>CAHIKZ030001940.1:297500-367500 GCA_903632075.3 Acanthosepion pharaonis
GTATGAATCCTCTTCATCTCCCTCCAGCTATGGGTAAAATAGCAGGACAGACTGGGTTCTATAGCCTTGATGGCAACTGGTCTAGGAGAAGGACAACTCTGAATTCAAAACCTGCGGAGGGTCGTTTGGGAACTTTTGCCATTCGGTGCACCAGGTCTCTGTATTCGTCCCTTCAAAAAAGTGTGGATGGTCCTGCACGAAGCCTTCACCACTATAATCAAATCTCATGTGCCGGTGTTGGGCTGTCGGTTTCTGAAACTGATCTGCTTGACCCTCATACGTCGAATCTCGACGGGAGAGTTGATTATATATATATATATATATATATATATATATATATATATATATATATGTGTGTGTGTGTGTGTGTGTGTGTGTGTGTGTGTGCTGGGGGGTAGAAGATAGCTCTACAAACGTGAATTTCGAGAGAAGACATTTTTAGCATAGAAACTATGGTTACAGCTAGCAATTTCAATTCTAAAATGTTGAGACCTTACCGCCAATCCAGTACTGTACTTAAATTCTTAAATTCTAGGTACAATGAGGGAAGGCTCATGAGAACAATTACCATAAAAGTATTTATAATCGGTATCTCAGTAATTCGCTGAAAAAAAAAAACAGCGTACCATGGTGAAAAATGTCGCAAACTTAAATAAAAACAAAGGTTTATCGTTAAAATATTTATATTGTTATTAAGAGGAAAGTTAAAAGTATTCTTTTATTATTTTATTAATTTTTTTTTAATTCTTTCTAGCACCTTGGAAATTTTGGTTAAAGATTTGTTTGGTTAAAGGTTTGTTTTTGTGGACTTTTTTACTATTAGTGTTTTCACGACTTTTTTTCCGATAAAAAAAAAAAACACAATGATTTTGAAATTCATGAAAATCAAATAATTGTCAGATTTTGATGAAACTTTTAGCACTTATTCACAAATGAATGAAATCATTTTTGAAAGTTTTTTTTTTTATAGCAAATATTAGTAAAAACAATTTTTATGCTTATGTCATGCCCAACTCACTCACTGCAAGTCATGGCAATTATGTGTGAAAAATAATATCGCCCAAATGTCCGCCAAGGTTTCAACGGAACACCTCCACTCGATGGTCAAAATTTTTGATGAATCTGAATAGTTGCTCCTCGATCTCACCAATATGCCTTATTATCTCATCCTTAAGCTGTTGGGTTATTGTTGACTTGTTGGCATAGACCTTACTTTTGAGATGAACCCAAAGGATTCTGCTTGAACGTCCATTCTCGTAATAGGCTTCGATAATTTTAATATGTTTCTTGATTGTTATTCTTTCCATGGTTGAAATTGCCAAAGACTTAAGTTGTTTAATCTGAAGAAAAAAAAAATTAGACGCTTAAACCTAATTCACATACAAGTCTTCGATGCTAAATTTGTTGTAACAGATCGTTTTGTTCTCTCTTCTAGAGCTTACTCTGCCATCCATTTATTTAAGCTCAAAATAATATCGCCCAAAAATCCGCCAAGGTTTCGGCGGCACACCTCCACTCGATGGTCAAAATTTTTGATGACGTCACTGCATAGTTACTCTTCGATCTAACCAATATGCCTTATTATCTCATCCTTCAGCTGTTGAATTGTTGTTGGCTTGTTGGTATAGACTTTACTTTTGAGATGACCCTAAAGGAAGAAATCAAAAGGCGTCAAGTCGCACGATCGGGGTGGCCAATTGACTTCGCTTTTTCAAGAGATGATGCGATCTAAGAACTTCTCATTCAAATTCTGTTTGAACGTCCATTTTCTTAATAGGCTTCGATAACTTAAAAAGTTGTTAAATCTGAAAGAAAAAAAAAATCATTAGACGCTTAAACTTAATTCACATTTAAAATCGGTCCAAATTATTGGAACACCCTTTAGTTTATCATCTTATCCAGGACACTTGATGACTCGTCTTGGTCAAAAACACTTGTCTGTTGATTCCACTACCCTTGGTTGTTGACTGCTTACATATTAAATCATAATCATCAGCATTTAAGCTAGGTGCGGTAATTCGCTGTTTCGGGAGATGAAGCGACCTGGGAACTACTCATTCAAATTCTGTTTGAACGTCCATTTTCGTAATAGGCTTCGATAACTTTAACACGTTTGTTTGGTTGTTAATCTTTCCATGGTTGAAATTGCCAAAGATTTAAGTTGTTTAATCTGAAAAAAAAAACATAAAAAAAAAATCATTAAATGCTTAAACTTAATTGACGTTTAAAATCTGTCCAAGCTATTGGAACACCCTTTATATCCTGTGAGTGTCAAATTTTCTAAACCCACTTCCCTCATTATAGACACTAGAAATTCAAACTGTCTCTTTCTGATGACAAATATAAGTATCCATTTCGTTTCCGTTTTCTCAAAATCTTCCTCATTTCTCACATGCTTCTTCCATGATATGCTCAGTATTCTTACGTAGATCTACTGTTGCCACATGTTTCTACTTCGTCTGTGCATTTACTGATATAGAAGAGGACTGATGTTACGTAACAGTCCAGCATTCATTTCTTTGAGTCTTAATACTATACTTCTAGAAGGCATATTTCTCTCTCCCAATGCGCTTTAGATATCAGTGTCACCAATTCCGCACTCTGTTAAAACACTTACTAGATATTTAAATTTTTTGTACACGTTTTGTTTTTGGTGTATACAAATCATAGTTCTTTTTCGTCTTGCTTTCTTTTATTACTACTACAAGTAAATATTAACAAACAATGTTTAATTGTTAATGTGTGATAATATCATCACATGTCGGGTAAAAAAGATCGGTAGAGAGCAATGGTAGAAAGATTTATTCTCCCATTTATTACCACCATTGTGTGAATTATTACACCCACGGCATAATAACACCGTAGTTCACGGACGGAACGCAATGGCTGAAAGGAAAATGAATCACAAACATGATTTGTTCTCTCAGAGACTTTTATACAAATAAGACATACACAAAACTATATATACATATATACACATATTCCATAAAGAGAATAATACGCCGTTTACTTACACAGCAAAGCACGGAAAACGAAAAGATAGGGTCTTTCGTATAATATGGAGAATCTTCTGTGTTTCTGGAGAAGACATATTTCGCACTTCACATTAAAACAGACCGGATAAATCTGCTATGTGAAAAGAACCGTTGAGATTTTCTCATCAAAGGTCACAACTGTTGTGATCCTTCTCGTCGGGGGTCACCACTGTTGAGATCCTTCTCGTCGGAGGTCATCACTGTTGAGATCATTCTTGTCAAGTGTCACATCTGTTGAGATCCTTCTCGTCAAGTGTCACATCTGTTGAGATCCTTCTCGTCGGGGGTCACCACTGTTGAGATCCTTCTCGTCGGAGGTCATCACTGTTGAGATCATTCTTGTCAAGTGTCACATCTGTTGAGATCCTTCTTGTCAAGCGTCAGAACTGTTGAGATCCTTCTTGTCAAGTGTCACATCTGTTGAGATCCTTCTTGTCAAGCGTCAGAACTGTTGAGATCCTTCTTGTCAAGTGTCACATCTGTTGAGATCCTTCTCGTCGGGGGTCACCACTGTTGACATCCTTCTCGTCGGGTTTCACTATTACTGAGATCCTTCTCATCGAGGGTCACCATTGTCGGGATACTTCTGTCCATTTTTTTTATCTGCGTGTCAATATTCAAAACAATTAAAAACAGTGTGTCAATATTCAAAACAACAACAGCAACAATAGACCTTTTAAATGAAACATATAAAATGTTATTCTATGAAAGAAAACTAGACGTAGAACATCATTCAATATTCCTTGCAGTAAAGTTTGTTTTATAATGTAACTAAGTATTCTTAGTACGGTGTGAAATGTGCGAACAGACTTACTTTATGACGGTTAGCCTAATGTGATTGTGAGTTCGTAGACAAATCATATTAGGAGGTTGCTGTTTAGTCCCTTCTATTGTGTGCGTGGACTAGGCCTAAGTCGGCGGCTGCTGGCTGTCTCTCTTCTGTTGTGTCCGTGCGTGTGGGTGCGTATTTGTCTGTACTATTGTGTAGATCAAACTGGGCTGGAAGAAGTATGTTACCATTTTTATATCCGTAAAGGGATTCAAAATCTAATTTAAGATAGTGGTTTGAACATTTAAATACAAGGTTCTCATTGGTTAGAAAATAAATTCACACTGTCTAGCGAAAATCTTTTTTCTCGAATTTGCAGGGGTGTGAAGAAAGGCGGTTATAATTTTTATCTTCTAAATGGTCTCACAATAAGACATGGTAAGTCTACAACTACGTCCGCAATTATTTGGGCGGTATTTTTCCTTGTAATTATTGTTTATCGCAGTTTCGTCTAATGGGATTTTATTGGTTGAAAAATATATACAGGATTTAATTCCTATAGACACTTTCGTACTGAGAATAATTGGCAAACCTTTTGACCACTAAGACGTGTGAAAAATGAACAATAAGCTTACCGGTGAAAGAATACAATTGTAATAAATTATATAGTGTTTTTCCTCAGGAGATGTTTCGCTAATTCCCGTCTGTCTACGATATTCTTATTAATAACATTAATAATTAAAAAAAAAGTAGTAGCCTGAAGCATTGGTGTCAAATGAGAATTATTTAGCTGTATATTTATATCAATATGATAAACAAATCGCCCTCTCTGTCGACCTCCTTATTTAAATTCAGACTTCCAGGTATCAAATATGTGTAGTGATCGTAGATACTACATCAGCGTCGAATTTAACTCAAAAATATTCACTTCGCTAAGCACAATGATATATATATATATATATATATATTGTCATCCACAGACAGACTGTTTCGCTGTAACACAGCTCATCATTTTGGCTAGACATCAGGTTGCCTCTAGCTATGATCGAAACCCAGCGTCCTTTTGAGATTCTACACTAAGCCGTTGGCGCACAGCAGGGATGAAGGTGAATTTTTTCCCTCATTTTATCTTACTTTACTCTATTGATATAGTTTAGGAATAAAGCAATTTTTTCTTACACATAATCAAAATACCAAGACTTCTCCAGTATATATATATATATATATATATATATATATATATATATGTGTGTGTGTATATATATATATATATATATATATATATATATATATATATATATATATATATATATATATATACATCGGTTAATTCTATAAATATATATATGTATATATCGGTTTATTATATATATATATATATATATATATATATATATATATGTATATATTTGTTTATTCAAAGATTTTTGAATATATATATATATATATATATATATATATATATATATATATATATATATATATATATATCGTCGTCGACTCTCCCGTCGACTTCGACGTATGAGGGTCAAGCAGATCAGTTCCCAGGAAACCGACAGCCCGACGCAACGGGTTTCCTCACTAGATGATTTTAGAATAAACCATTTTTTTTTCTTTCACATCATCAAAAATATCAAACCTAATCTACATTACATTGCACGTTATCCTTTTGAAAGGAAAATAATATAACGGCAATGCTTTAAAACCTTTTAGGATCTTTTATTTTAAAACTTTCCTAATAGCCACATCATAGATTTCAGCTTCTTTTTTTTTGCCTCATTCTGTGATTTTTTTCAATGTTTTACCGAAAAGAGTGGCATCCCATAAATCAAGACCAATAGGATAGATTGTCATCAAATTTGCTGCATTATTTCACCTCTAAGGCGGTTTCTATTTCATGAGTATATAATATTAAATCTTGGGAAAATGTTCCTGCTTTGGAAGAACTGACAATAATGGTATTGATAATAGTTTTCGATTTTTCTACAATTTGAAGAATTCAGGATTATAAAAGTTTTTCAGGACATTTTCCTCATAGTGACGAAAATCATTAATTGGAATGTTTTGATGAAGAATTTTACTGAAGCTATATAGCTTTTTTTCCCGCAGTTTTCCAGGGAATAATTATTTCTGGAATATTTTAAGTTTCTGGTTCAGGCAGGTTCAGCAGTTCATGATCTTTGTTGACTATTTCTTGGTACCTGTTCTTCGATGTTAAATGACCATCAGTTTTCTTTCATATTTTTGATTATTAGGTCAGGCAACTTTTTACGAAGAAGGCAAACAAACATGGCAAACATATTTTCAATTAAATGAATATCCTTAACTGCATTATAATAAACTCTATCATCAATTTCCTTTTCAAATGTTCCTGTATTTTCTTTGACTATTTCAAATGCCTTAATGTACCTTTTAATAAGATTTTCGGCTCTTGACAAAGTTAAGCATCCAGCTTGATGGGCATTAATCAGTAAAGAAATTTCATCAATGCCAAGTCATGCAAGAAATATTTGCTGCAATGACGGGCAGTTGTACCTGAATGTTTCGTCTCACCTGAGAAACATTCGTACAATTCTGGATAATCACGCCATACAGAAAGTGCAGATTTCATCTTTTTTTTTCTTAGACAAGCTTGCTTATTTCTTTTATCTTATTTCATTCGCTTCTTGTTTGAAATTTCACTTTTGGAGATTTTTTGAAAAAAGGTGAAATAAATCATGTTGTCTTTCATTTTAGAATCCTGATACTGAAATGAAAAAAAAATTACTTCTTACTATGAGGAAGTTACTATATAGGAAATAATTAAAATTAGAATAATAATAATTTATTAACTTTGAAGTCTAATAGAAAAATACTTGAATATGAAGCCAAATAGGAAAAAAAAATGTTTAATTTAAACCAATTTCATATTAAACGTTTTAACTCAAAATCTATTAGTAAAATATAAAAACAGCTAAGTTTTTGATCGATAAAAATATTGGGCCTAATTAAAGTTACTGAGATTTATTGTATCAAAAATACAATTATGGCACAAGGCCGAAAAAAAGGGGGAATGGGTTGAGGTTGGTCTTCACTGACTATCTTATACCTAGCTAATCCGATTTATGATCCATTCACTCATTACAATTTGCCCATAAGAACTCGATCATCACCAATCAATCCTTGATATACAATAATACCGCATACTCTCGGGTTGGGGGGGGGGAGCGAAAAACGCAACCCGTGACATAAAAATTTGATGATTATAAAAAATTTATACATAAATATCTAATGATTCATAATGAGAGGGAAGGGGATGAACCTAAAAACAAAATTAAATATCAAAACAAACCAAATAAATATAACTGATGTTAGTAGGACCCGTCTAACACTCAAAAAGAAGGGGCCGCTCTATTCTGCACTACGACAAAACCAAGAGGCTCTCTTGCTAAGGGAGAGAGAGAGGAGGAAATAAATATGGATATGAGGAAGAAAGAAATCTGAAACAGTCGAGATGAAAGGGACCCCCTTCCCCCCCCCCCAAAAAAAAAAACTGGGGAGGTTGGGAATCTCAACTTGGATCCATAACCAAAAAGGCAGCCGGGAGAAGGTCAGGAACAAGACTGAGTCACTGTATCTAGGTACACAAAGCTTATCTATCCTGTAGGGCTCCATAGGAAACCACTTCGATGTGAATTAGATGAACCTAAAAAAGAAAATCAAGGCTAGCTTCGTTTACACGAACCAAGCTAGCCTCAGCCACCCACCAACGCTAAAGTCTGTCTAAACCAACCGTTTTCTATCAGTTCTAATCTTCATCTTGAGCTGATGCTCAAATATTCGGATCAGATCCTGATGAGAAAGACGGTTGGGTCGCAAGACTTCCCTCTGTCACGTCATCCAAACTCACTATTCGGGACGTGGCCAGCAGCCATCGAAATATCATCCATTTCACCCTGAAATACTGGGGCGATACATTGGTAGAAGTCTCGCGAAGCCATTTCCACTAAATCAAAGTCGGATCGTTCACAATCTGACAAATCCGCCAAGCCCCATATCAAGGTCTTCTCAATATACTATAGTACCGCGTATTCTGAGGGAATCTAAAGAAAACGCACTCCCTGACATAAAGAATTTATGATTATAAAAATTTATACAGACATTTTCATGATTTACAATGAGAGGGTAGGGGATGAACCCAAAAACAAAACTAAAATATCAAAACAAACCAAATAAAGATTACTGATGTTAGTAGGACCCATTCATCCCTCAAAGACAGGCCAATGTATTCCCCCTTTAGCCAGAATCAAGAAGCTCTCTCGCTAAGAAAGAGGCAAAGGGTAAAATAAATACGGCCATGAGAAAAGCTGATCCAGTCGAGATGAAAACGAGGGCCAAAACAAACTGGGGAGGTTATGAATCTCAACATGGATCATAACTAAAGATGCAAGCCAGGTACAACACTTAGTCATATTAACTTGTTGCACAAAGCCTATCTATCCTAAACAGGGGTGGGGGCTCACAGAAAACCAACCCGCTGTAAATTAGGCAGACCTAAAAAAAAGAAAATCAAGGCCAACCCTCGTTTACGCGAACCAAGTTTGCTTCAGTTAACCCATTTCGCTAAAATCTGTCGAATGAAACCATTTTCTCTCAGTTGTAATCTTCATTTTGAGCTGGTGCTCAAAAGATCGGATCAGATCCTGATGAGAAAGACTGCTGCCTCGCAAGACTTCCTCCTGTCACGTTGCCCAAAACAACATTCGACCTGTGACCAGCAGCGATAGAAACACAATCCATTTCACCCCAGAATACGGGGGTGACACACTTTCAGACGCGTACGCACGATGAATGAGCACAAGCTTTTCGGGAGTGAGACGAGCCGTCAACACGCCGATAGGGTTCCATAGGGGGTGGATGCGAAGACAATGGAGAAGTGGCTGTATTTTGCTCTAAGATAAAATCAAGAGGCTCTCTCGCTAAGGGAGCGGGAAAGGAGAAAATAAATACGGACATGAGGAGTAAAAAAATATGACCCAGTCGAGATCAAAGGTACCCCCCACCGCAAAAAAAAAAGAAACTGGGCAGGTTGGGTACCTCAACATAGATCAAAACTAAACAAGTAGCCGGAAGCAGACCAGGAACAACACTTACTCACATTTAACTAGGTACACAAAGCTTGTCTATCTTAAGCAGGGTGGAGATCCACAAGAATCCACCCTGATGTCAATTAGGGTGACCTAAAAAAGAAAATCAAGGCTAGCCACGCGAACCAAGCTTGCCTCAGTCACCTACCTCCGTTTCGCTTAAATCTGTCGAAACCAACAGTTTTCTATCAGTTCTAAACTTCATCTTGAGCTAGTGCCCAGAAAATCGGACCAGATCCTGATGTGAAAGACGGTTGCCTGGCAAGACTTCCTCCTGTCGCGTCGTCCAAAACACCATTCGGGACGTAGCCAGCAGCGATAGAAGCACCATACGTTTCACCCCGGAGGCGACACATTGACAAGTCGAGCCGCTCACGCAGTGAATCATTCGCGGCCTCCTCCACTAATTCCAGACAGAAGATTCTTCTAGACCGAGAAAGATCACTGGACCGAGGAGGAAATCCGATTGTTATCGGGGTTTACGACGGTGCTCAACCCTAGAGATGGGAGAATGGATAGTAAGGTAAAAGAAAAGCACCTCTTACAATCCCCGCAATAATCGAATCCCCTGTGAATTCCAGTCTCGAGTCGTGTTTTTGATATATCCCAGCCCCCAAGACACGGACGTTGTGCACATACATCTCTGTCGACTTTATGCTTGCGACCCCTCCACGAAACGGAGGATAGCAAGCGTTCGAGTGCCTTCGTATGTCGCTTAGAGTGAGGAAGCGCAGACAAGGGTTAAAGGACAAGCGGAAAAGACGTAATTTGCAAAAGCCTCAGCCCTGCTCTTCACGCTAAATTAGACCCGCAGCGCTGATCTTTGCCTGTACTTCTGACCGATTTTTCTCCAGCTATAGGTCGGGTCCAAACCATACTCCGAGAATGCGGACAGGACCGTCCGTCCAGCCAAAGGGCCCCGAAAGATCAACGCTCTTTCAGCCACCTAACGGCAAGCCGGAAGAGTTGTTACGGTTTATCTTGGCCCCTGTCAGATATTCTTACCGTTCGAGAGCATTAAGTACTACCTAAATGTAGTTTTGGGACGACACGAAAGTAGATACGTCATCGGTCTTCACGGTAACCCTGGCTTGAGGCCCTCCAGGGACAGTGATTTCATGTAGGGCTGGACTACACGCTCTGTCCATTTGCCGGAGAAGGAGAGGCTCCAACGTCAAAGAGCAAAGTAGGGGCGACGCTGGGCAGCCTTGACGAAGACAAGCTTCCAGTTCACCTACATCACGGTACTTATGGAGCGATACAGGAGACTAATCAAGCGGCAGAAGTCGGGTTCGAATCCGGCGGCCTGCACTTATGAAGGATAAAAAACAAAATATAGTGGATTAAGTTTTGCTAAAAGGCTCACAAATGTTATGCTTATAATTCCACGTCAAATTCTTTTTTTGATATAAACGTAATTTATTTGTGTAAATTTTACGTTGCAATAAAAAGTAATTTTAAAATTCAGTGGCCCGCTCTGGGGCCCAAATCGACGCCCCTCATTTTGAATAACATTTATCACGGCTATGTATTTGCATACTTTCTGGGAATTTGACCTCCCTTTCCACAAGGAAAAATCTTGGCTATGCATTTGTATTTGTTTTTTAACCTTTATTAGATCACCTGAATATATATACTTACCTGGCTTAAGTCAGAGGGGATCCCCAGACGATACCCCCACTTTAAACTCGGCCTTGTGTCACATCTTGCTGCGTGGGACAGCGGATAAATAATTATATATATATATATATATATATATATATATATATATATATATATATATATATATATATATAAAAACATACAACGTGTGTTAGCATGTGCGATACCCTGTCTTCATCAGCCGCCGACCAGGGGTGATCTCAAGGTTTCGGTGGCTATGGCGGGACCGCCACCCCAGGCGCCATCAGCAGCGTTTGCCACCAGGAAGGGTATGAACCCCACCCCCCAAAAAACCCTAACTGATCGTTCCTCTTTGTAAATTTTAATGAAATAAATAAAACAACTTATATATATATATATATATATATATATATATATATATATGTGTGTGTTGTACCAAAAAAGTGGGATGAGGCTTGTCTTCATTGACTATCCTGAACTAGCAACTGTGATTCGCGACCTATTCATTCATTAGAGTTTCCAAAATGACAACAGGATTTCATTGATCAAAATTCATCTGCCATAAACTACTATACCGTATATTCAAAGGGGTCCTACTTGAAAGAAATTAAAAAAAAATATTTTTAGACATTTTTTTTTTATTTTTCGTTCTTTATTTTATTTATTTTTCAATCCGTTATTTCCAACTTGTAGTCGGATTAAGAAACGTCATCCTATTATTACGTCATCCTATTATGACGTCATAATTAACAACGGGAGCGAGAAATCGAAAAGCCACATTTATTCTGACTTTCAAACCAACTGGACGTCTGCCTCTAAATTTTGTCTAAATTACATTGAAAACATCTGAAAAAAACATGACTGTTTCAAACCGTCGATTTCTCCTGAACCAAAACTGGAGGAACTGTGAGTAATGCTTATCAAAATCTTACAAAATCTTATGTTACAGTCGTTTGGTGTCAGTTGTATTTTGATTCAGTCAACCGAGGTTCGTCAGGTTTTTATGTGTATACTTGCATACCATTGTTAAATATGTATTCTTGTACACATATAATCTTAGATATAAATATATAGATACAAATGTATACATATCTACATACATAAACATATAATCTATACACATATATAGAAATATATATATATATATTAGATCGATTTTGTTTTTCTCTTATAGTATGTGTCGCATTGTGATTCTTGTTTTGTTTTTTTTGTTTGTTTATATATATATATATATATATATATATATATATATATATATATATATATATATATATATATATATATATATATATATATATATATATATATATATATATATATATATATATATATATATATATATATATATATATATATATAAATATATATATATATATATATATATATATATATATATATATATATATATATATATATATATATATATATATATATATATATATATATATATATATATATATATATATATATATATATAGATATATATAGATATATATTAGATTAAGTTTCTACGTTTTTAAATCCGCCAACTCTAAGCAGATCTTAGTTTTTCTACTATCTCATATGTTGTATTGTGCTATTATTGTTTTGTGATGATCTTTGATGTAACGTATAGTTCTGGACTTCAGGTTTTACTGTTGAGAACTGAGAGATTCGTTTTTCCTCTCGGCATTTCCTTCTCAGTTTTCTTTTCTCCTCAGAATGGAATTTTTTTTTATATCAAAACAATTGTCACATGTATTACGTTGAACCACGATTGCGTTTAGACTGTAGTCATGACGGACATCTGTTCGGTGTTACTATAATTGTTTTGTGGGTGTCTAGATGTTTCGCAATCTGTGCGGTCTATTTTCTATATTCTTGCCTCTGATCGCTTGTTGTTGTTTTATCGTTTGTTACTACCCATTGAGTCAAACAAGGACAGAAAGCAGAACAGAGATAGAAATATATAAAGTAGACAACAACTTTTTCAATGGAATTTACCAAAATCAAGGCAACTAAGACACAAGATGTTATTGGGTTGGGAAGAATTCGAAAACAGAATCTGTACTAAGGAACGAGTAGAAAAGTGTGTAATAAGGAGGACAGTAAAAAGCGATTGATATTGCATTTAAATTTGCAAAGATGTGTAGAAAGCATGGAGCCTTAAGAGAGTTCCACAAGCGAGAAGTGCGAGAGAAGAAACTGTCAACATAGAACTTACGGTTACATTTAGCGAAATCAACTGTATATATTGATGAGACATTGTTGTCAGTCTAGTAATGAGCTTAAATTTATGAAGACTAGGTACCCAAGCGAAGCGATCATCCTAACATTTGCCAAGAAATTATTCATAGAATAAACACAGAGAGGAAACTAGACATTGTTGGAAAAGAGACTGAAACCGAGATGCCACATCAGGACCAATAATATTGCCGATTCCTTTTTGGATTTTATAGATGTTCTCTAGTTATACATCAGAACGAGAACATTGTAGCATTTCTTTTTTTATGATTTATTAACCTCTTGTAAGTTATTTAAACACGGAAAATAATTCTTTAGATTTTATCAAGCATCTCTAAATATGTAGCAGAAACGCCAGAGCATAAGTGACTGCAATATTTAACGCAAGGTCAAATGATATAGTTATATACATGTAAGATAGATTCAGGCAAGAAAAAAATTTTTTTAGCTCAAAACGGAGAACCAGTGAAGGGAGTAAAGCCACTAAGATACAAGGGGTTACTGGGTGTGGAAGAATTAAAATACAGAAAATGTACTAAGGATCAAGAACAAAAGAAGTGCAATTATGAGGACAGTAAAAAGTGATTGACATTGCATTTAAATTTAGCTGGAAAGCATGGAGCCTTAAGTGATTTCGACAGGCTAGAAGTACAAGAGAAGAAACTGTCAACATAGAACTTACGGTTACATTTAGCGAAATCAACTGTATATATTGATGAGACATTGTTGTCAGTCTAGTAATGAGCTTAAATTTATGAAGACTAGGTACCCAAGCGAAGCGATCATCCTAACATTTGCCAAGAAATTATTCATAGAATAAACACAGAGAGGAAACTATACGGTGTTGGGAAAGGGACTGAAACCGAGATGCCACATCAGGACCAATAATATTGCCGATTCTTTTTTGGATTTTATAGATATTCTCTTGTCATACAACACAACCAAAACACTGTAGCATTTCTTTTTTATGGTTTATTAACCTCTTGTAGGTTATTTGAAGACGGAAAATATTTATTTAGGTTTTATCAAGCATCTCTAAATATGTAGCAGAAACAACAGTCTATAAGTGACTTCAATATTTATCGTAAGGTCGAATGATATACTTATATACATATAAAATAGATTCAGGCGAGAAAAAAATTTTTTTAGCTCAAAACGGAGAACAAGTAAAGGCAGTAAAGCCACTAAGATACAAGGGGTTACTGGATGGGGAAGAACTAAAATACAGAAAATGTATTAATGAGCAATAACAAAAGAAGTGTAAGTAGGAAGAACAGTAAAAAGTGATTGATATTGCATTTAAATTTGGCTCGAAAGCATGGAACCTTAAGAGAGTTCGACAAGCGAGAAGTGCGAGTAAAGAAACTGTCAACATAGAACTTACGGTTCAACTAGCGAAATCAACTATATATATTGATGAGACATTGTTGTCAGTCTAGTAATGAGCTTAAATTTATGAAAACTAGGTACCCAAGCGAATAGATCACCTAACGATAAAATTTGCCAGAAGAAATTTATATAACAGAACCAGAACATAGAATAAACACAGTTATTTTAGAGGAAAATATACGATTTTTGGGAAAGAGACTGAAACCGAGATGCAATATTTAAGGACGAAATAATATATGCGGGATAAATTCTTTTTTGGAAACAATTTATAGACGATCTCTATTTATATAACAGAACCAGAACATTGTAGCATTGACATTTTTTAATGATTTATTTTTGCTTGAAAATATGGAGTTTAAGAGATTTCCACAATATTTGATTAGGTAACATAGAATTAACGGTTAAGACTTGTCAAAACTGTTAATTTGAGACATTTTTAGATTTTATTCAAAAGCATCTCTAAATATGTAGCAGAAACACCAGTCCATAAGTGATTGCAATATTTAACGCAAGGTCGAATGATATACTTATATACATTTTTATTTGGAAGATAAATTCAGGCGAGAAAAACCATTTTAGCACTAACAAATGGAAGCGTAAACAATTTTTTGCTGGAGAAAATAAAGCGACACTGAAGATTTCTTAAGCTAACTTAGGAATTCATATAGTCTTGGAACTTCTTTTAAAATGCAGGAAAAGGTACTAATTGACCCAGAACACAAGACGTAAATCACATATACAGTAGATATTTGATTGACATTGCATTTAAATTTGGCTTGAAAATATGGAGTCTTAAGATATTTTGTAAAATCGAGAAGTGTGATTAAAGAAACTGTGTTCATAGAACTTACGGTTATATTTATTGCATCTTGTCAACCTAAGTCCAGTTAATTGCTGAGACATTTTCGCATTCCCGACTTTGAACAGCGTTTCAATTCAAAATATCGACACATTTAACATATAGTAAGCTCCAATTTGATATTTACACTATCTCTGTAACCTGTTGTTAATATATCTTTCTTACATCTAATCCGTGTTCCGTGTTTTCCTTCTGTGGTCCCAACTTTGGCCCCACATCAGTGGCGACGAGGATTCTAGAAACGCACTCACAGCGAAACCTAAATACCTTACCAGTCCCACATCGGTGTCGACGAAGAATTCGAGAAATGCATTCACGTCGAAAACCGCAATACCTTGCCAGTCCCACATCAGTGGCGACAGAAAGATTCGAGAATTTCGTTCTCACCATATCAATAGCGACAGTACTCGAAAAAAATACACAAACTCCACGCGTTCCCACAGCAGTGTTGAACGAGAAATTAAGCTGGTATTAATACATTAGCGATTTAAAAAGCTAAACACCTATATATAAAAAATATATATCCAATACCAAAAACATCATTGACGAACTAGCGATTCGACATCTACGGAATATTAAAGTCTGTCCAAATAACATTACGAGAACGATTTTTACACACACACACACACAGAAAAAAAAACAGTTGTTCGTAAAACAAACTGACAATACAAGAGCGGAAGTACTACCATTGTACTCAAGTTTTCGAAAAAAACTATCTAAATTTTTTTTTATGTAACTGAGTTGAACTCGTGCATAAAATTATTCTCCCCTCAAATTCACTGAGGTGAGTTTTTCTTTTTGTAAAAAAAAAAAAAAAAAAATACATAAGTGTGGAAAAAAATTTATTCAATTACGTTAAAATTAACGGAACCACGGAAAGAAAAAAAAGCTAAACACATAATTAGTTTAGTTTAACTAATTGTCTGTCCATATTTTTTTTGTAAAAAAAAGGAAAAAATCTATCAAGATTTTTTGTGTACCTCCTCTTAGTACACGTGTTTCAAAGCAAAAAAAGCGCTGTCATTTTGTTTTTAAATATGGAAGATTTTCAAAAAGTAGTTGCCCAAATGTTAAAACTAAATTTGGATCAGCAACAAAAAATCAGAAGAAACAACAACAACAACTATTTTGGAATTACATAAACAACAAATGGAATTTCAAAAATTACGCTTCAGAATGCTGAACTACAACAGAAACAACTTAAAGAATTACTCGTAAATGCATTAAAAGGCTCAAACTCTGAAAAAGATACAATATTCTCCCAGAGTACAATCTACAATTCAATGGAAACCTTTGAATACGTACCAGAGAACGACAAAACGTTCGAGGCTTTTTACAGGTGCTACGAAGTTATTTTCAACGTAGACTGAACAATGGTCCAGTAAAAAGAAGGTACGTCATCTATTGAGAAAACTGAGAACTACAGAACATAGTAGCTTCGTAGGCTTCATACTACCCAAGAAAACAACTGACTTGGATTTTTCAGAGACTATTAAGCTCCTATCGGAACAATTCGGGCCTAACACAACCTTGTTCCACAAACGTTGGAAATGTCTGAACACAGTCAAAGCATCGGTAAACAAGCTCTGTAATGATTTTAAACTAGCCGAACTGACTGCCGATGATTTTAAGTGCTTAATTTTCGCACAAGGTCTAGTATCAGCAGAAGACGCCGAAGTCAGACGACGGGTACTGACCAAGCTTGAGAACGAACAAGGATTGACTCTCCAAAAACTGGCAGAGGACTGTCAAAGAGTAATATCTGTAAAGCGTGACTCAAACACTATCGAGGAATCAGGTGTGACTCAGATTAATAAAATCAGAAGTAAGTCTACCTCCTATTCCCCTCAAAAAGACAAAAAGGCAAATCTCATGTCCTAAATTACGCAGTAACCAAAACCCAAATAGGTTAAAGAAACTGCCCGGACCATGTTACCATTGTGGTAAATGGCATTGGATGAAATTCTGTCCAGTTAAGAACAAAAAAAATATTGCAAAAATTGCAATAAAAGTGGGCATACTTTAACTTCGTGCTGGTACGCCAACAGAACGAGAAAACCGAAAAAATAAAATTAGGCAAGCTCAATCTGACGATATTGTTGATAGGAATTTAAGAAAATATGTAACTGTGGATATTTTCAATAAGTCCATTAAATTCCAGCTTGACTCGGGTTCCGATCTTTCAACCATTAACTGGCGTACTTGGCGAAAATTGAACAAGCCGACCTTATTAAAAACGGATAAAACAGCAAAATCCGTAACTGGCGAAAAGATTAACATTTTAGGCGAGGTAATACTTACAGTAACACTAAATGGAGTTACCAAAAAGCTCAAAGCCTACGTATTAAAAACTTCAGATAACTTATTTGGAACAGATTGGATAGAAAAATTCAATCTTTGGGATTGCCCAATGAGTACATTTTGTCGCAAGATGCAAAGTACAACGTCCAATTTGGTAAATCTAAAAAGGAACTTAAACAACAATTTCCCCAGGTTTTTTTCTGGCGGCTTTGGGAAATGTACTAAAATGAAAGCTAAGTTCAAGGTGAAGGACGGTGCACAACCGGTATTCAAAAAGAAACGGAATATCCCTTTCGCTGCTCTAGAGCAAATCAACAAAGAGTTAGATAGACTCAAACAAGCAGGTATTCTGTCAAAAACAGATTTCAGCGAGTGGGCAGCACCTACGGGTCTACGTAAAAAAGAAGTCCAATCAAATACGAGTATGCGCAGATTTTTCCACAGGGTTAAACGATGCCTTGCAAGATCACCACTATCCTCTCCCAAGCCCTGAAGAAATTTTCAATAAACTCAATGGTGGAAATTTTTTCTAAAATTGACCTCTCGGACGCATACCTTCAGATAGAGGTGGATGAAGAAAGTTCCAAATTGCTCTGCATAAACACCCATAGAGGGTTGTACAAATACAACAGACTGGCTTTGGATTGTAAAAGGTTGCGCCTGCAATTTTCCAGCAGGTCATGGACGCCATGCTGGGCGACCTTGACTACGCAACAGCCTATTTGGATGATATACTGGTTACCTAGTAAAACTATGGCAGAGCACCGGAACCATATGATAAACGTATTCGAAAAGATACAAGAATACGGATTTACGGTCAAGGAGGAAAAGTGTGACTTTTGCTTACCAGAGATTAAATACTTTGGGTACATCATAAATAAAGATGGTCGTCGGCCGTATCCGGAAAGAGCCAACGCGATCAGAAACATGCCGGCCCCAGATAACGTTCAAGCGTTACAAAGCTTCCTCGGACTAGCTAACTTTTACCAAGGGTTCATTAAGAACATGCAAAATTTGAGAGGGCCTCTCAACCAACTTTTAAAAAAGGACAAACCATGGTCATGGACCCCGGAATGCCAAGACGCATTCGAGAAGATCAAGAAAACTCTTACTTCAGACCTCTCCCTCACCCATTACGACCCTAGTCTCGACATCATAGTCGCAAGTGATGCAAGCTCGTACGGCATAGGCGCTTGCATATTACATAAACTGCCAGACGGTTCGCGAAAAGCTGTGGCTCACGCATCAAGATCTCTACTTCCAGCTGAGAAACAATATTCCCAAATAGAGAAAGAGGCTCTAGGGTTAATATTCGCTGTGACAAAGTTTCACAGATATCTACATGGTAGACGGTTCATACTGCAGACGGACCATAAACCTCTAATTACAATTTTTGGTTCTAAAAAAGGTCTGCCAGTCTATACTGCAAATAGACTACTTCGTTGGGGAACGATTCTCTTAAACTATAATTTCAAGATAGAGTTCCTAACAACCAAAAATATTTCCCATGCAGACAGTTTATCGCGACTCATTCCAAAAAAATACAAAAGTATTTGAAGACTCCGTCATTGCTACTCTAAGGACAAATTGTGAAATCAAAAACATGATCACGAGTACCATAAGAGAGCTCCCAGTTACTTTGGCCGACATTAAAAGGGAGTCTCGAGAGGATGAATTCATTCAATCAATAAAAAGCAAAATTCGCAACAAAGACCCCAATGTGCCTGAAGTTTTCTCCCTCTGCGATGATGTCCTACTATATAATGACCGCGTAGTGATTCCAAACAGCCTACAAAGTAAATCCTCAGGGATTTTCACATGGGACATCCTGGGAAGAACAGTACGAAAAGCCTCATGCGCTGCTATGTTTATTGGCCAAACATACAAGGACATAGCAGACATGATAGAATCATGCTAAAGGATGCGCGCTTGCAGCAAAAGCTCCAAACACGACGTGCAAACCATGGCCCAAAAAAACAGATCATCCATGGCAAAGAATTCATATGGATTTTGCAGGGCCTATGGACAACATGTACTATCTCATTGTTGTGGATAGCCACTCAAAATGGCCTGAGGTCCTACAATGTAAAAAGACCAACCACAAACTGCACGATCGGATTTCTACACGAGCTATTTCGCGTTTTGGCGTGGTAGATTGTGTAGTTACAGATAATGGCACTCAATTCACATCAAGTGAATTTAGAGACTTCTGCAAGTCATATCAGGTGGACCACGTTACAACGCCTCAGTACCACCCTAGGTCAAATGGCCAGGCCGAAAGGTTCGTGGACACTTTAAAAGGGCTTTAAAAAGGCACTAGGCACACCGACAGATAGAGCATTGCAACAATTTCTGCAGGTGTATCGGATAACCCCTAATCCGAACACGCCTATGGGAAGTCTCGCCTGCAGAAACAATGTTCGCAAGGAAAATAAAGTCTGTCTTTTTTCGACAAACTTATTCCACGGCAAGCAAAAAAACAAAAAAAAACCGTATCGCCTCATAAGAAATATTTCAATCCTGGCGATAGGGTCTTTTTCAAGGCTTACAAAACAATATGACATTCTGGGAAGTGGGCACCATAAAGCAGAGAATTGGCGAACTGGTATATATTGTCCAAGGACCAAAAAACATTCTAACAAACGCCATTGGAACCAGCTCAGAAAATGCCGTTTGAAGGAATCTAATTTGATTTTATTTATTGAGGAATCACTACAAAATAACTGTGAAGAGCCGATCGACGTAATTTTCGATCACTTCGATCTCGACATGCCCCAAGTCTCTCCTGAAGTGCGACGCTCAGGAAGGAAAAGGAAATTTACTCAACCGCTCGACGTAAATCCCAAAGAGAAAAAAAGTATTAACAGTTTTATTTTTTTCTCTCCTTTTCAAAAAAACTCTTTGGAAGGGGGGGTATTGTGAGACCGGAAACTACCTACACAATAGACTCTTCCAGGCCTATATTAAGTATGCGACATAACACTCTAGAGACAGTGACAGAGAGTGACATAGAGAGACAGAGAGAGCCGCGTACGACTACCAGTATTGGACACTAAATATATAGTAAGCTCCGCTTACACTATCTCTGTAACCTGTTGTTAATATATCTTTAAAACAAAGCATAGTGCAGCGGGAGCTAGCGTGGGCGGTTATGGGAATAGGTGGTGGGAGAGGCTTAAAGATAGAATTATGTCATTCACCACCGAGTTTAAAAAATGGCTCGCGCTAGATAAGGCTAACAATGTGAAGGCTCTTAAGGATCGTCTGTCCCGGGCGGCGGCTGGAGGGGGTCCCCTAGAGATAGCTTTATTTAGGGAGGCTCTGGAGCGTTTGACTAGCAAGTGCTACATGGGTCAGATAATTAGACATAAGTTAAGCAAGATCTTCCGAAGCTCTGAATATGGGCGCAGAATTACTCAAGAAAGAGATCTGTCGAGGTTTCAGTCGCTACTTTCTTGAGGTCAAAACACCGGAGGGGCGAAATCTGAGGTCAACTGACGATATTTGTGGGGCGTTTCCGTGGCATTTCGAGAGCCGGTTTATATTACCAAGGAGCTTGGTCTCCGCGACGAGGAGTCTCGTAGCTATTTGGCTGGTTTACCCAGGCTTTCGCTGACTGAAGCGGTTAGCTGCAAGGGAGAGATTACTGTGGATGAGGCTTACGCGGCATTGAAGTCGTTCGGCAGACGCAAATCGGTGGGTCTGAATGGTTTAAACTATAAATGGTACTTGAGTCTGTCGCACATTATTATCCTGATTTTGACAATCGTGTTCAACAAATGGATCTCCAGGATTGTGATCTACAGAGGTGTGATCTCCAGGTGTGTTATTACGCTTTTGAAAAAAGACAAAGGTGTTGAGCAGGATTTAGATAACTATAGGCCCATAACTCTGCTAAACACATAGTTAACGATTTGGTCAAGATCCTTACGGAGCGTTTGCCGTCAGTTGCCGAGACTCTGTTGGGACCTGACCAGAATTGTGCTATGAAGGACCGAACAATTCAGAACAACCTGCACCTGATCCGCACGATGATAGAAGGTGTAAAAGATGACTACAAAGGCCGCGCTGATCAATTTAAATCAGTCCACAGCATTTGATAGAGTTTTAACATCGCTACCCGGATGCTGTCCTGCAGGCCGCCTGAGTCGAATCCGATTTTGCTTCTGGATTAACCACCTATATCGTCCCCCCCGCCTGTGCTCTGGTACAGATGAACGGGAAGCTGTCGGGCGCTTTGTGCTGCCTGCGTCGTTTCGTCAGGGTTGTCCACTGTCGCCCCTACTTTACGCTTTGACGTTGGGGCCTCTAATTCGTCGGCGAAGTGACAGGGCGTGCAGTCCGGCAAAACATGGAAGCGCTATCCCTGGCGTACACCGATGACGTATCTACTTTTGTGTCGTCATTGAAGTCGTACTGAAGGCGCTTGATGTTAGAATTTTGGAGTACCCTGGTGTACTAGTGAGCCAGCCAAAATGAGCTCACTCATTTTATAGTTCACCAATAGATAGGTAAACCAATCAGAAGGCTCAAAATATTCAATGCGACGTATATAAAGGCGGTCATGTTTTTCCCCAATATTCACTGCCAGCCTTTGATAACCCGGACGAGTCTCCGCCGAAGGGCATAGTCTCGTTCGGGGAGGTTGACTGCCCCTGAACCCGTTTATACGCGTTAGAATAGGGAATATTTTTGGCCGAGCCTACGGGCTCGGAGATCGCACGTTAATCTCGGCCTTGTGCCACATGTAACCCTCGTGGTGAGGGAGGGGGTGCTAAATATCACTGCCTGCCTTTGATATCGGAGACTATAGAATTACGGAACGGCTGCTGGTGGTATTGGCGATATAGTCAGATTCAGTAGAGTATCTGACTCGGGAGTATTAATCTTTAACGTTGTTTCATTGAACAGATTACGTACTGCGTTGCATTCTATATTCAAACACTTGAACGGTACGAAAATGTGACAGGTTGCCAAGATTAACCACGACAAGCCTTCCGGTTTGTGGTTAAGGTTCCTGGAAGAGAGTCGACCTTCCAGTGCCCTTTGGCTGGGTGAACGGTCCAGCCCGCATTTTTGGAGTGTGGTTTGGAGAAAAATTGGTTTGAAATAAAGTCTCCCCAGAGTGGATGTGGTATTATGGTGCATAGAGGATTGACTGGTGACGGACGAGTTCTTATGGTGAATGAGTAAATTGTATGGGTCGTGAATCAAATTAGCTAGGTATAAGATAGTTAGTGAAGACCAGCCTTTTACCCCCCTCCCCCTTTTCGGCCTTGTGCCATAATTTTGTATTTTTGCAAAATAAATCCCGGTCGGCGCGGCCGCTCAGACTTGTCTTCGAAGGAGGTTTTCTGTGAAGTGTAAGGCGAAGATGTATGCTATTTACGTCTTTCCTCTTATCCTTTACCGCTTGCCTGTACTTCCTCTCTGCATGGAACATGAGAAGGCGCTTATCATCCTTTCTATGGAGGGGGGGGCAAAAATAAAGTCTACAGAGAAGACTATATAACGTCCATGTCATGGGGGCCTGGGAATGCCGCACTTGGCAAGTCACAAATTCCCCTCGAGGCTGGCTTTCCTACGCCGTGCATTAACAGCGGATTCGATTATGGCGGGTATTGTAAGGGACGCCTTACCTTTCCTTACTATCAGTTTACCCATCTTGCAGGTTGAGCGCCGTCGTAAACACTGGGGTCAATCGGATTTCCTTCGCGTGTATTGATTTGTCTTGACGATCATTCCTCGGTCTAGTGATCTTTCTCGGCCTAGGAGAATCTTCTATCGAGAACTAGTGGTGTCGGAGTAGTAGTTCCACTCCTTCTAGTCTTGGGTCCAGCAACCCTGAGATTTCTCTGGCTCTGAATAGGCTATCTTTCATTGACAAGACCTTCATATGGAGCTTGGTGGATTTGCCACATTGGGAACGATACGACTTTGGTTTAGTGAAAATGGCTTCGTGAGCCTTCTGCCATTGTCATCGGACCCGCCGCCCTATGGGTCCATGTCGATGAGTTGATGGCTCGTATCGCTCCCGAAAACTCGTGCTCATTGATCGTGAAAAGTCGTGTGATAATGTATCGCCCCAGTATTTCGGGGTGAAATGGATAGTATTTCGATGGCTGCTGGCCACGGCCTGAATGGTGAGTTTGGATGACGTGAGAGGGAGAAGTCTTGCGACCCAACCTTCTTTCTCATCAGGATCTGATCCGATTCTTTGAGCATCAGTTCAAGATGAAGATTTGAACTGATAGAAAAAGGTTGGTTTAGACAGACTTTAGCGTTGGTGGCTGACTGAAGCGAGATTGGTTCGTGTGAATGAGGCGAGCCTTGATTTTCTTTTTTAGGTTCATCTAATTCACATCGAAGTGGTTTCCTATGGAGCCCTCCAGGATATATAAGCTTTATGTACCACATTTACTGTGACTAAGCTTTTTTTCCTGACTTGTTCCCGGCTGCATCTTTTGTTCTGATCCAAGCTGAGATTCCCAACTTGCTCTGTTTTTTTTTTTTTTTTTTTTTTTGCATGGGTGTCCCTGTCATCTCGACTGGGTCAGATTTCTTTCTTCCTCATATCCGTATTTATTTCCTCCTTTCCCTCTCCCTTAGCAGGAGAGCCTCTTGATTTTGCCTAAGAGCAAAATAGAGCGCCCCCTTTTTATTTGAGGGTTAGACGGGTCCTACTAACATCAGTTATCTTTATTTGGTTTGTTTTGATATTTAGTTTCGTTTTTGGGTTCATCCCCCTTCCCTCTCATTGTGAATCATTAGATATTTATGCATAAATTTTTTATAATCATCAAATTTTTATGTCACGGGTTGCATTTTTAGCTCCCCCTGAGAGTATGCGGTATTATGGTATAAGGAGGATTGATTGGTGACAGATGAGTTCTTGTGGTGAATGTGCAAATTGTAATAAGCGAATGGGTCGTGAATCGGATTAGCTAGGTATAAGATAGTTAGTGAAGACCAGTCTCAACCTATTCCCCCCTTGTCGGCCTTGTGCCATAATTGTGTCTTATGCAATAAATATCGATATACGTTTCAGTAAGTAATGAATAGTTTTGCAAATATTATTTCTTAGGAATAGGAACCCGGTAAACGTTAATGTTATAAATGGAACTCCTGATATGTACATTTAATTTTGTAAGATATTCAATGCATTTTGTAGTTTACTTATATCATTTTTATCCCAAGCAAGACAATAACGCCGCTAAGTCACAAGGATTAAGGAGTGTAAAAAAATATGAGAAGAAATTATTAACGAGAATTAGAAAAGAAAAAGAATTAAAAAGACATAACGTATGTATTGTAGATAAGTTTTTTTTTTTTTATAGAAAAATGTATTGCTCGTTAATTTTACTATAACAATGTATTTCTGTATTTTCACAGTATTTTATGATTTGATCGCTTATTGCCAATAGCTTGGGGCTTAACAGGTGCTACCACCCCGGGTCAGGGTGGATCTGGAATCAACAGCAAGAGGTGGTGCCACTCTCCTGAACACCTCCAATCTCCTGAGTAGAGGCCTTGCTGCCGGTTCTAGTTTATCGTCATTCCTAAGATTTAGTATTATTAATATTATTATTAGTAATAGTAGTAGTAATAGTAGTAATAATAGTGAGTAGTAATTGGTAGTCTCTATAGTGGTTAACCAAGTAACAAATGAGTTCATGTTGTATCGTATTTATTGTATAGGTTCTGGTATAGTATATAAAACGCCTGAATGTATTAGTACAGGTTTGTACAAACGATCATTTTATGTAAAACACGATTACTGCCGGTAAATGTAATAGTAGTACAACTTAATGTAATTAGTGTTTGTATTATTATGGTGGTGGTAGTAGTATTAGTAGTATTTGAAGTGGTAGTAGTAGTAGTAGTAGTATGTGTAGTAGTGGGTAGTGGTGTTAGATAAGTAATTGTGGTGTTTGTGGTGGTAGTAGTAGTGGTGGTACGTTGGCAAAACGGAACAAACGTCAAAAAAGACATTTTTATAGGAGAAATTGGAATTTCCTTGGTGGTGGTAGTTTTAGTAAAATTGGTATTGAAATTCAGAATTTAAAAATCGTATTTAATTTTTTGTGGTATTTTTAGTAGTATTAATAGTAGTAGTAGTAGCGGTGGTAGTAGTAGTAGTGGTGGTAGTAGTAGTATTATGGTGGTGGTGGTAGTAGTAGTATTATTATTAGTAGTAACGGTAGTAGTAGTAGCGGTGGTAGTAGTAGTAGTAGTAGTAGCGTTAGTAGTAGTAGTAGTAGCGGTGGTAGTAGTAGTAGTAATAGTAGTAGTAATAGTAGTAGTAGTGGTATTAGTAGTAGTATTATGGCGGTGGTGGTGGTAGTAGTAGTAGTAGGAGGAGGAGGAAGAGGAGGAGGAGGACTAATATTCATATTAGTAATAGGACAAACCGGAGGAGATTTTGGTCGAATAATACTTAAAAAAAAAGAGAAATAAAAGCAAAAAAAGGGGGTGATAATTTGAACGACTATCCAAGTCATTTGACTGATGGCGATAATGAATGCTAAGTTTTTCTCCTGCAGCTCCATCTCAGGAAAAAAAAAAAAAAAAAAGAATTGAAAAATTGAAAAAGTTCACTTTCTCTTTCTGTCATGTCTGTCACATCTGCTTGTTTGTCCCACCTGAAGGCGTTTTACGGCGATTTCCAGTTGGATTTTGGTTTGGGCTTCGGGTCAGAAAAAAAACAAAAAACGGGGCCGAGGAATCTACTTTTCCAAGATAGCTCGCCTCCGACATACATTCATTTTATCCCCCAGGGTGGAGTTAATTGTCGCTTTCTGATTCGCCCCAGGTCAAGTGCGGTTATTTGGGAAATTGATATAAACGCCCTGATTAGGCACTTAAATGACACACACAAACAAACAACAAAAACCCAGATATCTATAAACATATATATATTTAAATAAAGTAACCAATTCTTAATAGAGTCAGCTACAGAGGCATACTAGAGAATGCAAATCTTAAATGAATATATATATATATATATATATATATATATATATATATATATATATGTGTGTGTGTGTGTGTGTGTGTGTGTGCTAACAGTGTTCGGAAAATAAAACATCCCTATGACTCTAGAAACATACACACTACCCATACATCCAATTAAAAAGCAAAAATAAAACCATCCTTAATAATGGCTGAATATATAGCCGAAAGTGCCCGGAAGTACAGGGCATTTGGACAGTTTCGACATATTCCGTGAGCAAAAAAGAAAACACTTGTTCCAACACAAGAAAAATTAAATAAAAATTTAAACCACATTACCTTTGTCTGTCGTTTTTAATGAAACATATATAAATGAAAGATTGCTGGATAAATACACAATAATATATATATATATATATATATATATATATATATATATATATATATATATATATACATACAAGTATATAATTGGTGTATACGGAATGAATTCAATAACCAACAATTACTATACTTAAAAAAGTGCTCAATACAAAGTAGGCAGATATAATTATTTATTTAGAAAATTTATAACATAAACATGTTATAAAATCACTACAAAAAAAATAACCATTTTGTTTCAAAAACCAACGGTATCTTATCAAGTGATGATGTTGATTCCACAATACGGTTAGTCATTATATTATATATATATATATATATATATATATATATATATATATATATATATATATATATATATATATATAATTGGTGTATACTAATTACTATTCTTAAAAGAGTGCTCAATACAAATTATTCAACATCAAACTTGATAAGACATCGGGGTGTTGAAACAAATGGTTTATTTTTAAATATCGATTTTCAATATATTTCTGTCATAAGTTTTTAGAATAAATAATTTATATATATATATATATATATATATATATATATATATATATATATATATTGTGTAATTGGAAAAAATCGTTCTTTTATGCAAATATCGTTGAAAACGACTGAAAATTGTGGTGGTTAAGTGTTTTTAATACAATTTTTCATGTGTTCGTATATATATATATATATTATTTTTTTTAGGGCATACATTATATAAATATGAAACTTGCATATCGACCTAACGTATATATATATATATATATATATATATATATATATATAAAGAGAGAGAGAAAAAAAGGATTTGCAATAATCATAATTGAGTAATTCATCGAGTCTAGAAGAAACTTCAACAGAGTGCAAAAAGTTTATTGTTTCAGAAGCCGTTTCGTCCTATATTTGGGACTCATCAGCAGTTCGCACCCACTACTGAGAATTGAAACCCCGAACAGTTACGATAGGAGGCAAACGCCATACCAATAGCACGAACGGTACCAACGGTTATCGGTGATGAAGATGTAACGAATTAGACTCGATATAGTGCCGCTCGATTACAAATTCCGTGGTGGAACTTCACCGAGTATCTCTTTTACCCATAGGTCTGTGCCTCCCCGAGCTTTGACTAGTAGCCACAAGCCGCTCACTCCAGAGCATTAGAAGCTGGTTCAAGCAGGGATATTTAGAGAGAAATAATTAGGAGGATTTGAAATTATCATAATTAAGTAATTCATAGAGTCTAGTAGAAACTATATATACAGCACTATAACTTAACTATATATATATATATATATATATATATATATAGATAGATAGATAGATAGATAGATAGATAGATAGATAGATATAGTTAAATAACGAAAATCTTGGTAATCCGAATGGATAATCCCAAGGAGGATGAAATACTGAGAGCTCAATGTTAATTCAGTGCGAATAATTTAATCTTGATCTTCAGACTTCACTTTCAAAAGATGAAACGAAAATATATATATATATATATATATATATATATATATATATATATATATATATGAAGAAATATAGTTTTAAGGTGTGCTATATTTATGAGATGAAGTGCTCAATATCAGAGAGAGAGACAAAGAGATGGAGCGTATGTAAATATAGAAGTGAACATTGAAGTCAACACTCACAGGCGACAGGCTGTGTCATGCTAGACGCAATCGTATATTTAAATATTCATTAGGCAACTATTTATATGCCACAAGATAAACTTGATCGCTTTTAAGAGAATGTAAGTCGTAAAGAGCAGGTCTAGGATAGGCACGGGTATCTGTAAACATAGAAGTTGTATCTTTTTCTATTGTTCAGAATTTGTTTAATCGATTTTAATCGTTTCTTATTTCTCCGTTTATAATCGAGGCAGGAAGGAAGGATGTCTTTTTTTCTCTCTCTCTCTTTATTTACTTATAATGGTCCTAGTAAATGTTATCTGTCTTTCATTGGATCTTATTGATTAATTGAGAAACGTTTGAGGAAATGAGAGCAGACGATCTTTCCTAATTACTACGCATTGTGCTAAAGATTAAAACACAATGGCTACTTCGACACGAAATGGGGATATGTTAACAAACAGACAAGAAAAAAAAAACAACGTCATGAAAACTGATAGAGGTGAGTTGTCGATGTTAGCTAGTGGGTATTTCTAGTTATGAAAGAGAATTTCGTAAGAGAGAAGAAAGATGTAAAAGAAGAAAGACAGCGAGAACGGAAAGGGAAAAGAAGAGAAAGAAAGAAAGACAGAGAGAACGAAGCAAGAAAAGAGTGAAAAGGAAGAGAGAAAGATAAGAATGGCCGAAGACAAAAGAGAAAAGGAAAGAAGGACGTGAGGAAGAAAAGAAAGTCTCAAGGAACGAAAGAAAGGTAGAGAGAAGAGGTAACGGAAAGAAAGAAAGAAAGAAAGAAAGAAAGAAAGAAAGAAAGAAAGAAAGGATTTTAGGAAGGAGGGAGGGAAAGAGGGAAATTTTGAAGAAGGTAACAAGGAGAGGAAAAAAAAAGAGCGGAAGAAGGATCTATATAAAATGGGACAGGGAATTTTTAAGTAGCAAGGAATGAAAATCTCAAGGAGAGAAAAAGGAAGAGAGAAAAAGTAAGGAAAGAACGGATGAAGGAAAGAATGGTTGAAGGAAAGGAGGAAAGTAAGGCATTCATTAAGAGAGGGAGGAAGGAAAAAAGAAAGAAAAGCCTAATAAATGAAAAGAAAGAAGAAAAAGCGAAAGAAGTAAGAAAGATAGGGGGAGTTAAAACATTTTTTTGGGGAAGAGGTTAGAAAGGAAATGAAGCAAAGAAAAAGAGACACAAGGTCGACGAAAGAAAGTGATGGGAAGATATATATATATATATATATATATATATATATATATATATATATATATATATATATACTCATGTTTTGAAGATAAACATCATATATATCCATTACAATTTTGACAATATTCATTAAAATAAATTCTTGAATATTACCTGCTTACTTTTCATTAAGACTTTGAATTATGTCATATTTTGTTCAATTATATTTCTTTGTTTGACCTTTCAATGACCTGATGAACATTCACGAACGTTCCCAAATTTAAAGGCCTTGATAAACCAATAAAATCCTCGCTCTTGTATATAAACACGTGCAGCAAAATAAATCTGACATTGCCTTCCTACTAGGGAAGAAACGCGTTGATAAGAATAGTTTTTGCTTTTATCTCTTCATCTATCTATCTATCTATCTATCTATATATATATATATATATATATATATATAGAGAGAGAGAGAGAGAGAGAGAGAAACAATATATATATAGAGAGAGCCAATTTTCCCTGACGATCCGTTTAGGTGAAACCTAGGTAGGTTTGTCTGGCTCACTAGGTGTATCTAGGTCTGCTCTACGGTTGTATGCTCTTTTGTTAGTTAGTTGTTTACTCGTATTGGGTTTTTTTTGGTGGGGGGGAGCTTTAATCCTGCATCTGTGCGATTTTTTTCGACAGACTTTCATGTTTGTACCTCTTTTTTTTTTAAAAACTTTTTTTCCCTCGAGATTGATTTGATTATTGGCAAATCAAAAATTCGAGGGTTTTTCGAAATGAATATAGTTATCTATCTATCTATCTATCTATCTATCTATCTATATATATATATATATATATATATTACATGAATCATTCATACAAAAAACAGTTATAGAAGTTAATGATATAAATGGCGAGAATACATCTTCGCAAACAAATTTAATAAAGTACATTAACCCCGAACCTGTAGATGAATGTTATGATCCCTTTTATAAATTCCAGTTGCATAAGGTATTTTTTATTTTTTATAATTTTCGTCTGTTCATACAGACATCATCTATAAATTAAATAGATTTGTTTTTATTTTTTTACTTCTCGGTAATAACAGGACAACGAAAATATAGATGTAATATAAAAATATGTTTTTATAAATGTGTTATTGTTAATTGTAAATTAATTTTTGGGAACGATTTTATTTTTGTTTTTTCTGTATTTTCTTGATACTGTCGGATCTATATCCATATATTTTCTTACATACTGTCTACCGGAAATACAAACCTGAATTTACTTTATAATATGGAAGATATTTCAAGCTTGAACGAGAATATAAGAATCTATTGTTCAATAAAAAGAAAGGATTTATTATCGAACTGTTTTTAAAATTGTTCCATAATTTTTTAAAATCATTTTTGATTTGCTTTGTAACGTGGAGGACTTCAAGCTTGTATGAAGATATAAGAACCTATTGAGCTCTGCGTATTCCTATATCAACGGAAGGGATTTCTTGAAGTGTTTATATAAAATGGTTCAATCGACTTTTTTTTAATATTTTAATATTTGGAAATCATCTTCGAATACGTTTTCACAACATCGCCCACGTGACGACGACGTGATCATATTTAAACGGAACGCTGATCTTATATAAAAATTTCAGTTGTCTGTTTGGATTAGTTGTGCTCTAATGTCCATCGTCTTTTGTGTTAAATTTTTATATGTTCTAATGTTAATTATGTTTAAATGAAAATGTCCATGAAGATGGTCTTAAATAGACCGAAACGTCCGACGTCGACTTTATATTAACATTAATACAGCATAATTGCATATTAAGATTTTTGTTTGTTTTTTCTGTATTTTTCTTCATATATATATATATATATATATATATATATATATATAAGAGATATAGGGTTAGATATAAGAGATAATGTAAAGATATAGTTAAGTTAGCGAAAGAACCTACGTAAATTTTACACCTAGTTTATGCTACGGTTAGATAATAGATATAATTTATATCTACATTAAGTGCTAGGCATACATTTTATACCTAGGGTAAGTATTATAGTCAGATAGGAGATATATTTTATAGATACATCCTTATGCAAATTAATTGAAACAACTGTTTTAGTTTCCTTTCTTTCAGCATACGGTCAATTTTAGACCCACTGGAATGACAGGGGGCAATCGATTTCTATTTTTTTCCCTCAGAATCCGTCATTTACAAAGGTGTGCAGTAATATGAATATATTTTCGCGGTGTGTGATGAAATTTGTGTGGCCTTGAAAAATATTGCGTCATCTGTGATTGCATCAGATTTTTATCACGCTGAGACACTATTGTCACGACTGTCGATTAGGTGTCCTACAGCCATTTTCTGCGAGGGACGTTACTGCAAGGAAGCATACGAAAATTTGTAACGTTCATGAACACACTGGCAAGCCTTACCTGTGAGCAAGTCAAAGTAATATAGACTGACCCGGAAACTCTCCTGATTTAAAACCAATCGATAACCTGTTGTTAATCTGCAAGGAAAAACTGCGCTGAATGGACATACAAAGTACTAACATGTTCACTGGGTCATGTTTCATTAGGGAAATACGAAAAATGTAAATAATAACGGAATTATACGTTTTGTTTAAATTAATTTACATCTCTCTCTCTCTCACTCTCTCTCTCTCTATATATATATATATATATATATATATATATATATATATATATATATACATTACATGAATCATTCATACAAAAACAGATATAGAAGTTAATGATATAAATGGCGAGAATACATTAAGAGCTAGGCTTAAAACCTAGGTATATTGCACGAAGTAGGGATGTATACGATATAGATCTTACACATAGGGTAATTGATTGGCTAATTACTTTTCTACGGATTATCAACCCTTTTTATTTAAAGCCAGAAGATATTTTTAGATTGTAAGAATTCTTTCTATTTCTTAGATAACAATGGTTTAGTGATATAAGTCTTACTAATTTGGGTACCTCGGCGTGGTGTAATGGTTAGCAAGCTTGTCTCGCTAAAACCGTTAAAACTCAGTGCCCCATACTTTCGGCCTTGTGCCACATCTAAGCTACGCTTAGAAAATCACTTTGGGTACCTCTGCGTGGTGTAATGGTTAGCAAGCTTGTCTCGCTAGATCAGTTACAACTGAAAAGTGAGTTCGATCCTCACTAGATGCCCCATACTTTCGTACTTGTGCCACATCTAAGCTACGCTTGGAATATAACTATAAGTCTTACTAATTACCCGGTGGGTGGAAGAACAGGTGGATTCATACCTTTGCCATGGGTAACGGCACGTAAGCGAATATAACGAACCCAAGGAGAAATTGGAACTCGTTTCTCCGATTAAGAATTTCGAGCCATTATCCATCACACCAACTGCACATCCAACTTTACTGCATCTGCCATGACCAAATGATCACTTATGAATTTACAGACCAACCTGATGTGGTCCTATTTCCGTCATGTGGCCCCAAGCCGTGGGTTTATTAAAAACTAGTATCATATAGTGCGTATATTTTACTGTGCTAGTTCAGTTTTAGAGGTATTTTCAAATTGTTGCTCTTCAGCTGTGTACAGAGTATACATTACCGTAAAAAAAATAAAACACCCTGTCGAATCGCTTTCAACACGGAGGTGAACTCTCGCGTCGTATTCCGAGGAAACGACAAACAAGACACCAGCACATATGATTTGATTATAGTGGTGAAGGCTTTGTGCAGAACCAACCACACTTTTTGAAGGGCCGAATACAGAGACCTAGTGCACTACGTGCCACAAGGACCGCAAATGATCCACCGAAGATTTTGAATTCAGAGTTTTTCTTGCAGTTCAAATAGATCCTTGTGTCAGATCTTGGTAAATGCTTTTTTTTTTTGTCACCTATAAAACATTAGTGCATTCTACATTTGCCCGTCCTGGGTAAGACGATAAACTACGTCCAGCAGCAAGGTCTCTGATCAGGAGGTTTTGAGGAGTGTGGAACCACCTCTTAATTGCTGGTATTCCCACATCCACCCTGACCCGGGTTGGTAGCACCTGTTAGGGGTATCATCTATGGTCTCATAGTTAACACCCAAACTTGTATAAAAATAGTTTTTAATACCAGAAATACTTTGTAATAAAAAATATTACCAGCAATAATTTTTGAAGGAAAAATTATTCGTCTATATTTCTGTGATTATGTACATTATTTTCATTATTCGGACTATTGTCCTCATCTTTGTTGCCATATTTATGACAACGTTTCGGCAATATGAGCTCTGGTGAAAACATGCAATTATAACAGCAGAAATTGTTATATGAGCACTGGTAAATAAATGGTTGCTGAAGACTTAATAATACCCAGAAAAGTCATACACAGATGTTCTCAAGGACACATGGCACAGTGGATAAATGCGTTAGTTAGATCCTGTGACAGGACACTAAGAGTGTGAGTTCAATACCCGGTTAAGGCAGTGGAGAACTTGGAGATGGGAATTAACAGGAGATAACTGACATCGTGGTATGTGGAACTAGAACAGTCTACCCCAGTGAGCGAAATAAAGGGTTCAGTTCGACATTCCAACCACCTGAAGAAGACCGGAGCGTACAACGGCCGAAACGTTGTAATAAATATGAGGACAATAGTCCGAATAATGTATTTAGTGGAAAAATGTTTTATAAGCAATACTTTAAAAAAAATACCAGCAATAAAAAATCTTATACATTCTTTGAGAAAAAATATGAACATCTATAGATTTCTTCAAGGAAAAATATTCCCAGAAATAGATTTTTGAAGAAAAACATATTACCAGCAATAAAAGTTTTGTCAGCATTAAATATCCCATTGAGGTTGATATGCCGTAAAACAAAACAAAACAAACCAAACCAAAAAAACATTCTACATTTGTATTGCTCTCACTCGCTTTATTCTGATGGTGAATATTGAATTTCTTTTAATTCCGCTGTCTTTAACAAAGCCGCACTAATCTTGTACTATTCTCGGCCTAATACTGTTTCCCGTTTTTTCAGTCAAAATTTGCATCATTAGTTTGTTTTTGTAGCTCATTAAACTGATAGTCCGATGCAGTTCGCATTCGTTTGCATCTAATCGCTTAGGTATTGAGACGAAGATGGATTTAGTGAGGGCATCCGTTATGTCACCGTTGTTATATATGTCATTTATTACTTCTATGATCGCTTGTTTGACGCAAGTCAGACATTAGGAAGACTTCGCAACAGCGAGGTCAGTCAAGACAATATTCGTCTGACTACAAAGCTGTGAGTGTAAAATGCAGTGGTCTTGCCCTCGCTTCTATATGGTTGTGAGTACGGCAGACCCATCAAGAAGCTGGAGATATATCGTTTCTGAATCTCATCTTTGAACTCGGAGGTGGCTCTGCAACCCCACGCTGGAGGTGCAGTGTCTGGAATAGATGGGGCACTGAAGCTCAGATATCTTAATCACTGCTGACGATGCCCTGTGGCGTTGATCTCTGGCAGCTGTAAGGTTCCGGTGTCGAGCATCCTCAAGGGTGACAGCAGCATCATGGATTGTGATTCGCCAACGTGGTCAATCACTGGCGCGCTCTTCCATTTCTTTGGGTTTGAGCTTGCAACCCTGGAGTTTTGCCTCCAAGATCTCCACCAGGAAGTCCTCTTTGCTGATGACTCTGCACTGGTGGCCTATATAGAGTCCTATCTGCAGCTGACGCCTCCAAGCTATATTTTTGGCCGGACCTACGGGCTCGGATGACCCACAATAAACTCGGCCTTGTGCCACATGCTACCCCACGTCGGGGGGACAGCTAAATATAGCTGACGCCTTAAGCTCTTCTGCCTGACAATCAGTCTTGACAAGACTGAGGTGCTTCATCAGCCCGCACCAAACACAAACACCCCAGCACTGACTACAAAGCTGAGAGTGTATAATGCAGTGGTCTTATGGCGAAGAAAGCGGCGAATTACCTTGTCAAACCAAGCGACTGGCGAGAAAGAAAGTTACTTACCGAGAAAAAGGGCAGGTAATCTGCATGATATGCTGAAGACGGAATATTTAAATTAGAAACATGTCAATCGCAGATGTCGCCATAAAAAGTTTTTTGATATGGCAATAGTGCGTCCTTTCCCAGTTGTCAACGAATGGAAAAAAAAACGCTAGGCCAATAACAGCAGTTGGTGTTCTCGAATCGGGAGGAAAGTGAGAACATTCGTGTATTTTCGCCACCGCGTTCGTCGGGGAGTGAGTTATTTATCTGGCTGGTTACGTGCATTGTGATTTATGACATGGGATCTGCGAATCGAAATTTCGACATTTCTTTCTGCCCCTGATATTCGAGTCTGAACTTACAGTGATTTGTTCTCTTCGTTGGTAAATTAATCTGCGACAAATATTCCTTTGCAATCCAAGAACACTCACAGGTCGTGCCCTCCCTTCTATAGGGTTGTGAGTCTTCGACACTATACCACGGACACATCAAGAAGCTGGAGAATCTCCACATGCAAGCTTGAGGCCCTGGATCATGCTCACTCCTCAAGCATTGAGTCCATGCTCATTAAGGCCCATTCCGATGGTTGGGGTATGTCATCCGCCCGGAGGAACACCGCTTGCCAAGACGTCTGCTGTACGGAGAGCTCCTGCACGGCAAGAGAAACTAAGTCCGTCCAAAAAGCGATACAAAGACACTGTGAAAGCAAATCTCCAGGGGAGCAAGCTCAACCCCAAAGAACTGGCGGAACGTGTCAGTGATTGACCACGTTAGCGAATCACAATCCATGATGCTGCTGTCACCTTCGAGGAAGCTCGACGCCGGAAGCTTACCGCTGCCAGAGATCAACAACACAGGACATCGTCAGCAGTGATTGCGACATCTGGGTTTCAGTGTCCCATCTGTTCCAGACACTGCTCCTCCAGCGTGGGGTTGCGGAGATGGAGAAACGATACGTCAACTTTGGATTCGAAAGAAAAGCGACATTCATTAGAAACAAAGAAATGAGTATTGAACTCTTACGTGAACTGTTCTCCTGAAGATGGAGAAGAAACAGAAACAGAAACAAAGAAACGAGAAATGGACTGTTACCTAATATCAGTCCTCTTACATGGCAGTTAATGCTGGACAGCCTCTTCTTAGATGAAGAAGAGACTTGAAGCAACGAAAATATTTCAGAACTCTTATGTAATATCAGTCCTTCTATATGGCCGTGAATGCTGGACAATCTCCACACAGATGAAGAAGAGACTTGAAGCAACTGAAACAAAGAAAAGAGAGCGGAATTGTTATGTAATATCAGTTCTCCTATATGACAGTGAATGCTGGACAATCTCCTCACAGATGAAGAAGAGACTTGAAGCAACAGAAAGAAAGAAAAGAGAGCTGAACTGTTATGTAATATCAGTCCTTCTATATGGCAGTGAATGCTGGACAATCTCCTCACAGATGAAGAAGAGACTTGAAGCAACTGAAACAAAGAAAAGAGAGCTAAACTGTTATGTAATATCAGTCCTTCTATATGGCAGTGAATGCTGGACAATCTCCTCACAGATGAAGAAGAGACTTGAAGCAACTGAAACAAAGAAAAGAGAGCTGAATTGTTATGTAATATCAGTTCTCCTATATGGAAGTGAATGCTGGACAATCTCCTCACAGATGAAGAAGAGACTTGAAGCAACAGAAACAAAGAAAAGAGAGCTGAACTGTTATGTAATATCAGTCCTCCTATATGTCAGTGAATGCTGAACAAACTCCTCACAGATGAAGAAGAGACTTGAAGCAACAGAAACAAAGAAAAGAGAGCTGAATAGTTATGTAATATCAGTTCTCCTATATGGCAGTGAATTCTGGGCAATCTCCTTACAGATGAAGAAGAGACTTGAAGCAAAAGAAACAAAGAAAAGAGATCTGAACTGTTATGCAATATCAGTCCTCCTATATGGCAGTGAATGCTGGACAGTCTTCTCAAAGATAAAGAAGAGTTTTGAAGCAAAAGAAATGTGATTCTACAGAAGGATGTTGAGGATACTCTGGACCAATGAACGACGAGGTTATAGAGCAAATGAATATATAACGAAGATTCATGGCTGGAAAACTTGTGCAGCAGGGGCGTGCCGTTAGACAAGATAGGCAGTGCCTACCCTGAATAAAATAGATCGGCAATAAAACGCAGATTGTTTGTGTGTGTGTGTGTGTGTTTCTGTAGGTTTATATATTAGATCAGATTTCCTACATTTTTCAGGCGACTTCAACAAAACTTCAGAGGACTACGTAAAATTACCTTGCGCTAGTTCTGACAGCGCCAAAAATTGGAAAAACACAATTTTGGGGGCATTTTTTTTGCATGAAATCATTTTGAAAACACAATAAAACACGATTCTGTCGCTAGAATGAAAAGGGGACAACTCATATCGAGTTGTACTTATTATAAAACCCAGGTTGTTTGTGTGTGTGTGTGTTCGTTTATATATGGGATCGGATTTCCTACATTTTTCAACTGATTTCAAGAAAACTTCACTTTTTTTGTCAGGTAGTGTTTCTTATTGTCTTGCACACTTTTTTCTTTATTTTTACATTCAGAATGCTTTAAAAATTCCATTTACAAGACAATTGTTTATAATAAAATTCTATTCAATTGGTAGACTCATAACGATTGAAAACAGTGTTTTTGTTTGAGTTTGGGTTTGACCAATTCGTAAAAAAAAAGAAAAAAAAAACTAATTAAGACATGCGTGTCCGTCAACCTTAAACAATAATCTTTGTCAATTTTATTTTTCAGTCTTTATGATGGTCGATACTTGATCTATCTCTTACTGCTACATCCCCGGGCAACGCCGGGCTCTACTGCTAGTCTGGAATAAAAACAAAAAGTTGACAAGTCAACTCATTAGATATATACTAATCTCAACACCAGGAAGAGGCAGTTGAAATTTCTGGGTCACGTAATGAGGAAGGAGTGCTTGGAAAACCTGACACTCACAGGACAAAAGGAGTGAAAGTGGGACAAAGGAAAGCATACGTATAACATACGTAATTGGATGAAAGCACTGTGAAACATACTTGAGAACTTTGACACTCTCTTAAAAGATGAAGAAGATACTTGAAGCAACCTAAATATGGTTCTACAGAAAGATGCTGAGGATATGATGGACCGGAAATGTGAGCAAAGACGAGGTTTTTATAGAAAATGAAAACAAAATGAAGACTTATATTGAGCATCAAAAAGAGACAGTTGAAAATTCATAATGAGGAAAGCGGGATTGAAGAATCTGATACGCACAGGAAAAAATTAATGGCAAGATAGACAGAGGAATCGATCGCAAACAATACTTAGTGGGCTTGAGTAAAGAATGGAAGAACAGATTTTGGGAGAAATAACAAAAAAGAAAAAAAAATTAAGAGCTACAAGGAACAGGGATATGTGGAGAGTCATGATTCCTACGCCCTGGAGGGACACAGCACATACTGCTATATTAAAATTACAATAATCTAGGACGGATATAATTGGCTCTCATAAAAATCTCTCAAAACATTTGAAGTGTCCTTCATATATTTTTATGTCTTGGCAAACAGATTGTTTTAGTTACTTGTTGAAATATTTACAAATCCAAAACATTAACCTGAAAAATCGAGTCATGTTATAAATAAATAAACTCATCAGATCGAAACATTCATTTGGATATAATGCATAGAACCAAACCCGTTTAGAAATATCTAAAATGTCAGCTGTATACAACCGCTTTCTAAGAGCAATGGTGAAAAAAGAATATGGGAAGAGGAAGACTGAGGGTCTTGGCAAAGGTTATCCATCTTTGGACATTGTGGACCGGCGCTATACATTCACAAGCAAAGAACTGTACCAAATAACAGAAACCACGCCACTTGAGGGCTACCAAATTTTCGTTACGGAGAGAAATCACCTTTCAAACTTAAATTGCCTCATCAACTAGAATCTTCCATATAGATCTCATGCATGTTGCCAGGCCTCTTCAGATAAATCCTAATTGTCAGCAGTATACAACTGCTATATTAAGATCAATGGTGAAAATAGGATTTGGGCGTGTGAAAAATTAGAGTCTTAGCACAGACCAAACTTCTTTTAACATTGTGGATTGGCGCCATAGATTCACAAGGACTACAGAATTTTCGTAACGGAGAGAAATCTCCTTTCAAGCTTAAAACTCGAGTCTTGTTCTTAAATAGCCTCTTCAACTAAAATCTTCCATATGGATCTCATGCATGGTGCCAGGCCTCTTCAGAAATATCTAAACTGTCAGTTGCATACAACCGCTTTCTAAGATCAAGGGTTAAAAATGGCTTTGAGCGAGTCTTGAGAGTTTTGGCGGACTGGCGCTATACATTCACAAGCAAAGGACTGTACCAAATAACAAAAACCACGTCTCTTGAGGACTACCAAATCTTCATAACGGAGAGAAATCCCTTTTCAACCTGAAAGGTCGAGACACGTTCTTAAACAGCCTCATCAACTAGAAACTTCCATATGGATCTCAATGCAAGGCGCCAGACCCCTTCAGAAATATCGAAACTGTCAGCTGTATACAACCGCTTTCTAAGATCAAGGGTTAAAAATGGCTTTGAGCCAGTGAAGTCAAATTGTCTTAGTAAAGACCGTTCTTCTTCGCAGTTTCAGAACTGGAGCTACAGATTCACAAAGAAAGAACCGTACCAAATGACAGAAACCGCATCACTTGAAGACTTTCAACAGCAGCAACAACTAAAATGGTTAGCACATGGATAGATAATAATGATATAATCAAGAAGCTACCGTTTCACTCTCCTTCAAACAAAAGACTAGGAAACAAAGACATCATAAGTACTGGAAAGAGCGATAACAGCTACTGGGTTTAAGAAACGTATTTTCCTGAAAATATATTTTTAGAGAAACATTTTATAAATCTCAACCGACTGTATTGGCTGCTTGATCAATGGATATCAAATGTTTCCTTATAAGGAAACGGCTAATATTATCATTTTATCATGGAAGTTTCAAGCTTCCTTGCGTGCAAGTATCTTCCATCTTGATCAAATTTTTAAATTCTTCATAACTTACTTTTCCCGCCCTTTTCTCTGTTATCAAATCGACAACACTATAGTTATTTCTCTTTCTGTTTTTTTTTTCCCCTTTCCCAAATGACGTCAACGGACAAACCAGGAAGCGGAAATCGGCGTGCTTGTTAAATACATTTCATTCACTCTCCGAACAGATACCGTTCAAGGATTGTCCGAAAATAGACATCGTTGTCTCCGGAGTCTTTTCAGCTTCATGCCGACGAACAAACCACACCCAATCACCAATTTCAAGCCACTTCCTCCTATCCATCTCCAGTATATACAGGTTTCAGGGACAGTCACAGGAAGGGGATGTCTTAGAGCGTTCGCGCTGAGGGGGGTTCTGGCTGACCCACCCAAGTGGGATAAAGTAGCGAAAAAAGACGATCGGAAGTTGGAATACACTATCAACTTCCGGCACTGCAATTGATTAGGGCATTGAACGGCTGATTGGGATTTTGTGTGGGCGCGTCTTCCTGTTTCATCCTCTCCCTTCTACCCCTCTCTCGCATTTTCTTTCTTTCTTTTTTCTTTCTTTCTTTCTTTCCTCACGTTCTCCCCCTCTCCGTCTGTGTATTCATATTTCTCTCTTTAATGCATTATTTCCCTTTTCGTTGTCTTTGTTAGATTTCTCCCTCTCTCTCATACACTCTCTTTATCATTTTATTGAGTTTAAATATTCTGCCTTTCTCAATCTGTATTTCTCTTAACCCTCTCTTTTTCTCTCTCATTCCCTCTCTCTTTCATTCTCTCTCTCTCTCTCTCTCTCTCTCTCTCTCTCTCTCTTTCTCCCCATGTATTTATATGCGCTTCTTTATTCTACTCAACTTTTTGATCATATCAGCTTGCAACACCGGTTCTCGTGAAATTTCCGAAGTTAAGCAACGTTGAGCCTGGGAAATATGTAGATGGGTGACCGATTGGGAATAACCAGTGCTGTAAGCTTGGATGTGCGGGCGGTGTAATGAATCGCAAACCGATATGCAAGGTGGGTAGAATACTGCTGCCATATATGGTCTGGAGTCCCCGCTGTGCGAATTAAGGTCCTCGACAAAATCCTCTCTCTCTCTCTCTCTCTCTCATACACACACTCTCTCTCACACAAACATTCTCTCTATTACTTATTTTACTGAGTTTAAATATTCTGCTTATCTCAATCTGTATTTCTCTTAACCCTCTTTTTTCTCATTCATTCTCTTTCTCTCTCTCTCTCTCATTCTTTTTCTCTCTATCTCTCTCTTTCTCTCTCTCTTTCTCTCTCTCTCATTCTTTTCTCTCTCTCTCTTTCTCTTTCTCTCTCTCATTCTCTTTCTCTCTCTCTCTCATTCTTTTTCTCTCTCTCTCTCTCTCATTCTTTTTCTCTCTCTCTCTCTCTTTCTCTCTCTCTCATTCTCTTTCTCTCTCTCTCTCATTCTTTTTCTCTCTCTCTCTTTCTCTCTCTCTCATTCTTTTTCTCTCTCTCTCTCTTTCTCTCTCTCTCATTCTCTTTCTCTCTCATTCTTTTTCTCTCTCTCTCTCTTTTTCTCTCTCTCTCATTCTTTTTCTCTCTCTCTCTTTCTCTCTCTCTCTCTTTCACTCAATCTATTTATATGCCTTTCTTTATTTTACTTCTTGATCATATCACCTTCCAATATCGGTTCTCGTACGATTACAGAAGTTAAGCAACGTTGAGCCTGGTCAATATATAGATGGGTGACCGATTGGGAATAACCGGTGCTGTAAGCTTGATTATGCGGGTGGTGTAATGAATAAAGACCCGCAAACGGTTATGCAAGGTGGCTAGAATAGTGCTGCCATATATGATCTGGAGTACCCGCTGTTTGTCTTAAGGTCCTCGACAAAATCCAAAGATGGATATGCAATGTGATTGGTCCTGATCTAGCATCTTGTTTACAGTCGCTCTCTCACAAACGTACCGTCGCTTCCCTCTGTCTTTTCTACAAATACTTTCACGGTAATTGTTCCGACGATCTACATTCACTGGTTTCCAAACTGCATGAACATAAGTGTACTACTAGGTTGGCATCTCAGTCCAACCCTTTCACTGTCGAAAGGGTTAAATGTAGCCGTCTCTCTAATGTTAGATAGATAGATAGATAAATCTGAAAAGACTGAGATAGATAGATAGATAGATAGATAGAATAGATAGATATGAACAGTGGTTAATCTGAACAGACTTAGAAAAACAGACAGACAGATAGCTATCTACATAGATAGATATGAAGAGACTGAGATAGATAGATATGAACAGTGATAGATAGATCTGAACAGACTGAGACAGATAGATAGACAGATATAGATAGATAGATAGATATGAAGAGACTGAGATAGATAGATAGATAGATAGATAGATAGATAGATAGATAGATAGATAGATAGATAGATAGTTCTGAACAGACAGATACAGATAGACAGATAGTCAGATAGATAGCTAGATAAATAGATCTGAACAGACTGAGATAGATAGATCGATAGATAGATATATCTGAACAGATTGTGATAGATAGCTACGAACAGAGATAGATAGATAGATAGATATGAAGTGATATATCTGAACAGACTAAGACAAACAGATAGCTAGCTAGCTAGCTAGATAGATAGATATGAAGAGATAGATAGATAGATAGATAGATAGATAGATAGATAGATAGATATGAACAGGGATTGATAGTTCTGAACAGACTGATACAGATAGACAGATAGTCAGATAGATAGCTAGATAAATAGATCTGAACAGACTGAGATAGATAGATAGATCGATAGATAGATATATCTGTACAGATTGCGATAGATAGATAGATAGATCGATCGATAGATAGATAGATAGATCGATAGATAGATAGATAGATAGATATGAACAGGGATAGATAGTTCTGAACAGTCTAAAACAGATAGACAGATAGATAGCTAGATAGATAGATCTGAACAGACTGAGATAGATAGATAGATAGATAGATAGATAGATAGATAGATAGATAGATGTGGACTGTGATAAAAACAGAATCCAGAGACGGATATGCAATGTTGTTGGTCCTGGTCTGGCATATCTCCTACAGTCGCTCTCTCACAGACATGCCGTCGCTTCCCTCTGTCTTTTCTACAAATACTTTCACGGTAATTGTTCCGATGATCTACTTTCACTGGTTTCCAACCTGCATGAATTTAAGCGTGTTACAAGGTTGGTATGTCAGTCCCACCCTCTCACTGTCGAAATGGTTAAATGTAGCCGTCTCTTCTAGCCCAATAGCTTCATGTCTCGCCTTTCCAGTCTGTGGAACTCCCTTCATCTTACTTGCTTCCCTGATAGCTAAATCTCCAAATATTCAAGTATAATATCAATCGACATCTCCAGATGCCTTGATTTATTCCCCGTCCTTGTTTTCATCCTTTCCTCTATCAAGCCTCTTTACTCTTGCTTCCACTCTCTGTAACCCCTTGGAGGAGTATGTAGTTTATCATCATACCCAAGACGCGGATGTAGTTTATCGTCAGAGTCAGGACGCGGATGTAGTTTATCGTCAGAGCCAGGACATGGATGTAGTTTATCGTCTTACCCAGGACGCTGATGTAGTTTATCGTCTTACCCAAGACGCGGATGTAGTTTATCGTCTTACCCAGGACGCGGATGTAGTTTATCGCCATACCCCGGACGCGGATGTAGTTTATCGTCTTACTCAGGACACGGATGAAGTTCATCGCCATACCCAGGACGCGGATGTAGTTTATCGTCTTACCCAGGACGCTGATGTATTTATCTTCTTACCCAGGACGCGGATGTAGTTTATAGTTATACCCAGGACGCACTATTTTTCGATCAGTTTTTGCATATTAGGGTTAAATTTAGAATATGTGTGATAAGTCAAGCGTGCGATCTTTCTTTTGTTCGATGTTGCAGCTGTAACTTGCGGAGTTAAAAAATATATATTGGTAATTTGAGAGAGTGCGTTGGTCCGTCATAAGGGTTAAGTATTTTTGCTATTGTTATATTTGAAGGTAAGTTATATCTTCTTTTAGAAATAAAGTTCAAAACGGAAAGAAATGAGAGAAAATAAAAAGAGAAAGTAGTTTGGAAAGAAAGAATAATTATGATCACATCATGTTGAAACACCTTTGTTCGTACATTCACCGAAGTTTTAGCAACGTCGAATCGGGTCAGTACCTAGATAGGTGACCGCTTGAGAATACCAGGTTCTGTAAACTTGGTAGGTGTATTTGATAATGATTCTAGAATGGGAAATTGGAGAAACGAATTTCTTCTCCAGCAAGATATTTTTTAACTCGGAAAGTTACAGCGGCAACATCGAACAAAAGAAACATTGCACTCTTGACCTATCACCCATATTCTAAATTTAACCCTAATATGTAAAAACTGATCGAAAAATAGATTCTCAATCAATTCAACAACCACATTTTGAAGAACTGATTGCGTTGCACTCTAACTTAAGCGGCCGAGATAAGAGAGAATGCATAAAAACCGATATATTGCTAATAAACAAATTTCTATTTCAACACTTAAACTGAAAACATCTGCTAAATAATTTTGCACTAGTACAAACAATATAATTAGAAAAGAAAGCATATTTCATGTTTATGTCATTTTAAACTCGTTTGACTATGATTCCGAATGGAAAACAATCTTGCAAGGGAGGAAGTAAGTGCAGCTTATGAGGATATGGAGGTTAAGCCAAGACTTGAAGAGGTTAGATTCATATCTATCTATCTATCTATCTATCTCAGCCTGTTCATTATCTATCTATCTATCTATCTATCTATCTATCTATCTATCTATCTCAGCCTGTTCTATCATCTATCTATCTATCTAGCCTATCTATCTATCTATCTATCTAGCCTGTTCACTATCTATCTATCTATCTATCTATCTATCTATCTATCTATCTATCTATCTCAGCCTGTTCACTATCTATCTATCTATTCATCTATCTATCTATCTATCTATCTTAGCCTGTTCACTATCTATCTATCTATCTATCTATCTATCTATCTATCTATGTATCTATCTATCTATCTATCTATTATCTATCTATCTATCTTAGCCTGTTATCTATCTATCTATCTATCTATCTATCTATCTATCTATCTATCTATCCCATTGTCATCATTATCTATCTATCCAAATTTGTACCTCTCTCTCTCGCAGTCTCTCAATATCTCCATTTTGTATGTACAATGTTTATCTATCTTTCTATCCATGTGCAATTCTATCTATCTATCTATCTATCTATCTATATATATATATATATATATATATATATATATATATATATATATATATTCTTGGGCACTTCAACGTGGTGTAATGGTTAACAAGCCACTTTTGCTAGATCATCACTAAGAAGTGATTATCTATCTATCTATCTATCTATCTATCTATCTATCTATCTATCTGTTGTTCATATAGACATGGGATGGGGTGTAAATGCTTATTCAGTGTATACGTACAATAGGCATCGTCTCTCCCTTGAATTAAACCGGTTATGATTGTAATGCTTTGGAGAAGCGTCCTGTCGGGAATCTGTTCTAAAACGCAATCCTTTTTGTAAAAAAAAAAAAAAAAATTAAATATAAAGGAAGCCTTAATAATAAAAAAAGAAAAAGCCAACACTCAATAATATTAGCTACGAACACGGCCACAATGTGATGACTGTGTTCGGAGAATAAAACATCCCTATAACTGTAGAAACATACACGCAGGCCATGCACCCATTTAAAAAACCAAAAATAAAATCATCCTTGATAATTGCTAAAAGTATAGATGAAAGCGCTCAAAATTTGGACAATTTCTGCCCCCTCTCAGCCCAGAAAGGAAAACACTTGTTCCAACAGAAAAGTAATTAAATAAAAAGCTTAATCGCAATACCCTGTCTGTCATCTTTAATGAAACATGCATAAATGAAGGATTGCTACCTAAATACACAATATATATGTGTGTGTGTGTGCGTGTGTGTGTATGTGTGCGTGTGTGTGTGTGTGTAAAAGTTTATCAGATTAAAACTGTAGAAAAAGACTATATGTATAAAGGAAAATTTTCCCATTTTCCTTCTTTTAGATATCAAGAAAAGTTTTAAGTTCATATACATATAGATTCAAGTATAAATACAACCTATGTCTACCTATAGACTCATGTATAAGCAACTCTATTTACTAATTGGTGGCTAATTACATATTTACCTGTTCGGTTGCATTTTTTTCTTTGTCTTTCTCTTTTTCTACATTGAGCCCTTCCCAATTTTCCGTCTTTCTCTCTTTTGTTATCTCTCTCTTTACTTCTCTCTGGCTTTCTCCCTTTTTTGTTCTCTTCTTTGTTCTTTCTTTCTTTCTTTTTTTTTCTTTCTTCTTCTTTCTTTCTTTTTCATTCTTTCTTTCTTTCTTTCTTTCTTTCTTTTTCTTTTTTCTTTTCCTTTCTTTCTTTCTTTCTTTTTTTTCTTTTCTTTCTTTCTTTCTTTCTTTCTTTCTTTTTCTTTCTTTCTTTTTTTCTTTCTTTCTTTTTTTTTTCTTTCTTTCTAAATTCAGCTCTTCCCAATTTTCCATCTTTCTCTCTAAAATGAAAAAGATTCTTTTATTTTCTCTGGAGATTTCTCCTTTTTGTTTATTCTTTCTTTCTATCTTTCTTTATTTCTTTCTTTGTTTTCTTTCTTTTCTTTTCCTTTCTTTCTTTCTCTCTTTCTTTCTCTCTTTCTTTTCTTTCTTTCTTTCTTTTCTTTCTTTTTTTTCCTTTCTTTCTTACTTTCTACATTCAGCTCTTCCCAATTTTCCATCTTTCTCTCTTTTGTTCTCCCTCTCTTTACTTCTCTCTGGATTTCTCCCTTTTTTGTTCTCTTCTTTCTTTCTATCTTTATTTTTTTCTTTGTTTTCTTTCTTTTCCTTTCTTTTTTCCTTTCTTTCTTTCTTTTCTTTCTTTCTTTCTCTCTTTCTTTCTTTTCCTTTCTTTCTTTCTTTCTTTCTTTCTTTCTTTCTTTCTACATTCAACTCTTCCTAATTGTCCGTCTTCCTCTCTAGTTTTATTTCTCTCTTTCCTCCTATGTCTTTATCTTTCTGTCTCCACCTCCCTATTTTCCCTCTTCTTTCTTTATTTCTTTCGACATTCATTTGTCTCTATCTTTTTTTCCCCCCATTCTGTCTTCACTCCTTCAATCTCAGCTCCTTCATTGTCTTCATTACCTTGGTGTTGTCCATTTCCGCCTCTTAATGACAAACAATTACCATTTACCATTTGTCTCTGTGTAATGGTCTGTAGAAAGGATTGTGTAAATCAAGCCGATCCTTCGATGGAATTATTTTGAAGTGAATGGTCCAGAAAATTCTTCAGACATTCAGGGAAAAAAACTGTTCCGTCTACAAAAAAAGACACGCTGAAAACCGAACTATTTGTAAAAAATCAATGATTGTACCTACCAGATTAACAGTATTAATCTCTTCCTCAATATTAAGTATTGTAATAAAAACAAAAATAAACTTTAAAACTCTTCCTTCCATTTCAAAACTCGGCCATGTCTCCCGCACTATTCCTCACCACCCTCTATATCAACTTATGTAAGATTAATGCTGCCCATCAAAAGTGTAAATTTTAAATTCACTTTTCATTTTACCTTTGAAAATGAAATCTGAAGTTCCAGAGAAAAATAAAAGTCTCTGGTGAAATAAATTATAACAAATGGAGCCTTAAAGTTGTCTGTTTTTCTTTAAATTAAATTATTCGCTCAGACTTAAATTTGAACTCTCAGGATGTCATCCTCCTTGGTATTATCCACACGGATTACCAAGATTGTCGTTACTGATATATATATATATATATATATATATAAATAAAAAATAGTCTTAAGGTATGCTATATTTATGGAATAAAGTGCTCAATATCAGAGATAGAGCGTTTAAAATATATAAAAGTGAACATAAGGTCACTGAAAAGAGGCGACATATTTTTATATATATATATATATATATATATATATATATATATATATATATATATATATATATAACGACAGTTTGTTTTCATACTTAATCAGGAAACAGACTGTTAGGTTAAATATATATGTTGATTTATTAATGTCTTTTTTTATATTTACATATTTATATATCGGGGGATATTCAGAACTTTAGTATATATATATATATATATATATATATATATATATATATATATATATATATGGGGAATCTATTTTCTGTGTTTGTGATGGGTAAATTAAAAGAATATGCATAGACACATACATACAGGTGAACATTTTAGTTAAAGGTCAACATATTAATATAAATTAGGAGGTTGGACGCAGATACATATCCATGCGTCCGGGCATACATACATGCTGCATATTGTAATTATTAATTCGGATGCCAGGACTTTAGCTTTTTATTTAAATATTGAAATGTTCATCTCATCAAAGATTCTATTTTTAGTGGTGTTCTTGACGCTTTTCAGATCTATCGCATGGGCCATCAGAGAAACTTAGCTTCCCCTCACACACCCACACGTGTGTAGATGCGCACAGACACTATTATTGGTCTTTTCATCACCACTTTATTTAAGCTGAGTTGTGTTTGTGGTCGTGGTCATAATGATGTTTGTATTTTCAACATTAACTGCTTGAGTGTTGTTGATTATGTTTGTAGTGATAATTCTGTGACTTAATTATTATTGATAATGTTAATAATCGATATTGATGTGTTAACGGTAAATTTATACTTAATGACGAAGTTATAAATTATAAAATAAAAAAGAATATGACAATAATGGCAATCGTAGCTATGATAATAATTGTGGTAACCATAATAATGATGATGATAACAATACAGGTAATATAACAATATTGACGATAATAAAAACAATGGCAGTGTTAAAAAGCAGTACTAATGGTACAGGAGATGGTTATGAAGTGAAAGATAGGAGTTATAGTAGTGTAGTTAAAGGTATTGATCGTTTTATCGGTCTGTGTTGATTGTTATAGTGGTGGTTATGTTAGTGGGTGTGGTGGCAGTGTCGGTACGATTCTTTTTTTTATTTTTGTAGTTTCATTCCTGGTTGTTGTTAGTTATGTTGTAGGCGTTATTCGTTTGGTATGGAACGTGACAATAAATATTTATTTTCGTGTCTGCATTACAAAGATTATTTATTCTAATTTAATTAATTTCGGAAAATATATATATATATATATATATATATATATATATATATATATATATTTAAAAAAAGATAGACTATTAAAAAAGATGTTCAATAAAATGAACTTAAAAATTAGTTATTCCTGCATGAACAAATCAAAAAAAATTGTCTCCTCATTAATAAAAAATTTTAAATGAATTTCATAATCAACTAAAAAAAGATCCTAATACGAGCCAAAAGACCAAATCGACCTTTTAACTGCAGGAAGGATCCGTTTGTCCAGTAGAGGGAATATGTTTGTCCGAAAACGTGATATACGAGGCTAAAATTTTCCCCAAGGAAGATATTAAACAGAAGAAGATTTACAAAGGGATATCGGCGGCAAATTGGAAGCAACGGTTTTATAACCATCGCCAATCCTTCACAAATAAATCAAAGAAACATCAAATAATTATATTCTAAACATTATATATTAGTTGTTGGAAAGCAAATTAAAAGAAAAAAAAAAAATGGAGAAAATTGAGAGAGCTAGAACTCTGATAAACTTCAGAGACCGATGCAATTTGTGCATTAAAGAAAAAAATCTTAATAATAAAGCATAAGGATCCGGACATATTATTAAACAAACATAACGAGTTGGTTTGGGATAGACATAAAAAACTACCTCAATTTAATAAAAAGTATTTTTAAAAACCACTATATAAAAAAGGAAAATATTAATTTTTTTTTTGAAATGAATGTATGAATACATGGATACTATACTTGTTTGGTATGTACGTAGATGAGCTTAGACATTTATATGTGATTTATATATATATATATATATATATATATATATATATATATATATTGGTTGGATAGATGTGAGTTTGTGGCCCTGGGTTTCACTTTTAGCGATCGTCAGACAAACTGATTAATTTTTTTAAAAATTTGGGTTTATGTAGATTGCGTGTATTGGTGTTATTATTGTGAAAGTGGTGGGGAAAATTTCGTCGTTTTGTCATTCATCGTACTAACGCAAACATCGATGTATGCAGACACATATACATACTTGGTCGTCCGTCGGGACTCATACATATATAAACATATGTGGGCAGTTTCGGCTATGACATATGTATGTATACGGGTGGTGTTATGTCTATACATACGCATTTGTATGTTGAAATGTTGAAATTTAAACAAGAAATAAAGAAATCACAAAAAAATGTCTCGTTAATATATATATATATATATATATATATATATATATGAATATTTTGGATAGGGTATGTATATATGTGGATATATATTCTTTAAAAAATTATGGACACGTGTATGTAGGTATGTGTGTATATATATGGGTATGTATATATATATACATATGTGTGAGTATATATATATAAGTATGGGATATGTTTAGGTACTAATGTTATTTTTGTGGTAGGTATCGTTATATATATATATGTGTGTGTGTGTATTTTACATATGTGTGGATGTATGTGTATATGTATATTGTATGTATATATGCATATATATATATATGTATACATGTATTTGTATATGTGTAATATTTTGAATATTAAATTACTTGTAATTTGTATATGTATATAGATGTATATAATTATAGAATTAATATTTATTTATAAATGTGAATAGATATATAACATTGTAATATAAATATATGCATGTGTGGATAGTTATGCGTAGAATTCTTTTCATATGCTTTTTATGTATATAATCGTGTTTGTATATGTAGGTATATGTATTTATGTATGTATGTGTGTATATGTATATATATGGTTGTATATGTATATATATTTGTGTATATGTATATAGGTATATATATGTATATATATATATATAGATAGATAGATAGATAGATAGATATATAGATAGATATATAGATAAATATAAATATATATATATATATATATGTGTGTGTGTGTATACGTGTATGTCTTGTTTTTTAAATGGAAGTAATTGGGTCATTCTAATCGTATTTTAAAATTACTCTTTTTAATATTTAGTATCACTTTCTTTTTTAATGTTCTATAATTAGAATTTTGAGAGTGTATTTTTATCTTCTTAAGGAGTTTCATTTTAAAATTGATAATTTAAATTTAAATATACCACTTTTTTTAACTATTAATAGTAATAATAATATTAACTAAATTCTTTTAATAATGAAGCACTTCAGAAGTCACCTAAAGTTAAACGTTAACTATAAAATCAAACTAAAATCTACATAAATTTCAAATATTAAAATATAGGTAATGATGTAGAAATGTATGTATATATAATTTATGTTTGAAGATAGATGCACATTTATGTATATTGTTGCAGGTGATTCTATGTGTGTATTTGCACATGTAAATAAACGTATGTATACATGGATTTGCATGAATATGTTTGTAAGATAAATATAAGAAGAAAACAAAATCTTTAATATTACCCTCAAATATTATTAAATAATGAAACCTAAACCTTAATTTAGTTTACCCATATAATAATAAAGAAAAATTGCATTCATAAATTAGATTAAAAGGAAAACTAATATAGATGTTATTGAAATTTTTTTACAATATTATGGAAGTACAATTGGTCGGGTAAATAAACTATTATAATTTTAAATATTTTTTAATATGTTCTCGATAAATCTACTAATAAAAATAGTAGTTAACTTATATTAAGTCCCTAAACTATTTAAAAAAAAAAATTAAATGTTTAAATTGATAACATTCATCATTTTTTTAGACATCTAAATTTCTATCAAACATTGAAATCTATCTTTTACATAATTTTGTTAAAACAAAATTACAGCCTCTTTCGATTCACTTCCCTCTCCCCCTCTCTCTTTGCCGTAACACTCATTTAGATATATCTGTATTACTGTCGCCTGTCTCCTCTCTCTTTTTCATTTTTCCTTTTCTTTTCTCCCCACTCCCCTCCCATTCCTATATATCATTTCCGTTAAGTTAACCATCTAAATAGGTCAAGGTTTGGTCAATCCTCCTACCCCAATATAAAGCATGCTTAAGAGAGATATGAAATTAACCCCTCCCTATACTCTACCTTGTCTCTTTAACTACAACTACTACCCACCCCCCTGTTAAATTACAAAAATTATACTACCCATCAATTTCTAATCCCATTTTTCCTTTCATTTCATTGTTGGAATTGTTACCTGATGATCCGGAGTACTTTAAAAAGGATTTTGATGAAATAAATTATTGTAATGGTACCTTAAATTGGTCTGTTTTTCATTAAATATTAGCTCTGTATTCACATTGAGCTCTCACGATTTCATCCTCCTTGGAATTACCCATTCAAATTTTACCAAGTTCTTCGTAACTTATATATATATATATATATATATATATATATATATATATATATATATATATATATATATATTTACAATTTCTTAAAGAAATCAACCTGTATTCCAAAATATAAGTATTCGTTTTTTATGGCTTACCAAACGTTTGTAGGTTATTTCATGCCAGAGACTATTTTTAGATTGCAAGAACACACACACACACACACACGCACGCACGCACGCACACACACACACACACGTATATATTTTAAATGATAATAGTTTAGTGGTATCTTGAAAAGTGGTGGCTTTATATCTAATCAGAGTTTGATTAAAACATACAAGAAATTATAATGCGGATAGAAAATGGGGGATCAATTCTATATTCCAATCAGTATATATACTGATCAGTCACTTTGTGGACGTTGTAGTTCCTAGACATTTTTATTCCAAGGAATGTAAATAAATCTAAAATCAATTGATTGATTCGTTTTTTACGGTTTATCAACTCCTTGAAGGTTATTTAAAGCCAGAAACTATTTTAAGATTAAGATGATTTTTAGGTAATAATGGTTTAGAGATACAAGTCTTTTCGTGCTTTTTTCTTCTCTTTCTCTTTCTTTTTCATTTCTTTTTTTCTACTTTTTCTCTTTTGTCTTTTTTTCTTCTTGTTTCGGCCTCTTTTTCTTTTTGGGCTTTTATTTTGGGTTTATCCCCTATTTCTTCTTCTTCTTCTTCTTCTTCTTCTTCTACTTCTTCTTTTTCTTTTTCTTCTTTTTCTTCTTCTTCTTTTTCTTCTTCTTTTTCTTTTTCTTCTTTTTCTTCTTCTTCTTCTTCCGCTTTTCTTTTTTTCTTTTCTTTTTACTTCTTTTTTCATGTTTTCATTTTCTTTTCTCTTTCTTTTTTCTCTTTCTTTTTCTTTTGCTTTTCTTCTTTTTATCTCTCCTAGTTTCGATCTATTTTTCTTCTGGATTTTTTTTTTTGGTGGGGTGGGGGGGTTATCCCCTATTTCTTCTTCGTCTTCTTCTTCTTCTTCTTCTTCTTCTTCTTCCGTTTTTCTTTTTTTCTTTTGTTTTTACTTCTTTTTTCATGTTTTCATTTGAAATTTTCTCTTTCTTTTTTTCTTTCTTTTTCTTTTTTTTTTTTCTTTTTTTTCTCCTAGTTTCGATCTATTTTTCCAGGACTTTTTTTTTTTTTTTTTATTATCCAAAATTTTCTTCTTCTTCTTCTTCTTCTTCTTCTTCTTCTTCTTCTTCTTCCGTTTTTCTTTGGTTTTATTCTTTTTCTCGTTTATCATTTTCTTTTCTTTTCTTTCTTTTTCTCCTTCTTTATTTATTTCTTACTTACTTGTTTTCCTTCCTTCCTCCCCTCCTTTTTCTTCTTTCTATATTTTATTTCTCCTACAGCCTTTATCTGTTTATCTTCAGTTCATTCTTATTCCACCTCCACTCTCCCAATGTCACCGTTTAATTCTCCATGAAAAAAGGTTTCAAATAAAGCAATATTGCTGCTGTTATTATTATACCGAAGACAAGAAAGAAGACTAGCTTCTTGACCGAGTTGATCAAAACGCTGTCCCTATAAGATGTTTATCTGTCATATGTATTAATCAAGTGTTATGTTTCGTTTCATTCATGTTTGAGGGGGAGTGATTTAAACGTAAACGCTACTGAAGAAGAAGAAAAATACGTAGCTAAATAAGAACAAATCTAAAATCAACAATGAAAAATCTTCATGCAAGATTTTAGATAATTTAAGATTAACCCTTCATTTTTTTTCTCCACCATTAAAAAAAACCCTTCGTCTCTTTATATTAAGTCAATTTTGAATGACTATCTGTGCACGCGGCCGGTCACATGTTCTCGATCCGTCGCTGAGCGCAGGCGCCGCTAATAGAAATGGTGGAAGGTCACGTGTGCATAAGCAACCAATACGAGCATTTGGGTTGTAGCGTTTAGTAAGGATACCCGCATATAACCAGATGGGTGCTCAACTTTGCACAGGAAAATAAACACAATACAAAGTATTTTGGTTGTCAATACGTGAAATGCGTGACCCTCGCTCAAAATTAATTTGCTTATGGCAGATGTTAGAGCAGAATATAATAGGCCTATGGAAAGAATTTGGAAAATAATAAAAGTATCAGTATAACATTATATATTTGGTTGTTACATTCACTTACGTACTAATACCCTTGGGAAAGGTATGAATCCTTTTCTTCTCCCCCCAGCTATGGGTAAATAGTAGGACAGACCGGGTTCTATAGCCTTCGATGGAAACTGGACTACCGTAGAAAGAAATGGGAACCTACTGGAACAACAGGAAAAAATCTGCTTCGTCAGTCAAGTATTGAAAAATACATGATCGTATATCACGCATGGCACATAACTGATTAAATGGATAGCGGCTTGGATTGAGGAATCGGAGAGTCGAGTTCGAATTCCACTCGAATCCATTACATCCATTTACGTGCTAAAACCCTTGTGAAAGGTATGAATCCTCTTCTTCTCCCTCCAGCTATAGATAAATAGCAGGATAGACCAGGTTCTATAGCCTTGGATGGTAACTGGTCTACTGCAGAAAGAAATGGCAACCTACTGCAGGAAAAAAATTGCCTCATCAATCATGTATCGAAAAATACATGATCGCATATGCGTGTATCACGCATAGCACATAACTGAGAGACTGACTTACTATCTTGTCTATTCTAGGAGATAACGCTGTGTTTTTTTTTATTTCTGTATCTGTCATCAACATGGCGTCATCTGTGTATCTTAAGATTGTGCCCATAAATAATCAATACTGAAAGGCTTTCTCGTTCTATTATGATTAGCTGACTCTGTCATGGTCGGAAAGCGAACTTTCCAACAGCTCAGCCACGCAGGCAAGAGGCCTGGGTTTCAATCCCATCAAGGTCGATGTATTAGGCTGTAAGACATGAAACGAAACACTTTATAGGAAATACTCTGGCAGATGTCGCAGCTAAATAGGCCGATGAGAGAAATTCGAAATAGAAATAATAATAAAACTATTAGTATAACATTATATATTACGTTGTCACAGACGAAATGACGCACTTTATAGGAAATGAATATAACGCTTCTGAAATGTTAAATAAGTCATTTATTTAGTTGAAATAGTCACCATATTAATGTATGACTGTTCTCCAACGTATCTCTAAATTCTTGATCCCATATTCAAAAAAAAATCACATAATGTGATAAACAGTTCAAATGTTTCGATTACCTCTTCCTTAGTGGAGAATGTTATATTGCGTATGAAAATCTCAAAGTGCTTAAATAAATGATAATCAGTAGGAGAGATATCAAGTGAATATGAAGGATGAGGGAAATTTTCATAATTCAGGTTATGCATCTTTTGAAAAGTTGATTGAGAAGCGCGCGGCCGCGTGTTGTCGTGCAGCCAAATTCGGTCATTCCTACTCACAAGTGTTTCTTTATCAATTTGTCGTGCGTACATTCAATTTCTCCAAAATACGAGGTTGCTGATATTGTTTTCCCTTGAGGCTAGAATGAATAATGAATAACCCCTTTGAAAGACCACCATACAGTAACCATTAACATTTTAGAGTGCAGTGGAGGTTTTGGGTATTGTTTTGGTGATTCACTTGCATCTAACCACTGGCCTACACTCTTTGATTTGGGATGCTACCTGTGCATCTCTGTCGGTAATTTGATCAGGTCCGCGGTTGAGCCAGGATCCGTCACCCGGGATGCAGAGATGAAAAAATAGTTAAATATTCTTCTCTTGCTGATAGATTTTTTTTACTCTTGTGGCAGTGGAGACTTCTGGGGTTATTGGCCCTCGTTCGATGGCGTTCCTTCGGAGGATTGGCGCGATTGCATCTCGATTAAAGGACAAGCCTCGTGAAACGGCGTGGCTCTTGCAGCGTGTCTCACTGTCGATGGTTCGAGGTAATGCTTTCTCCATCATTGCGGCTGGCAGAGGATAGAAAAAATTGTTTATAGTTACGTTGCTATGGAATTGTCATCAATGGACAACTGAACTTGTTTTGTTTCAATAAATTTTTATTCATTGTCATTCGAGAAAGAGAGTAGAACCTATGACGTACAATTAATCTGTGTCATTTTACTTTTAATCATTTCTTAACGCATTTAAAGGTTCGATGCAAAAGTGTTTCTTTTTCCCCTATTTGTAATCATAAAGTAAGATTACTCGACATTGTTTCATTGTAATCATTTTCATTGGGCTAATGAATAACAATATATTGAAAGAAATTTACCTGGATAAAAATATCAGATATAAGTCAAGAGATTTTCTATATCCTAAGGAGAATACTTCGTGAGACGATCGAATCAAACACCAACCAAAATGCGTCATCTCTTGTGTGACAACAAAACATTATTAAGTCATGATATAAAAGTATGTTTAAACATAGGTAGGCATAGATCGGGGTTATACTTGAATCAATTATGTTTAGTTTACAAAAAGATAGACATTGATAGTAGACATGGGCTGAATTTGTAACTAAATTAAAACGCAGGTATAAATCCTATTTACATAAGAGTAGACAAATTTAGAAAAAGGACCTGTTTACAATAAAATCGATTTTCTTTCGGGTACACGGTGTTCATAATAGGTGCCAATATATAATCTAAGAAAATTTTCAGTCCCCGCCCGTCTTCTGATATCGTAACTCGCATATGACCCACGGGGTATAAAAAGAGACAAAGGTCTCGTTTAACAAGGGCCATATCTGTATGCATAGGTTCGGTTTACATTTGAGACATTGGGCCGGTATACTTTTTTACTTTTCATGTGCCGACTTCCTTCAGAACGTAGGTGATCATGGCCTCCACTTCCACCTATCCATTGTAACTCTCAATAAGTTTCGTCTCTTTGCTACTTGCCCCTAGGCCATGTTCTGTCACCCGCTTTCTTATGCCCGCTAGGTATGTCATGCGTTGCTTTCCCTTGTCTCTTTTCTTCTATTCGACCAATGAGTATCAGATTCTCCAAGCACTCCTTTCTCATTACCTGTCCCAGATACTTCAGCTGCCTCTTCCTGATGTTAAGTATTAGGTTGGTGCAAAAATAATGACATAAGCATGTCGTTTTTGACGTTAAAAAATACGTCAAAAATCGACATTATTACGTCATTATTTTTGCACCAACCTAATATAATTCATATTCCCTTGTTTGCATCCTCTCCAAAACCTCATCGCTACTCGCACACCCGCTTCCTGATATCCTCAGCATCTTTCTGTAGAACCATACCTCCGTTGCCTCGAGTCTTCTTCATCTTTGAGAAGACTGTCCAACATTCGCTGCCACAAAAGAAGGACAGATGTCACGTAGCAGCTCAGTACTCTTTTCTTTTTTGCCAAAGAAATCCTCCTGTCACGGAATACTCTGCCTAGATTTTGGAATGCATCTTTGGCCATCCCAATACGTTTTTGAATCTCAGCGTTGCACTTACCGCCCGCTGTCAAAACACTTCCCAGATTTTGCAATTTCCGCACCTGCTTGATTTTAGTATCACCGATCTGCAAATCGAATTTCGGGGCCATCCTTTTACTGATGACCATGCATGCAATCTTCTTGTAGTTTATGGTTAGTCCTTTCTTCTCGCTCTCCTTTGCTACCTTCTGTAGGAGATTTTGTAATTTCTTTCCTGTGTCTGCTATCAGCACCGTGTAATATGCGTATCTTATTTTGTTAAGACTATGGCCACCAATGATGAATCCGGATAGGATTTCTAATTCTCTGAGAATTGCCTCGCTGTTATAGGTGAAATAAGTCCAGCCCGAAGACACACCCTTGCCTTACGCCACTTTTTATTTTTGTATACACTAAAATCAAAATAGTAATTATTGTTTATACTAAAGTCTAAAAAATGACATAGGTCCGGTTTACACTAGACTCAAAATAGGAGACATATCTTGTTTATACTAAAAAATGACATAAAACCGATTGACACTAGTGAAAAAATACTAAAATAGGCCCGATTTATACAAGAGTTAAAAATTATACTGGAGCCGAAGAGGTAAATATATATGTTTTTTTTTTTTTAAACTTGACTAAAAAAGATTGGTTCACCTTATACTTTGGTCAAAATGGTAGCGAGAGGTTAGATTTATACTAGATTAAAAAATGGTAGACATTGGTAAAATCGTTTAACATCGGTCTGGTTTAAACTTGATTAAGAAAAAGGGTGGACAGTCGTCTGACTGTATCCAGCAAGAAAGTATGACATTTTTTTTTGAGGTATTATCCCTCGGCAGTGACAAATTTTATCTTCAAAGTCTCAATGGCAATGAAAGTAAAAGGGTAGATAGAAAGAGATTTACAATAGAAGAAGAAGAAGAAGAAGAAGAAGGAGGAGGAGGAGAAGGGAGGAGGAGGAGGTAAAGTGGAAAGAGGAGGTATGTGAAAGTAGAAGAGAAAAACGTGGTAGACGGAGGAGAAGATGAGCAGGAGGAGACAAACAAAGAAATAAACTTGCCTGAGCGAAGAAGAGAAAGGAGGAGGCGGAAGAGATGAATATATGTGGAAGAAGGGGAAGAAGATGGAGGGGAATACAATGAGATGAGAGGAAATATATTGAGAGGAGAAATGTAAAGAAGAAGAAGAAGAAGGTGGTGGTGGTGGTGGTGGTGGAGGAGAAAGAGGACGCTGAGAAGAAGAAGAAGAAGAAGAAGAAGAAGAAGAAGAAGAAGAAGAAGAAGAAGAAGAAGAAGATGTAAAGTGGAAGAGAAGTAGGGGAGAAAGAGAGACATATGTGAAAGAAGAAGAGAAAAAACGTACTAGACGGAGGAGAAGATGAGGAGGGGGAGACAAACACAGAGATAAACGTGTGAACGTGTGTGAAAGAAGAAGAGAAAGGAGGAGGCGGAGGAGATGAACATATGTGGAAGAAGGAGAAGAAGATGGAGGAGAATATAATGAGATGACAGGAAAATATTAGGACGAGAAATGTAAATAGTATAATAGAAGAAGAAGAAGAAGAAGAAGAAGAAGAAGAAGAAGAAGAAGAAGAAAGTAACAGAACGAGAATAGAAATTAAAATGCAAGAAAGAAAAAACGAAGAACAGAAAGAAAAGGAATAACAAGCAGATGGAAAAAAGGTTCTGAAAGGGGAAGAAAAGGATATAAAAATGTGGTATAAGAAAGAAAAGAAAAGAAAGAAAGCAAGAAAAGCAAGAACGAAAGAAGAAGAAGAAGAAGAAAAAAAAAAGAAGAAGAAGAAGAAGAAGAATGCGTGTGAGTGAGAGAAAAAAGCATAACTGACAATAGTAAATGATTTGAAAGAGAAATGAATTTCTCTTTATCGATGGACGTAGAGGGTGAAGTGAACGTGTGAGGTAGAAAGACAGATATGAAATTAAAGGCAAAGACATTGATAGAAAGAGCGAGAGAGTGTGTCCGTGTGTGTATGAGCGAGTAGAAGAGAGAGATGGAGAAAGAATAAAGAAATAAGTCAAGGAGAGTAGAAAGAATAAGACGACAGAGAAGACAGTATAAGACAAAGAATAGAGATATAAATGAAAGAGTAAGAGAGGGGATGAAAGAAAGATAAAATCGATAGAGTGGGAAATCAGTTAATGCGAGGGGTAGTCAGAAAAAAAGTGAAACGAAAAAGGAAGAGAAAAGTTTGATAGGATGGGAGAAAGAAAGAAAGAAAGAAAGAAAAAAGGAAAGAAAGAAAGGAGGAAAGAAAGAAAGGGAAAATAAGGGAAAAAAGAAAGAAAAATATAGTAAGAAAGAAAGAAAGGACACTAAAAAGAAAGAAAGAAAAAAAGAAAGAAAGGAGAAATAACACAAAAGAAAGAAAGAAAGAAGGAAAGAATTGGAAAATAAGGTAAAAAAAGGAAAATGTAGGAAGAAAGAAAAATAGAAAGGAGAAATGACACAAAAGAAAGAAAGAAAGAAAGAAAGAAAGAAAGAAAGATGGAAAGAAAGAAAGGAGAAATTACACAAAAAAGAAAGAAAGGAGAAATAACTCAAAAGAAAGATAGAAAGGAGAAATAACAGAAAAAAAAGAAAGAAAGAAAAAAGAAAGAAAGAAATGGAAAATAAGGAGAAAAAGAAAGAAAAATATAGTAAGAAAGAAATATAGAAAAGAGAAATAACACAAAAGAAAGAAAGAAAGAAAGAAATAAAGATAGAAAGGAGAAATTACACAAAAAAGAAAGAAAGGAGAAATAACTCAAAAGAAAGAAAGAAAGGAGAAATAACACAAAAGAAAGAAAGAAAGAAAGAAAGAAATGGAAAATAAGGGAAAAAAGAAAGATAGAAAAGAGAAATAACAGAAAAGAAAGAAAGAAAGGGAGTAACAAACGAGAAAGAAATAAAGAAACATTAGGCAGAGGGAAAAAAGAGAAAAAAATCAGTAAATGAGTGGGTGAGTGGGGAAGAAAAGAATAATGGAATAGTTACGTTGGGAAAGAAAAAAAAAAGAGAAAAGGTACGGAGAGAATGAAAGAGAGGAAACTGAAATGAGAGAAGGAAAAATGGAGAGCAAAATGCAAGGTAGAAAAAGAATGCAGACAATATCAAAAGAAGAGAAAGAGAGGCAGAAATTGTGTGAGAGATTGCGGACGGTGAGGGTTTTGTTTTAAAAAGATGACAGAGAAAGAGATAGAGTGAAAGAAAGAGAGAGAGGGTCTTACGATGACACAATGAGAGTAGAAAGAAGGACATTGAGAAAGAGAGAGAGAAGTGTCCTTTTTGAACGCCATCTTTTCCCTGTTTTCAGTGTGGAGCGCTGTCTATCGGAACAAGTAATTAGTTTTCTTTCAAGCTTGACTTTGAAGAATCTCTCAGAGTGGTTTTTGGCTGTTGAAGAATCGTCTTAGACAGGATGGACAGAATTTTTTAATGCGTTTACTTTAGTTCGTTCAAGTGTGTGTGTGATGGAAAGTGAATGATAGAGGGGGGAATAGAAGCGATCACTAGTATGTTCATGCTTGTGTGCGCAAGTTTTAATGAATGGATCATTTTGTGTATACGCGTGTGTGTGTGTGTGTGTGTGTAGGGAGGTACTGCAGGGAGAAAAATAGTACTCACCAGATAATACGAATTAGTGTAAGAGCTATGGTCACAAAAAAAATATATCCTCAAATCTGATATATTTCAGCTGTGGTCACGTGTGTTCATATGGCGTAAACAACATGATGAAAGGCATGAATATGATCATCCCTGCAGTCTATTTTATCATTAGAAGTTAAATAAATGTCATAAACTTTAAGAACTTAGGTTGCTCAGGGATTTCTTTCTCTTAAACCGGCTACCAGCTAGGGATACAGAGCCTTTTCTAACCAGCTATTTAACCCATATCTGGATACAGGAGACATTTGATTAATGCCTTTTGGGCGAACGTGAACACAAATTTATCTCAGGTCACTGACAGAATTTATATCAGATCATTCTGCGAGTGTTACTGATACTGACTGCCGTTCGGTTGAATCATGGGTGACTAAACCGGTTCACCCATCAGGATTTTCTTGTAAGGTTGTCAGACATCCAGTAGGATTAATAAGATAAAAAAAAAACACAAGACTGGTTAAACGGCGGATGAGGATTCTTGTATGATCAAAGGTCATCTAGTATAATGGCGTAGGCTGGGGTCCATAGATATACAAGCATCCATTGCTGGGTACAGGGCTACCTAGACAAACTGCGGCCCGTGGGCCAGAGGTGGCCCTATTGGCTTTCTAAATGGCCTGCCTAATTTTCTGAGGATTGGTTTGATTTGTTTTGTTTTACGGAATATCAACCTCAATGAGTTATTTAATGTCGACAAGATTTTTAGAATAGGTTCGAATGAATAGAACATGTATTCTTTGCTTTGATTCATTTTCTTTTACGGCATATCAACCTCAATGGGTTATTTAATGGCGGCAAGATTTTTAGAATAGGTTCGTATGAATAGAATATGTATTCTTTGGTTTGATACATTTTCTTTTACGGCATATCAACCTCAATGGGTTATTTAAATGCCGACAAGATTTTTAGAATAGGTTCGTATGAATAGAATATGTATTCTTTGGTTTGATTCATTTTTTACGGTATATCAACCTCAATGGCTTATTTAAATGCCGACAAGATTTTTAGAATAGGTTCGAATGAATAGAATATCAATGGGTTATTTATGCCGACAAGATTTTTGGTTTGAATCATTTTTACTTTGGTTTGATATCAACCTCAATGGCTTATTTAATGCCGACAAGATTTTTAGAATCTTTGAATAGAATATGTAATTTTTGGTTTTTTTTTTTTTTCAAAATGTTTTTATTTAATGCCGACTAGATCTTTATTACTGGTAATGTTTTTGTTTTTTTTTTCAAAAAGGTATTACTGGTAATTTTTTTTTTTAAATATATAGGTGATGACACTATTTTTTCAAAAATGCATTGCTGGTAATTATGTATTGCAGATAATAATCCTTCTTCAAAAATTTACTGCTGGTAATACTTTTTACAAAGTATTTCTGTTATCAAAACGCATTTCTAAAGCTTCACAGTGTTTTGGCCCCAGTTTAGGAGTCAACCATTTACCCATAGACGGGACCCTGAAAGTTGCCACTACCCCGGGTCAGGGTGGACCTGGGAATACCGGCAATTAAAAGGCGGTTCCACACTCCTCAAAACCTCCTGATCAGAGGTCTTGCTGTTGGACGTAGTTTATCGTCTTACCCAGGACGCGGATGTAGTTTATCCTCATAGCCAGAACGAATTAAATGAGGAAAATGACGTTCATTAAAATGTCCTTTGTTTCTTTTCGTTCTCACTTGTTCACTCACATACTCTCATTCAAAGCCACACGCATAAACAATGATTATTATTAGCATTTCGTTGAAGGAAATGTTGCCATCATTTTGACCTATTGGAGATCTTCACTAAGGAAGGTCATACGTGTAAACATTTTTTGCTTCAGAAACATAAATCATCAATGATAATTATTCTTTTGTCTATTCAAATGAATAACTATCTATATATCTGAGATGATGAATTATGATTATTTGCATTATTTACATTACACGGACTGATACTGTTGAAACTTGGATAAGCATGGAATAATAATAATACAACACAAAATGTACGTAAACAAAATGTATTGAAACAAGGAAAGGGTACACAATATTTACAGTTAGTTTTGGTATATTCTTGGGAAAACTGTTCCTGCATAATGGGTTGACTAAATCGCAGTCGGGCAGAGTCTCTCGATTCGATGTCTTCTTCTTACAATCTCTTTTTCGTCTTCCGGTACCAACCCATATTTATATGGTTGGTACTCCACTTATGTAAATTAGGTGTATCGTACACAACAGATACCCACATCTTCATCGCCATGTTAACAACGTTGCGGCTGTTGTATGCTTCGGCCTTCACCAGGTGACTGGAATTACAAACCGATGCCTTTATTTCGTCCATAGGGTTAGATTGTTCTAGTTTCACGTACCATGCCATGCCAGAGCGTACAACTGCTGAAACGTTGTGAATATGGCAATGAAGATGAGGATAACAGTCCGAGTAATGTAATCAATGCAAGTAATCGTACAACAATCACCTGTTGAAGATTTCTAGAGCGAAACTGTTGTGAATATGGCAATGAAATGAATAACAATTTCTTATAATGTAAATAATGGATAATCTCAGAGATCCAATCACCTGAAGAAGGGATGATATATATATAATATCTTGAAATGTGAATATGGCAATGAAGATGAGGATAACAGTCCGAGTAATGTAAATAATGCAAGTAATCGTAATACCTCATCTCAGAGATCCAATCACCTGAAGAAGTCTAGAGCGTACAACTGCTGAAACGTTGTGAATATGGCAATGAAGATGAGGATAACAGTCCGAGTAATGTAAATAATGAAGATAAGGTAATACCTCATCTCAGAGATCCAATCACCTGAATTAGTAAAGCGTAATGTTGTGAAAGCAATGAAATGAGGATAAATGAATAATGCAAGTAATCAAATGAATAAGTCAGAAACAAATCACATCCAGCAATGTGTGTTAATCACGTTGTCAGAAGTGATAATATTACACAAAACCTTCATTTTTTTTTAATTATATAACGAGGTTTTTTCTCGAAAGAAAAAAAAATTCCCCATTTCTAAGGCAGATGTTTTTGTAGGGGAAATGGCTGCGGTTTAGTTAATTAAAAAAAATACCTTAACATTTTTAGTAAAAGCAACCAGCCTTATGATGTATGAAATCTCATGTGACCTACTGTTATAAAAAAAAGGTAGCTCATGCTTGTCCAAAACTGAAGTAAGCAACAAGGACGGAGGGTCCACGATATTGAATTTAGCGACCACGTACCTGTGACCAAAGTGAGCCGTTCCGCTGGAGAACATTGGTTTTGGTTTATCTCCGCACGGTTTAATTGCTCAAAACCCACTCACGCATGAATAAATACGAGCCCGGCTTTCAATCCGGATAGTTAGGGAACAAAAAACAGAAAAAAAAAAGAAAAGCTGTCCAAGCACTGATGACAATCACGTCCTGGGTATGATGATAAACTACATCCGGCAGCAGGGCCTCTGATCGGGAGGTTTTTAGGAGTGTGGAAGCATCTCTAAATTGATGTTGTTCCCAGACCCACTCTGACCTGTTAGGATCTCATCTTTCATCTCTCAAAAATATCTCCTATGTCAAACTGGGGCCAAAACACTATGAAAGGGTATAAAGACATTTTTATAGTAAAAAAAAAAAAAAAATCAGCAAACATATTTGAAAAAAAAAATCACCAATAAATTTGACTCACGACAAAAATCCGCATTGCAAAATGAATACGTTAATGAAACTTGATCCACAAACTGATTTCATACAAAGAATACATATTCTATTCATACGAACCTATCCTAAAAATCTTGTCGGCATTAAATAACCCATTGAGGTTGATATGCCGTAAAAGAAAATGATTCAAACCAAAGAATACATATTCTATTCAGACGAACCTATCCTAAAAATCTTGTCGGCATTAAATAACCCATTGAAGGTGATATGCCGTAAAAGAAAATGATTCAAAGCAAAGAATACATATTCTATTCATACGAAGGAACCTATTCTAAAAATGTCGACATTAAATAACCCGTTGAAGATGATATGCCTTAAAAGAAACCAAGCCAAACCAAACTGATGAAAACGATGATGATGATGATGATGATGATAGTTGTTAATAGAAAGTAAAAGCTTATGTCATTACAAACGCCTGATTCTAAGTTTATTTTAGAAAACAAAAAATTGGTTTGCTTTTTAAAAAGAAAAGTTATCACATCGTACATGGCGCGAGTGACCGAATTAGTTCATAACTAACAGTCAGTTAATTATTTGTATGCAAAGAACGCAGTACCCAACCTCTCCAAATATTTAAACCACAGATATGTGGAAAGAGATGGTCAGGTGCTTAAATGCGCAGAGACCATACGACAACACCCGGATACACCAGGGACTAAAAATGATGATCAAGAGGCTTACCGCTGACTTCACGTGCCGCCCAGATCAGTACATCTGTTCTCCTTTGCCATATCACAATGGCGATGCGTAAGAGAAGTCAGGCTTTGAGTAAACCACACTCTCATAATGGATTCATTTCTAATCCAACATATATATATATATATATATATATATATATATATAAATATGTACTGATAAGTTTATATGCACGAGTTTTTCAAATTGCTTGGAAGTCTTCCATGTAAACACAATTATATTATCATCATTGATTTGTCCGTGTATTGCTTAATACAAAAATTTAATTGTCATCTTTGATAATGGCTTATGTAAGTCGAAATTTTAGATGAAATTAAATATATATATATATATATAAATATAGATAACTAGACTCGTTTTGAAAAACCCTCGAATTTTTTGATTTGCTAATCAAATCAATCTCGAGGAAAAAAAAGGTTTTAAAAAAGAAAGAGCTACAAACATGAACTCTCTGCCGACAAAAAAATCGCACAGATGCAGGTCTGAAGCCCAAAGAAAAAAACCCCGATACGAGTAACAACTAACTAACAAAAGAGCTCAATACAACCGTAGAGCAGACCTAGATACACCTAGTGAGCCAGACAATTTTTACCCTAGGTTTCACCTAAACGGATCGTCAGGACGATCCGTTTAGGTGAATATTTATATAGGTTTTTTCTGGCTCACTAGGTGTATATATATATATATATATATATATATATATATATTATATTAAATATATATTTTTAAGATAAAAATATAAATATTTCAGTAGATAAAAAGATTAAAAAAGTGATATATATATATATATATATATATATAGTCATAAATAAACAAAAATATTTTGCTAATCCCAGCTATCATATGGCTAGATATAGAAAGATTTCTTCATTTTGGGATTTGAATCCGTCAGCCCTAATCTGCCGAAAATTCATAGAAAGGAAATTTTTTAACGTATAATATATGAGATGTTAAAAAACACCAGTTCGAAAAACAGTTGTCACGAAATTATATATAAATATATATATATATATATATATATATATATATATATATATATAGAGAGAGATGAGAGTCTTTTAGTTAAATAAAAAACTTAAACGTTATATATTTGAAATATTATTAGTAGATTTATAATTTATTTATACTTATGATATAACAATATATAATGTTGTATAATTTTATATATCAGCAAACAGTATTGATAAAAATAGTATGAGAAAATGGAAACGAGTCACAAAAACTTTCTTATTCGAGAATTTTTTTCAGAAAAAATATATGAATAATATTATATTTAAAAGAATTATTCAACTTTGTAATCAAGCAATTTATAAATTTCATGTTCGTTATAAAATATAAAATTTAATGTTGGACGAGTTATCTTTTTTGTTGAAACAATGAGTTGTGAGTTTAATATCTGGCCACAGCAGAGGGAAAAGACATTTGAGAATATATATTACAAATGGAAATATATATATATGAAAATATAAATATATATTTATGGAATAAATAACAATGTATATATGTATTGATCTAAATAAAGGGTTGGGTTTGAAAATCCAATAAAATATGAAGAAACGCGTACATGTTTCGAAAAGATGAATCTCAATATTTTATTATATATATATATATATATATATATATATATATATATATATATATTATAAGTACATGTAAAATAGCTTTTTGATAAATAATGCATTGAAATTTTATTGTTCTACATTTTAAATATATATTACTAGGATCCTATGGATTATATACCAACGGATTTATATATATATATAAATATATATATATATATATATTATATATATATATATGTAATGTGTATATATTTGTGTGTGTGTTTGTGAAAATGTGTGTGAAATTTAAAAATTATAAAGGTTATTTGAAAAATATAATTTAAATATAAAGGTTGGAAAATGAAAAAAAAAATTTATAACAAAATAAAAAAAAAATTAATAAAACGATATATAAAAGTAGGTAAACCATATTTACTTGAATATAAAAATTATGTTTATATATAAAAATAAAATTTTATTAATAAAATTATTAAAAAATTTTTAGATTTACATTAGTATATAAATATTTAATAAATTTAATTATAAATATATTTATATATATATATATATATATATATATATTTATATTATTATTATATCATTTATAAAGTGTATTTTTTATCTATTATTTTAAGAAATTTCTGAATGAATATTAAAAATAATTATATAAAATGAAATTGATAAAAAAATTAAAAAAAAAAACAATCAAAATCAATTTCCAAAGAAAAAATAGTTGAATATTTTTATTTAAGAATTATTATATATAAAATTTAATAAATTAATATATGAGTAGATATGTGAATTATCTTAAATATAACTTATTTTTTTAAATGTTTATAAATGAATGATTTATATATATATATATATAAAATATATATATATATATATATATATATATATATATTAATGGTGAATAAAATCCAGATTATATTTAGAAAAAAATATGGTATTATATATAAAATGGAAAAAAAAATATAATTGTTTTGTTCCTCATATTGAATATTTTATAAAATATAAATATATATATATATATATTATAAATATTATATATTTATTTATAAATGTTGTGTGAATGTATTATATGGTGTGTGTGATTGAAAAATTTTAAATTTTTTCAAGTGAAAAAGAGAACCGTTTAATTAATTTTGGATCGGTAAGGAACATATTATATATTATATATATATATATATATATATTCATACATCCAACACATATACTACTTGATTTTTATATTTTTAGATTAGATGTAATTTAATAAATGGGGCATAAAAATCTTTGTTCAAATTATTTAAATTTTGACTATATGTTGAAAATTTCCAAATGGAATATATATAAATATTGAATATAAATATGTTTGTTTATCATTAATTTGAATTTTTTCATCATATTGCCAACTTATATTATTACATGAGCATTTTTTGAACATAACTAAGAATATATATTATTAAAAATAATATATATATAATATATATATATATATATATATATATATATATATATATATATATATGAAAATGTAATTTTGAATAAATATATATATATTTATAAATTATATATATATATATATATATGGGGAATTTCAAAACATTAAATATTTTTTTAAAATAAACAAGATAAATTCGTGTAAATATACTTTTTCATGAATATTTATATTTAAACAAAAATTGAAAAATAACTCTTTAATTTAAAAAATTGAAATTTAAATAAAATTTTTTTATAAAATATTTTCTTTTTAAATTGATGAAAATTGAAAAAACTACTGTTTTTTAGTTGATTTTTTTTTTTAGAGCAATACATAAAAGTAAAATGTCCTTTATTTAGTTGGTATATGAAAATAAATGTTCTATTTAATGATTTTTTTATTATTTAGCTGTTTTTATTTGTTAAAAATAAAAAATAATAAAATTCGTTTTAAATAAAATTTTTACATTTATGAAAAATTTTTATCTTTAAAAATTTAATTTATGAAGTTTTGAATAAATAAAAGGAAATTGTATAGCGTTAAAATATATATAAAAAATATGGAAGGTAATTAA
>CAHIKZ030001940.1:377500-422500 GCA_903632075.3 Acanthosepion pharaonis
TTCATAGAACAGATGTCGAGTAGAGAACATGGCACAGTGGATAAATTTGATATTTAGATCAGTTCTGAAGGTTCAAAAGAATCATTTCAATACCTTTTTAAGGTGATTGGGGAACTTGGAGAGAGGCATTAATTTATATTTTATAAGTGATAACTGACATATTAGATATGTTTTATGGAACTTATAACAGTTTAGAAGGGACGAACGATATAAAGGGTTCAGTTCGATATTCTAACCACCTGAAGAAGGCCAAAAAATGTTTTTACAACGGCCAAAATGTTTTGATTAAATATGGCAAAAAAAGACGAGGATGATAGTCCGAACAATGTAAATAGTTTGATTTTTTTTAAAAAAAAATGGTAGGACATAATATGCATTAAAATATTTGTTTAGTTGATTGATTTTGTTTGGTGGCATATCAACACCTCTATGGGTTATTTAATGCTGAAATTTAAATATTTTGTAAGTAATTTTATACTTTTGATAAAATTGAGATATTTTTATATTTTTTTATACTTTCAAAAAGTTAACTATATGGTTTTTAGATATATATTTTGTACATAATAAAATGTATTGTTAGTAATTTTATTAAAAAAATTACTGTTGATTTTTTTGTTTATTTTTTAAAAACTATTTGCCAATAGCTCGGAAGTCCTAAAAGATCTTAAAATTCAAAAGAGAAAAAATCTTATTCAAACTTCCGATTTATTTTCTTTTGCAAGATGTGAATTAAAATGGGAAAGAATAAATCTACACCATCTGTTATGGTCCAGGTTAGGACCAAGGAAGAACAACACGAACACAAGAGTAGAAATAACGAAGGTATATTACACGAAATAATAATACAAGATGTGGAAGGTGTTAGTATGACTGTCAGTCTGGTTTGGAGTGAACTACTATCGGCTCGACTCGATTCGGTATCTAGCCACCCCCCCACGAGGGTTGCATGTGGCACAAGGCCGAGTTTAACGTGGGTTTCCCGAGCCCGTAGGCTCGGCCAAAAAATGCCGTAGAACCCGTATAAACGGGATCGGGTTGGTCAACCTCCCCGAACGAGACTCTGCCCTTCGGCGGAGCCTCGTCCGGGTTCCTCTCTGCTCAGAGGCAGAGAGTTCGACCGTCAAGCCGAGAAGCTCGGCTTGATTCGGTATCTAGCCACCCCCCCACGAGGGTTGTTGCATGGCACAAGGCCGAGTTTAACGTGGGTTTCCTGAGCCCGTAGGCTCGGCCAAAAAAAATGCCCGTAGAACCCGTAAAACGGGATCGGGTTGGTCAACCTCCCCGAACGAGATTCTGCCCTTCGGCGGAACCTCCTCCGGGTTTCCTCTCTGCTCAGAGGCAGAGAGTTCGACCGTCAAGTCGAGAAGCTCGGCTTGATTCGGTATCTAGCCCACCCCCACGAGGGTTGCATGTGGCACAAGGCCGAGTTTTAACGTGGTTTATAGAGCCCGTAGGCTCGGCCAAAAAATGCCCGCGAACCCGTATAAACGGGATCGGGTTGGTCAACCTCCCCGAACGAGACTCTGCCCCTTCGGCGGAGCCTCGTCCGGGTTCTTCTCAGAGGCAGAGAGTTCGACCGTCAAGTCGAATTCGGCTTGATTCGGTATCTTAGCCACCCCCCCATATACAGGTTTAGGAAAGTTCAAACAAAAAAAATTTTATCCAACCAAATCCTGAGCCCGTGAGGCTCATTACCAAAAATAACACCACCCGTTTTTTTTAAAAACTTGTTCGGGTAAAAAATTGAAAATCTTGTAAAAAATTCTGATAAAAAAAATGGCGATTAATCGTGAGATGTTTCATAAATCAAGCCTTTTTGGAGCACCAAATTCAAATTAAAAAGAGATGAAAAAAAAATAACGTTACTCTAATTAAGGGCAAAATTTATCATTTTGAAAATTTTTCTTGTGGGTTTACCAAAAAGTAAAACCATGTCAATAAAAAAAAAAATATTACAATCTAAAACAAAGATCAAAAAAAAAAAAAATGGGAAAAATTTCTTTTTGCCTTTTAAGTTTATCCTGGTAAATGATTTATAAAAAAAAGCTGTGATTCACCATCAATTGAAAATGTGACATGTTTTAATTTTCTGTCTGTAAATTTTATTAAAATGCTGTTATACCATTATATTTTACAAAAAATTTTCCTTGCCATATTTTAAGAACAATGGAAGATTTTATCTGATTGATAAAAAAAAAAATGTTTTCAAAACACCAGATAAATATCAGGACATTACATTTCAAATTTAATTATCTAATTTTTAAAACGGAAAAAACTCCATAGAAAAAAAAAACTTCACCTAGCAGACTCTATGAAGAATTTTCAGAATATAAATATGGGAAAATATTTGAATTTGAGAAATCTGGGATATATTTTTTTTTTTTTAAAAGACTTTGTTGCTATATGTATACCAATATTCTTTGGCATATTACAAAAAAAAGTAAAAAATTTACATAAAAAATTAATGGTCATTCTTTAAAAAAATTTTCACAAAAAATAAAAAGAAAAACTTTCATTCGGCCTTCAGGGAGTCTATTGATCAAAATAATTTCAGGGAATTTCAAACAGAATCCTCGGAGAACTTTATGTAATTTCATAACAATAAATATATATGTACATTAAATGAACATACAAATAATTTTTAGTTTATCTATCTATTTTATCTAATTCTAAAAATCTATCTAGATCAGTTTTCATATCTGTTGGTGGAATTAGAATAATATACGAAGGAATGATATTTCAGTCTCAAAATTATCAAGTTAAAAATTTATCTATCAAAAACTAATTTCAGTATGTTCATATCTATCTACCAAGAAGTTGAATGAGCTAGTATTCATGTCAAGAATTTTCTTCATTTGTAGTTATCTTATGGACCCTGTGAATATCATGCTTAAATTTGTGACAATTATAAGGTGAAAAACAATTTGGCAAATTTCGAAATATAAAAATATATTTTTTCCATTATATAAATATAAAAAAAAGAAAAACGAGTCAATGAATAGAAGATAATTGTTAAACAAATAAAAAAAAAATATAATTTATAAAAAATAACTTTAATAAAAACAAAAACTAAAATAAAAGTCATGTTTTTAAAATCATAAAAATGATTCGATTTATGGTCATTAATATATATCGATATATATAAATATCGCTTATATATATATATATATATGATTATATAATATATATGTAAAACCTAATCGAAAAACTCTCTTTCTTGAGGGTTAAAAATGAATTTTGAAAACAATTCATTTAATCATCGAAATTGTGAAACTATTCAAATTTAAACCAAATTAAAAATTGTGGAATATATTTGGCAATGTCAATGATTGAGGAAAACTTAGCAACAAAGAAAATCACAATTTTTTTGAAATTTAATTGTCAAATTTAATTTTGAAGCTGTTAAAGATTTTTTATGTTCCTATTTACTTTTGTCATTTAGAAAAATAAAAAAAAAAATGTTTGAAGTCTTTTTTTGTGAAACTGTAACATGTATAAAAAATAAATATTTTTATATCCGATGAATTTAAGAATTATGGAAATCATGGAAAGCGTCAATACCATTTTTTTTTCTCGATAGTGTAATGATTGTCAAAGTCTTGTCTCGTTAGTCAACATTTCAAACTTAGGGAAATCATAAATTATTCAATCAATTCAATTTAAGATGTCTTAATTTTTGATGGATTTATTTACTTGGAAAAGATTAAAACCAATAAAAAAGAAGTAAAATTAAGAACATGTCAATTAGAAAAATTTTAATTGTTATATCAAATAAGATCAAATAAAAGGGAGATGTCAATTAATAAAAAAGTTTTGGAAAATATTAATAAAATCGAAATTAATTTTTTCATTTTCCAAAATTTCAATTATATTTAATTTATAGCTATTTTAAAATTTTTTAAAATTAATTGGATAAGTTTAAATCATTGATGTTAATGTTAAAATGCAAACATTTCCTTAAATTAAGGTTGCTGGGGAGGAGAACAATTTGGTCGAAAACTTTTGAAAAATATTTTTAAAAAATTTTCTGAATAGTGGAATGGATTTTTAAAGCATTCGATTTCGTGTTTTATACATATATCTAAATAAAACCATCTAAAATTTTTAAAAATAAAATTTCTTAATTTCAATAAAACATTGACAGAATATTTTCTTGCTTTTTTATGAAAGTTGAAAAATTATATTGGTGGAAAATTTAAATTGAACATCAAGTAAATTACAAACAGATTTTTCTCCCCAAAAAAAACATCACCTGTTTCTAGGTCAATCAGGAACCTTCAATAAACAATTTTAAAAAGAAAAATAATTTTTGTTTTTGCTATTTTTTTTTTTTAAAATAAAATAACAAAAATTTCATTTAATTAATTAATTTTAAAATCAAAATATCCATAGATAAAGTTTCAAATGTTTATATTTTGATTTTTGAAGATTTTTTAATGAATTCCATAAACGAATTGATAAAGATGGTTAAAATGGATCTAACCAAGTTTTTTTCCAATTTCCAAAAAAAATTTATTTTTTGTCAATTTAAATTAGAAGTATGGACTATTTTGGTTTAACGGAAATATTAAATTTATGGCATCAAAAAAACAAATTAAAAGTTCTAAATTAAAATTTTTCAAAATTTATATTGATAAAATTTTTTAAATTTAGGTTTCGCGTTTCTTTTATTTACAAAATTGAAAAAAAAAAAACCATTGTTCTATCTTAAATATTTTAAATGGGTTTTCATGCCGACAAATTAATTAGAAAACGAAAGTTGTTTTTGTTTGGATTTAAATATCCTTAAAAATGTAAATTATTTTTAACGCCATTATCTGTTTTCGAGTCTTTTAGCGTTGATGGAATTTAACAAAAACTAGACAATAAAGATCAAGTAAGACCAGGGAATAAAGATTGAAAAATAAAATTAACAATTTTTATTATTTAGCCTTCCTTTTTATTTTTTAGTATGTCTTAGAACGTTTTTTTTTTTTTTTGTTTTGTTTAAATTTTAAAAAAAAATGAATCAAAGTTTTTCAGAAAACTCAACAATATCAAAAAACAAGCATCATTTAATGTAATGAGTAAAAAAAAACCAATAATATTTATATTTATTTTTGACTTGAAACGTAAATTTTAAAAATATCATTATACAATGTAAAAAAATAAAAAAACAAAATTGGTTTATAAATCACTACAAGAAATTTTGATTTATTTTTAAAATCGTTTGCACAGTTTTATCCTAAAATCCGATTAGAATATTTAAAGTAACACTTGTTAAAAATTTGATATTTTTGTTTCTTATTTTCGAAAAAAGTTGTAAATATTTTGTTCTAAATATTTAATCGATGATTTTCAAATTAATATTTAAATTAATAATATATTTATATATTTTTTTAAATAATGGGCGCTGTCAGAAATACTCAATTCAAAATATAATTTCCGTAGTCCTAAATTAAAATTACCAAAAAATTTTGCCTTCATTTTTCAAAAAATGTTCAAAATATTTGAAAATATATAAACGTACAGACACACACAGCCTGGGTTTTTATAATAATTAAGATGACTCTCAACAGAATTTTCTTTATAATGGATTTTTCTGTTTACTATTTCCATCTATTTGTCAAATTTTTATTCAAATCATTCTCTGTTTTCAACTGTTTCTTTATCTTGTAATTTAAAAGTTTTAATTTAAAAATATTAATTTATTGATTTTGAAAAAAAAAAGGATGTTGATTTGTAAATATTATACATGAAATTTATAGTTATTTTTTTTTCCATTAAAATCACAACAACGTCGATCACGTCGAACATTTTCCTTACGAATAATAAATCGTTTTTTAATTTTCATGAAAAAAAATAAGGAAAAAGCAATTATCATTTTGACATTACACAAACACACACACAAAAATATATATAGAATAAATATATTTACATTATATATATATTGTTATCCCCATCAAACAAAAATTTTAATATTAAAAATTTGTTCAAATAATTTAATAACCGGCCTTCTCCAGGTTAAATTTTCAAAACTGTTAAAATTTATATAAAGATCTTCCGGGGATTAGATTAACTAGTTATCAAGCCAGGAATTTTCTATACTTGTATTTTGATTTTTTATTAAAACTTTAATAATTTTTTTTAACCCCTTAATGTGGATCGTTAATTAATTTGAACTTTTTAAAAATTTATGCTATCAACAAATCACTTGATAAGACCCCGGAGCATTGAAATAAAAATGGATATTTTTGTAGTGATTTTATAACAATTTATGTTTAATTTCATAAAGGATATATATATATATATATATATAGGTTATAAATTAAATAAGTGTGTTCCAATAACTTGGGCCGATTTTGAATGTGAATTAAGTTTAAGTGTCTAATGATTTTTTTTTCTTTTTCTTTAGGATTTGGCGGATATTTGGCCAATATTATTTTTCACACATAATTGCCATGACTTAAATAACATGATCCAATAGAGAAATAAATAAATTTTCACCAATAACACTGATTTATTTACAATGACTTTGATCCGTCTTAATATTTATATAATCCGTCTTAATGAGTACATCACTTCGAATCATTGGGGTTTAATATACATCACTCAGAACTAGTTCCACAGATCCAAGTTGGATAAAAACAGTAATTTTTAAAAAAAAATCAATCCTTTTAATATAAAATACAGCAATAAATGGTATATCTTCCTTAGAAGAGATGAATGCATTAAATGAAATGGGAAATTCAGAGCAACAGAACTAAAGGACATTTTTTTAATATAATTACACGTAGCTGAAGAAAGGCGTTGACATATTTTGTTGGGAGGGGGATGAAAAATACGGGCAAAGTATCTGTACAATATTCAAACGTTGAAAGCTCAATAGACTACATTACAATCCTCTTGTAAGAGAGACGGTAGAGAAAGAAAAAAAATTCTCAAATGAAAGACTTAAAAAATTGCAGTTCAGCGTAGATATTTAAATGTATTTGTTTGGGATAAATAACAAATAATAATAAATTTAAAAAAAAAAAAAGAAAAGATAACACTGCATTTCAGAAAAGTATTTTTTTAATTTGTCTGTTCGCCATTTTCCTTTTAATTTCCTAATTTGAAAAAAAACTTGCGCTAGCATATCGGAAAATATTTGACTTTTTTCCCCATTTCAGCTGTACCTTTTTTTTTATCTCGATAAATAAAAAGAGCAAATTTTGTCTGTCTGTCTGTGTATCTGAAACCTTTCTGTCTCTGACCACACTTGCTCTACATAAATATATTATATATTTTCGGAATCAGGATAATCCCAGGAATGAAATCAGTCCGTTATCTGGTGATTGAATATCCTGCTTTGGGATTTGTGTCCGGATAAGGAGGGAATAGTTAAAAAAATCAAATTCTTTCTTTCTTTCTTTCTTTCTTTCTTCTTTTCTTCTCTTATATCTAAATGAATAAATGGCAAATACTGTCTGTCCGTCCGTGTGACGGAAACCTTTCTAACTCTGGGCATTCTTGCGCTACAAAGACATATACCTTTTCGGAATTAGCTGCTTGAACATCTATCATTGTGATCTGTGTCCGGATGAAAAGGGAACATTTCAAAATTCAAATTTTAAAATAACTGAAAAAAATCAATTGCTTTAAAGGTTTTTAATTTATATTGAGTTTAAAGTAACACAAAAACTTTGGTAATTAAAAAAAATGTTTCGAATTCAGTTTAAAATATGTCCAAAACTTTGTGAATTGGTGAAATCAATTTCATTTCTTCAAAATGAGGAATCAGATTTAAATAAGAGTTTTAGTGACGTGAAGTTTGGAAGTTCCGAAGATTTTTGTGGATTTGAAGAACTGAGTTTCTTAAAACTCAGTTGGATTTTCGGCACAAACCGGAATTTCAATCGAAAGTGAGGTTTTGAAGTTCCATGATGTGAATTGAGAAAGTCAAAGTTATTTCTTCAAAGTTATCATTGCTATTAAACTGGACGAGAGGTTCCTTTATTTTGGGCCCTAACTTGCTTAAGAAGTTTGCAGGTAGGGCGGTTTTTAGCCTGGTTAAAGAATATAGGCGGTCTGATCAAAAAATATCGACACAATATTGACAAAACTAACCTGGACGTAGGCCTCGAGAGGAACCTACAATCTGTGGTTCACTGGGGCAGTAAATGGCTTGTAAACTCTAATGCCGCTAAAACGAATCTGCTCTCAGCTACCCACCATAGAGAACGCTCCCTGCCTCTCATCTGGATGTCTGATGCCCATCTCTACAAGAGCGACTCTCTGGGCTTGCTTGCTCTCACGCTGCGCACTGACCTGAAGTTGAACAACTACATTGAATCAATAGCTTCGTCTACCTCAAGGAAAGTTGGTTCTCTGTGTCATGCCAGAAGGATTTTCTCATCCAACACTCGACTCATCCGGGTTACCCACACCTTATTTCCCCCTAGAACTGAGGCTCTATTGAGTGAGATGAGCATAAACCCATCGATGGTATTGGACATCATATCTAAATTAGATTCTCATAAAGACAGTTGACATATTTTGTTGGGAGGGGGATGAAAAATACGGGCAAAGTATCTATACAATATCCAGTGGTACTCAGATCCAGAGACGGATATAAATGTAATGGTCCTGATCTAGCAGCTATCGATTATTTTTTTGCATGTTAAAATTCGTGTCAGCTCAAATAAAAATTTCTCACGCTGGAAAATAGAATCTTCCTGCCTATTCGTGGCAGCCAGCTATAGAACTCTCCTCATGGCCAGTAGAAAATGGCCGCAAACTACATGAAAAACTGCCGTAGAAGCATGAAAAAAAATCGATTATTTCCTATCGATGGAAGTTGGGAAATGCAAAGTCGATGACCTTCCTCTAACTTGGAGCATGTGTATGTAAATTTTGTGCAACTTCCATCGAAAATTGCGGCCCTGCCTTCGTTTCACACACACACAAACACACACACATCCTACCTTTTATAGATAAAGCAACTAAGACAGAATTACAATGTATTTAAATATAACAATTTGCAACATTTTTTTGTTATTTTTTTTTTTAAAAAGGGACCATGTTCCTGCTTTCCAGTTGTATGTCTTGCTCTAGGTTTTTTTTTGGGGGGGGACGTTGGTTTTTAAAAGTAAAATTAAAATTCTGTTTAAGCATCTTCAACATTAAAATTAGATTTCCTAGTTTAGGAAAAAAAAAGAAAGAAAAGAGTACTGAACTTTTATGTAATATCAGTCCTCAAAGATGATGAATATACTTGAAGCAACTGAAATGTCGTTCAACAGAAGGATGCTGAGAATACCATGGACTGAATATGTGTGGAGGAAACGAAAAGGACACTTATTCTTAACATAAAAAGAGAAAGTTGAAATTTCTGGGGTACATAATGAGAAAAAAGAGCTTGGAAAATATGAAACTCACAGGATAGATTGACATCTAGAGGGGGTTGAGGAAAATAGCACATCAACTACCTAACAACAGATTATCAATTCTTTAAAATGCAAATCTGTTTTCACTTAGAAAACAACAGTTCATGAAAAAGAAAAAAAATTCTTTAATAACAATTTTAATTATGTTTCTTTTTGAACAACTACTCATGTAAATCAAAAAAGAGATAAAGGTGGTAAATGACATTGCATTTAAATTTTAGAAGATTGTCAACACACATCTGGCCTTTTATAGATCCATCATAAAGCAACCTCCCTGTCTCCTATCAGCATGGCTGATGCTCAACTCGACGAAAGCGTCTCTCTGCGCCTTATTGGTTTCACGTTTTCCACTGATCTGAGGCGGAACAATTACATTGAATCAATAGCTTCATCTACAGCAAGGAAAGTTGGTTCTCTGTGTCAAACCAGAAGGTTTTTTTCTCGCCTCAGTCCATCCTTCAAATTTTCAAGTTTGTTCCAATCATATCCGGTGAAATTTGAATCTTCCTGTATGACTTCTACCTCAATGTTAACTTTTTTTTCATTGTCTGAATTGTCATCAACCTCTTCTATTATCTCCCTTTCTTCATTTCTTTCTCTTTTTCTCTTTTTTCTTTTCCTTTTCTTCGTATTAGTTAATTTTGCTATATTACCCCTCTTTGTTTTTTCTCTTCTTTTTTCTTTCTTTTCTTCGGAGAAGGGATGCTTTTTTAAACTTTTCTTTTCTTAACTCTTTCTATTTTTTCTTTCTTTTTTCCTTTTATTGATGTCTTAACCTCTTTTTTTCTGCTTTAACCTGCATATATATGTATATGTATATATATATATATATATATATATATATATATATATATATATATATATTTTCTTTTCTTTTATGGAATTTTTTTATTTTATTAATATTTTCATTATGAAAATTTTTCTTATGTCTTCCTAAATTTTAAAAATTTATAAAAAAGTGATGTTTCTTAAGTAGGATTTTAAATAAAATCGTATATAACTATCTCTATTCATCTTTGTAATGATTACTTGTTTGTTCGCATGTAACAATTTATAATACACAGACACACAGACACACACACACACACACACACACAAAATAATATAAATATATATATATATATATATATATATATATATATTTTAAGATATTTTTTCATTTATATATATCAAAATATTTAATGTAAATGCTCTGTTGAATAAAAACAGTATTAACAACATGATTTGAATGCCTGAATATCCTTGAAAATTGACAATAGAAAAATATGCGTCCTCCGACAGGAAATTTTGTATCCTCCACGGAAAAATTTTATATCCTGACGTGCTTTCGACCTATTTCAGCCACAGAGGATTTTTTTTATCAAGGTCGACCTGTTTTACACTAACAATTTCTCCAACTAAAATCGGTTACTAATTTCATTTTGTCAAAATAAATATAAAGTACGTGCTAAATTATTATTTAGGATACAGATTCGATTCCTGAAATGAAAACATCATTTAAATATGACAATTTCAAGGATATTTATTTTAAAAACTGTTTATTATAAACAGCGCATTTACTTAAATATTTGGATCTATAAAAAAAGATATATAAACATAAAATTAAAAAATAATTGTACGGATTCTTCCATTTATATAATATATATATATATATATATATATATATATATATATATAGATATAATCATGTAAATATGTTATGCTTTTGCCTCTGAATACGAGGCGAAGACAAGTGGTTTTCATTTTTACATCACCTTCGAGTCTCTGAAGCTGGTTTTATAAAGTATCAACAGCCGAGCCTGTGTAGACAAAAGGACCATTTTTTTACGTTTCTTGCGTCTATTGAAAGGTTTGGGAGTTCCCCCTTTTCTATTTTATACTTTATTTATTTTCATCCCCACCCCCTTGTTCAATTTTAATTTTGTGTAATTAAAATGTGTCTTTGAGTCGTGGTCCACCTTTCCCTCCTCATTTACTTTATTAAGTGTGTCTTTGTATTCATTCGAATTTAATATTGCCAACGAATACCTTTGAAAAAGTGTTGGCCGAAAGGTTCCTTAGGTATGGCGTCCGTGTTGTTTTCTTTCTTGATTATCGGTTCTCTGTTTATGATTATCGGTTCTCTTTATTGCGTATATGTGCGTGTATATATATATATATATATATATATATATATATATATATATATATATAACTCGACTCTCCCGTCGATTTCGACGTATGAGGGTCAAGCAGATCAGTTCCTCAGAAACTGACAGCCCGACAACAGCACATGAGATTAGATTATAATGGTGAAGGTTTCGTGCAGGACCATCCACACTTTTTGAAGGGCCAAATACAGAGACCTGGTGCACTACGTGCCACAAGGTCCCCAAACGGCCCTCCGCAGGTTTTGAATTCAGAGTTGTCCTTCCCCTAGACCAGTTGCCAACCAAGGCTATGGAACCCAGTCTGTCCTGCTATTTACCCATAGCTGGAGGGAGAAGAAGAGGATTCACACATTTCCCAAGGGTATTAGCACGTAAGTGAAAGCAATGGAATCGACTGGAATTCGAACTCGGCTCTCCGATTCCTCAATCCAAGCCGCTATTCATTCAAGGGTTATATATATTATATATATATAAATATATATGAATATGAATAATATATATTTTTATTCAAAATATATAACAACATCAAAAACTGATATTTACAGTTAAGTAATTTTCTATATATAACATTGTCAATACTCTTGTTTTAATATTATTTTAATATTTTTAATATTGAGCACGATGTGAACATATCTGCTTTACCGTTGCAAATTATATTCTTAAATATTAAATTTCAATATATATATATATATATATATATATATATATATATATAAATTATATGATTTAAAATATTTTTTTCCGCTACACAGTTCTAACCATGTTTCAAAAAATGGGCTAAAATTAACGAATTTAATTTATCCTGTCGATTACAATGATGCAGACATAAGGAAAACCCAGACAATTTGTCCAGTTGAATAGCAATTTATCTGTAACCATAAAAACGTTGAATTCGGTTTGTGTCTTTAAAACCCAGTATTTTTTAAAATTTACTCCAAAAAATTCGTTTGAGGATGAAATGGAACTAATGTGTTTTAATTTAATTACAAAAATTAAATTCGTGGTTTTTAGCTATCCATTTTTTGAAACATGGTTAGAACTGTGTTTGGAAAAAAATATTTTAAATCAATTAATTTATAATATATATATATATATATTTACATCGATATATATTTATAAAAATATTAAAAATATATAAGAACTACATGAATATATATTTTATTTTTAATATATATTTATATATATAAATATAAATATATATATATATATATATATATATATATATATATATATATATATATATATATATATATAAATTTTTAAAACTGCATGTGTGATTATATTCTGTTTTATATTTACATCTAGTTGACTTTTTGTGAACGAACATATATAATTGGATGATTTCATATTTTATAATTATCTTAAAATAATTTTACTTTTTGCTTTCTCAAGGTCGTTAATTGAAAATATAATGAGAAAAATTGTTAAAAATGGTATATATTAATAATTTTTTTTTAAAAGTATTTATATAATTTCAATTCTCTTTTAAAAAATTTATATTTTATTTTAAATTTTTTTTTTTTTTCTTTCTTGATTTTTTTAAAAAAAATCAAAATTTTATTTGTATTTTTTAAAATATTAGATCAAATGGGGAAAATAAGAAAAAAAATTAAAAATAACAAAGTGAAATTAAAAAAAATTGATTTATTCAATTATTCAAAAAAGAAAACCCAATAGAAAATGCTAAATTTAGACACTTAAATTAAAAGCAAGAATTGAAATATATATTTTAATGTCTCAAAATCAAGAAAAAAAAAAAAAAAAAAAAAAAAGAAAATAAATTTAAAAGAAAAGAAAAGAATAAATAAAAAATCTGATATATAAATTTTTCATTAAATTTCGAATGGTGGCATTAAGGATAATGGTCATGAAAAATATTGATTGAGGCAATTAAAAATTTAAAAAGAAAGAAAGAAAAGAATGAAAAAAAAAATAAAAATAAAAATCCATTTTTTTTTTTCAAATATAATAATGAGACCTTCACAGAGATTACATGAATGAAATTTCAGACATAAAAGGATGGTTTTAAAATTTTAAAAATTAAACAAGAAAAAATAAAATTTCTTCTTCTTTTTCTTCTTCTTAAAATTTATGCTTTTCTATATATTTCTTTTTATGCAAAATATCTTTTTAAATACTATAAAGAAACTTCATTCTTCTTCCTTTACTTTAAAGTTTTTTTCTTTAATTTTTTTTTCTTCTTTTTTCTTCTTCTGTAATTGTTTCTTCTTCGTCCTCTTTTAAATCTTCTTCGTTTTGAAAATATTTTTCAGTTTTTTTCTTTTCATAAGTTTTTTTTCTTTTGGTTATAAAATCATTTTATTTATTATCATATAAATTTTGAAATATTTATCTTCGTCCTTCTTGTCATTTCTTTTCTTTACTGTTCCTTCATCTTCTTTAAAATTTTTTTCTTAAAATTATTTTTAAAAATTAATTATAATTATTATTTAAAAATCAAAATCAAAAGGATCTTTTAAATCTTCGTAAGAAATCTTATGAAGAATTTTTCCTTAAAAAATTATTTTAAAAACAATAAATTAACTCTTCTTCTTCTTCTTTATAAGAAACAAAATTAAAAGATTCGTTTAAAAGAAGAAAAAAATTTTACTGTATCTATTTTTTTCTTTTAAAAAAAAAAAATGTTTCCTTCTTAAAATCTTTTCTTCTTCTTCCTGAAAAATGTTAAAATCTTCTATCAAAGTTAATCAAAAAAATAAAACTTTTTTTTTTTTTTCTTTCATTCTTTTAATTCTTCATTTCAAACTTTTTCTATTCAAATATTTTTTTCCATTTATAATAAATTTTTTTATTTAAAATCCATTCAAAATTTTTATTTATACATATTCATCTCCTTTTTTATAAACTTTAAATTTTTATTTCTAAATTTTTTATCCTTCTTCATCATCTATTCTTCTTCAAAAATGAATTTTTTTAACATTAAATTTCTTTTTTTTTTTATTTTTTTTCTTCTTCTATAAAAAATAATTCTGAATATTCTTTCTTTATTTTTATTTTTCCATTTATAATCATTTTTTAATTTTCTATTTAACAATTTAAATATTTTTTTAAAATTCTTTTTTCTTCATTTTATTGTCATTTCTAAAAATTTACTGCTCTTTTCTTTAATAAATCTTCTTCTTTGAATCATTATTTTTTTTTCTTCTTCTTCTTCTTCCAATTTCTTATTCTTCAAGAATTCTTCATTGAAAGAATCTTCTTCTTCTTCTTCTTTATTCTATTTCTTCATGAAAAAAAATTTTTTTTTAAACCTTTAATAAATTCTATTTCTTTAATTTTTTTTTATTTTTTTTTTCATCTTTAAATTTTTCTAAATATTAATTTTATTAAATTTATTTTAAGTTTCGAGAATTATTAAAATTTTTTATTATTAAAATATATTTATTATTATTATTATTATTATTTTTATTATTATTAATATCATTTTTTAATAACTCAAATTATATACAAACATACTTTTCAGGATTATATATAAAAATTTTTGATATTTTACATTTTGATTAAATCAATTTTGAAAAAAAATTTTTAGAAAAGGTTAGAATTTTAAAAAAAAATTGTTTAAAAATGAATAAAAAATTTTTAAAATAATTTTTTAATGAAATTAATTAAAAATTTCAAATGTGTTCAAAGAAAAAATTGATCTTTTCATAAAATTTTTTATAAAAATTATAATATCTTAAATATCATATATCTCTATATATATATAATATATTATATATATATATATAATATATATATATATATATATATATATATATAAATATTTAAAAAGAAAAAAGATTTTTTTTTCATTGATTTCATCATTTATATAAATTTTTAAAATAAATTCTAATAAAAATTTTTTTTTTTTTTTTTGACAAAGTTTTTTAGAAAAAATATTCAATTGAAAAAATTCAGTTTGATTTTTTGAAAAAAAACAAATATTTTGAATTTCAGCCAAATAAAAAATGAATGTGAAATAAAAATTTAAAATTTGTGGATGATAATATATATATATATATATATATATATATATATATATATATATATATAAATATGTTTAAATTTATCTTTTAAATATGTGTGTGTATGTCTATTTAAAAATGTATAATCAAATAAATATATATATATATTTATATTATTATTTATTAACAAAAATATATATTTGTGATGGAATTATTTTTTAATACCATATATATATCATGAAACTATAATATGAATCTTAAATTTGGACAAACAACATAAATATGAAATTTGTTAATATATATATATATATATATATATAAATATAAATAGATAAATAGATAGAAAAATGGCAAAAAAATAAATGTTAATAGAAAAAGTAGGAACATATTGACAAATATATTAATGACTGAAGGAACAATTAAACTATTTTCATCTCGTCAAATAAAAAAATGTTCTTTTGAAATCTTTTTAAAAAGCCTATCACAGATTCAATTAAAAAATTATTAATTAAAAATTTAATTAAATATACGGAAAGGTGGTTTGATTTATATATTACAAAGAAACGGAAAAATTGCATATATCATTTTAAAGCAACACGGTGAAGGGGAAATTTGAAAAAAAAAAATTTTACGAAAATAAATAAATATTGACTAAATTTACGTGAATTTAATAACCCCGTTTATTTAAAAAAAATAAATAAAAAATGAAGTTAAAAATGGAAATATTTAAAAGTTTTTAGCATTATATATATATATATATATATATATATATATATATATATATATAATAATGATTTGTTTGGGGGGAATGCTTTTTATATAATAGTTTAAAAAAACAAATGCCTTTTATATTTATTTAATAAAATTTCAGGATATAAAAATTTATTTTTAAAAAAAGTCTTATCCCTAATACGCACGTATTTATAGTCATTTTAAAGCGTGGATTCGATTTGGCACAATTTCGATATTTAATAAATAAGGATATATATATATATATATATATATATATATATATATATATATATATATATATATATATATATATGAAAATATATATATATATAAAAAATGTGCGCACAGGATATATATATATATATATATATATCCATAGCAAATAATTTAAATAAAAACAGACCAGTTTTTAAGGTTCCATGTAATAAATTATTTCACCACAGCCTTTTTAAAGGACTGCGGATCATCAGTTTACTTCCAAAAAAAAAAATGAAAAAGAAAATTTATACATTTTTGACGGGCCGTATTAAACATGTGTAAATTAACGAAGTGAGGAATTGAGGGGGGGAGAGAGAGAAGACATGAATGATATTGACACATTTAAATGGTTAACTTAACGGAAGTTATATATTGATATCGAAGGGGTAGAGAAGAAAAAAACCCATAGAGAGATAAAGAGAGAAGGAAGTTATGAGAGAAGGTGTCACTAATTTTCTTTGTAAAAAAAGGCTAGAAACAGACGCTGTTATTTTGTTTTACTTTGAAAGTGTTATTTTGGCGGTTCATAAAGATTATAATGTTTGATATGAATTTGAATGTCTCTAAACTGTCTACAAATAATTTAATTTGAAGTTTGTTAGTGGTTTAATTTTTTTTTTATTTTGGGGATCTTCTATGAAATAGTCCATTAGAAAAATATTCATAGAAAGTACATTAAAAGAATAAATTTTATTTTAAAATATAAGTTTACTTCTAGTAATCTTTTTTTTAAATCTCTTTGAAAAATTTTATAATTGATTATTAAGTAAAGTCTAATGATCCGCAGTCCTTTTAAAATGGCTGTGGTGAAATAATTTATTACATGGAACCTTAAAGTGGTTTGTTTTTATTTAAATTATTTGCTCTGGATTTACATTATATCTCTGGATTTTATCCTCGTTAGGTTTACCCATACGGATTACCTAGTTTTTCATAAACTATATATATATATATATATATATATATATATATATATATATATATATATATATTTATTATAAGTAAGTTGAGGTATTGAAACAAAATGAATATATTTGTATTTTACAAAAAATATATTTATGTTATAATTTTTAAATTTATTTATATATATAAATATATCATATATATATATAAATATATATATATATATATATATATATATATATATATATATATATATATATATATATATATATATATATTCATATATAAATATATATCGTCAGGGAAAGTTTGGCCAAACTTTCCTGACGATCCGTTTAGGTGAAACCTAGGTAGGTTTGTCTGGCTCACTAGGTGTATCTAGGTCTGCTCTACGGTTGTATTGAGCTCTTTTGTTAGTTAGTTGTTTACTCGTATCGGGGTTTTTTTCTTTGGGCTTCAGACCTGCATCTGTGCGATTTTTTGTCGGCAGAAGTTCATGTTTGTAGCTCTTTTTTTTTTAAAACCTTTTTTTCCCTCGAGATTGATTTGATTAGCAAATCAAAAAATTCGAGGGTTTTTCAAAACGAGTCTAGTTATCTATCTATCTATCTATATATATATATATATATATATATATATATATATATAGAGATATATATATATTTATATATAGAAATTTATATAGAGAGAGAGAGAGAGAGATAATGGAATTTAATTTATTTCCTGAAAGCCGTTAATAACCCGAAATGTTCGTAAATCGAAACTATTTTTCTAATAGAAAATTTTTTTAGAGAGAAAACAATCAATATATTTACAATAAAATTGGAAAGTTCGGCGCGGTTCGGTTAATGTTGTTCGAGAACCGAAATTTTGTTCGATAACCGAGGCATTTTCATTTCGAACCTTTTGTTCGAAAACCGATTTCTTTGACATGTGAGACGTTCGAGAATCGAGGTTATTCGATCGAGCACACTGGATAAAGGCTAATTTCAAAACACTGCTTTTAACGCCTCGCTCATCAATTTCTAATTGAGCCCTCTTAGCTACTGGCGTTTGTATAATACGATAAAATTTCCTTTTCTCTGCCGTGCACCGGTAAACTCTCTGACTGATGCCAAATCGGCTCAGTTTCGATCTCGGCTTGAAGCAATCCAGCGTCTGTCTACACTGATAAGCTGCGAAACACACTTGGATGGGGATTGATAAATACATATGTGTGAGTTTGAACAGAGCTCTACATTTTATTCACGTCTCAATGAATATGTCGGCAAAGAAAAATTGTGTAAGATTTTATTTCGTCTTTAGAGTTCGCATCATTTTATAAGAACTAAAAGCCTGTAGGAACGGTTCGACGGGTTTGTCGTCTCACGCGCCTTCAGTCACTGAATTGTCCATTTTCAACCGGTTTGTAGTTAGTATATTTTTCTGTATTTATGTTATAACTGCATTGTGTAAGTTTTGGGGGTGCTTATCGGAAGCTAAGCCCATTTGTGACCGGTTCAGCGAGTGAAATGTAATTAACGATGCATCGCAGGACGAATTCGTTTTGTTTATACATTTTGTGCAATTGGTTGAAAGTGAAAACTTATTAATGTCACAAGAGACACAAAAAAACACTACTTTAACAAATTTATTCAAATGTGGATTCTGTAATGAATCATGACACCAACCTTAACAACAAAACACACACACACACACACACACACACATATATATATATATATATATATATATATATATATATAATTATAAATTATGAATTAAAAAATATGATTCCAAGTTCATGACATAAGAGGTCTCATGTTTCAAAACAAGACGTGAAAACTTCAATAAATTGAATTTCCTTTGAAAAGTTCAGTTTCTTCAAGCGATTTCATTTTTTTTTTTAAGATTTCGCTTTTAAGATGGAACAGGCTTAAAAAGTTTAATATTCCATGGTCATAATTTATTCCATTGGAACAATAAAACGATCCAATTCATCAAACCTGAAAAATTCAAAAAAAAAAAAAAAGAAATCTTTGTCCTGGACATTGAGTTCTTGGATTCTATCTTTTGGAATTTTTTTTTACAAATATATATTTGTATGCATATATATTTTTGTCATATGTATGTGTATATTTTTTTAATATTATTATTCTATCTATCTATTAAAGAATTTATTTATTAATCTATTTATATATCATATAAATATATATATATATATATATATATATATATATATATATAGAGCCAATCCCATTTTTTATACCATTGTGAACGTTATGAGATTTAATCTTTCTACGTCCCTCGACAATCGATATTCAAACAGAACAGACTAGCTTCTATAACCTTAGGTGGGTGGCATTAGGTTTTTTATGAGACTGTCAACTTTGAATTGAAAACCTGTGGAGGTTCGTTTGGGGACCTTGTCGTATACTGTCAGCAGTCATCTGTATTCAGTTCTCCCAAAATGTGTTGTTGGACCTGCACATGTATTCACCACTATATTCAAATGATATGTGTGGGTAGTCTGGCTGTTGGTTCTAAGAACTGAACTGCATCCCTCATATTTGAATAAAAAACAAAACATAAAGTAAATATAAATATATATATATATATATATATATATATATATATATATATATATATATATGATACAAAATCATCAAAATATCTACCATGGACTTTTTTTAAAGATCTTTGGTATCTTTTTCTATTTTTTTGAAGTTTTTCGACTGAAAAGGATGATGGGACGTCTGGACCGAACATTAAATTTTTAATAAATGAAAAAAAAATAAGTGTTGAATATTTAGGAAATTTATAATTATGCTTCTTAGAGTGTCCCATATTAAAAAAAAAAAGGGTAAAAAAATATTCATTTTTTATTCCTCCAGAATCAACATTTTGATTTCTATCTTTATTATTTTTATTATTTCCGATTATTTTTCTTATTTATTTATGCCATTATTATTAATTTAGATCTAACAGATTTATTTGCCATTTTTTTTTAAAATTCTCTGATTTCTGCCGTTTTCGACATTGTTGATTTTTTTTTTCCTCATCTATCTTCTTCTTTTAATGTTCAGCTCGAGGAAGTTAATTTTTTGTTTGTTTGTTTGTTTGTTTTTTTTCTTTCTTTCTTTTGGATTTTAGGTATGTTCTTTTTTCTCTTCCTCATATTCTTCTTCTCTGACATCTTCTAATTTCTTCTTTAATGTTATAGTCCAAATAAGTTACTATGAATTTTTTTCTTTCTTTTTTCTAATATTTTTCTTTCTTTCTTTTAATTTCTTTTTTTAATGTGTTAAAGGATTTTACTTTTTTAACATTTCTTTTGTTTATTTCTTTTTTTTCTTCTTCTTCCTCTTCTTTTTCCTCTTCTTTTTTCAATTCTCTTTTTTCAATTTTAATTTCTTCTTCTTCTTCTTCTTGTTTTTGTTCTTCTTCCATTCGCTCTTCGTTCTTTTTCTTTAATTAATTCTTCCATCACTCTTAATATTTTTCTTCAATTAGTTTATCATAAATTTTTTTTCTTTATCTTCCATTCATTTTCTTTTTTTCTTCTTCTTCTTCTTCAATTTCTTCTTTTTCTTCTTCTTCTTCATTTTCTTTTAGGTTTTCCTCTTATTTTTCAATTCTTCAGAAAAAAATTCTTTTTTTTCTTCTTCTTTTTTTTTCTCTTCCATCATTTTCTTTCTTTTTTCTTTTTTTTCTTTTTTTTTCTTTATTTCTTTTCTTTTAAAAATTTTTTTTCTTTTCTTTCTTTTTTTCTTTCTTTCTTTCTTCTTCTATCATTTTCTCTTACCACAATTCTTCTACTTCGTCTTCTTTTTCTTCTTGTTTCTCTTCCATCATTTTCTCTTACCACAATTCTTCTTCTTCTTCTTCTTCTTCTTCTTCTTCTTCTTCTTTTTGTTTGCCCTCCTTTTCTTTTTCCATTGTCTTCATGTTCTTAAAAATTCATTTTATATTTTGTCATTACTATTCATTTAATCCTTCTCCTACTGTTGCTTCTTCTTTAATTAGCTTTCTTCTTGTTCAGTTAGTTTTCATAGTCCTTTTACTTCTTCAAATATTTTTCTTCTTTTTTTCTTTCTCGTTCTTTTTCAATTAGCTTTTTATTCTAAATTATTTCTTCTTCATTCTTCTTCAATTATTCTACAATCTTCTTCAAATGGTTTGCCTTCTTTCTCTTTCTTCAGCTCGTCCCTTTCCTATTGTTTTTTTTTTCTTTTGCTTTTTACTTTTTCTTTTGGTTTTCCATTTGCCAGTCACTTGATGTTTATTTTTGGTATCGTACCATATTCAGGTAAAAAGACAAGAATTCTGAGAGTTTTGCAAGAATTTTTCAACAGACTCAGGTTGACTGTGTAAAAGTTTGAAGGGCAGAAAAAATTCCCTCTGTAAAATAAATGCCAAACATCAAGTAGCCGAAGATGCAATACTCAAAATTGAGGTGGGGGTCTGGTTGGCTCTGAGATACACGAGAAGAAAATTGAGTAAGAGGGTGCGGAGGGCGTGGTAGGAATGGTAAGTGGTAAAATCAAAGTGAAAAAAAAACGGATGAAAGGAAGTTGAATGGAACTAGAAAAGAACCTGAAGAAATATAAATAAATAGGATTTGGGGTTGATAAAAAAAATCGACAGAAAGAAAGATGGTTGGATGCACAGAAGTACAAGATGAAAGCTAGATACATTGTTGGGAAAAGAAAGAAAGAAGCCTTGAACGTCAAAATGAAAAAAATGAAATCGATTGAAAAAAAAAAAGAAACAAAAAGAAAGAAAGAAAGAAAGAAAGAAAAAAAAAAGAATCGTCAAGTTTAAAAAAAAGAAAAGATGGATAAGGAAAAGTGAGAAAATGACACAAAAGAAAGAAAATGCAAATAAACAAGGAAAGAAAGAAACATCAAAAGAAAAAAATGGGAAAAGGAAATAAGAAAAAAAAAAAGAAAGAAAGAAAGAAAGAAAAAAAAAAAGAAAGAAAGAAAGAAAAGAAAGAAAGAAAGAAAAAAAGAAAAAGAATGAATGAATGGATGGAAAAAAAAAAGGAAATACTTTGAAAAAAGAAAAAAAATGAAAAAAGAAAAAAAAAAAAAGTATAAAGAAAGAAAAGATGATAAATACTTCGATGGAAAAAGGAAGATGGATAATAAGAAAAAGAAAGAAAGAAAGAAAGAAAGAAAGAAAGAAAGAAAGAAAAGAAAAATGAAAAGTAAAAAAAAAAAAAAAGATGGAAAAAGAAAGAAAAAAAGAAAGAAAGAAAGAAAGAAAGAAAGAAAGAAAAGATGAAAAGTAAATACTTCGATGGAAAAGGAAGATGGATAATATGTTAAGAAAGAAAGAAAGAAAGAAAGAAAGAAAGAAAGAAAGAAAGAAAGAAAAGATGAAAAGTAAATACCACGATGGGAAAGTAAGACGTATAATATGTCACCTAAGGAAAGGAAGGAAGGAAGGAAGGAAGGAAGGAAGGAAGTCGTGCTAAAAATAAATATCTTGATGAGAAAAGAAAAGGGAGAAAATGACACAAAAAAGAAAGCAAGCAAGCATGTAAGAAAGAAAGAAAGAAAGAAAGAAAGAAAGAAAGAAAGAAAGATGAAAAGTAAATACCACGACGGGAAAGTAAGACGTATAATATGTCTCGAAAGAAAGGAAGGAAGAAAGGAAGGAAGGAAGGAGAAAAAATAAAAGATGAGTAAAGAAAAGGGAGAAAATGAGAAAAAAGAAAAAAATAAAAGAAAGAAAGAAAGAAAGAAAGAAAGAAAGGAAGAAAGAAAGAAAGAAAGAAAGAGAGAAAGAAAGAAAGAACATCTAACTTAAAAGTAAACAAATAGATGGATAAGGAAAAGTAAAAAAATGACACAAAAGAAAGAAAGAAAAAAAAAGTAAGAAAGAAAGAAAAGATGAAAAGTAAATACCACGATGGGAAAGGAAGATAGATAAATGTTAAGAAAGAAAGAAAGAATGAAAGAAAGAAAGAAAGAAAGAAAGAAAGAAAGAAAGAAAGAAAGAAAGAAAGAAAGAAAGAAAAAGAAAAAAAGAAAGAATGAAAGAAAGAAGGAAGTCATGCTAAAAAGCAAATATCTTGATGGGAAAAGAAAAGGAAGAAAACGACACAACACAAAGAAAGCAAGCAAGCATGTTAGCAAGTAAGCAAGAAACAATGAACGAAAGAAAGAAAGAAAGAAAGAAAGAAAGAAAGAAAAAAGAAGGAAATCATGCTAAAAAGTATATATCTTGATGGGAAAAGAAAAGGGAGAAGATGACACAAAACAAAGAAAACAAGAAAATAAGATAGAATGAAGGAGTAAAGAAAGAAAGCAAGCAAAAAAAAAAAGAAAACCAGAAAAAAATAAAAAAAAAAAAAATGAAAGAAAACCTTGATGGAAAAAAATTGGATAATATATCACGAAAAAAGAAAGAAAGAAAGAAAGAAAGAAAGAAAGAAAGAAAGATGAAAATTAAAAATCTCGGGGAGAAAAAAGATGGATAATATTACTAAAGAAAGACAGATAGAAAGAAAGAAAGAAAGAAAGAAAGAAAGAAAAAGATGAAAATTAAAAATCTCGGTGAGAAAAAAATGGATAATATTACTAAAAAAGAAGAAAGAAAGAAAGAAAGAAAGAAAGAAAGAAAGAAAGAAAGAAAGAAAGATGAAAATTAAAAATCTCGGTGAGAAAAAAAAGATGGATAATATTACTAAAGAAAGACAGATAGAAAGAAAGAAAAGAAAGAAAAAAGAAAGAAAGAAAGAAAGAAAGATGAAAATAAAAAATAGAAAGGAGAAAAAAGATGGATAATATTACAAAAGAAAGACAGATAAAAAGAAAGAAAGAAAAGAAAGAAAGAAAGAAAGAAAGAAAGAAAGAAAGAAAGAATGAAAATTAAAAATCTCGGTGAGAAAAAAGATGGATAATATTACTAAAGAAAGACAGATAGAAAAAAAAAAAAAGAAAGAAAGAAAAGAAAGAAAGAAAAGAAAAAGAAAGAAAAAAAAGATGAAAATTAAAAATCTCGGTGAGAAAAAGATGGATAATATTACTAAAGAAAGAAAGAAAGAAAGAAAGAAAAGAAAGAAAGAAACAAAAGATGAAAATTAAAAATCCGGTGAGAAAAAAGATGGATAAATTATAAAGAAAGACAGATAGAAAAAAAGAAAAGGAAAGAAAGAAAAGAAAGAAAGAAAGAAAGATGAAAATTAAAAAATCTCGGTGAAAAAAAAAAGATGGATAATATTACTGAAAAAAGAAAGACAGAGATAGAAAAAAAAAGAAAGAAAGAAAGAAAGAAAGAAAGAAAGAAAGATGAAAATTAAAAATGATGAGAAAAAAAGAATAAGAAACTAAAGAAAGACAGAAAGAAAGAAAGAAAGAAAGAAAGAAAGAAAAAGATGAAAAATAAAAAAATCTCGGTGAGAAAAAAGATTGATAATATTACTAAAGAAAGAAAGAAAGAAAGAAAGAAAGAAAAAAGAAAGATGAAAATTAAAAATCTCGGTGAAAGAAAAAAGATGGATAATATTACTAAAAAAGAAAAAAAAGAAAGAAAGAAAGAAAGAAAGAAAGAAAGAAAGATGAAAATTAAAAATCTCGGGGAGAAAAAAGATGGATAATATTACTAAAGAAAGACAGATAGAAAGAAAGAAAGAAAGAAAGAAAGAAAGAAAGAAAGAAAGAAAGATGAAAATTAAAAATCTCGGTGAGAAAAAAGATGGATAATATTACTAAAGAAAGACAGAAAGAAAGAAAGAAAGAAAGAAAGAAAAGAAAGAAAGAAAACAAAGAAAGATGAAAATTAAAATCTCGGGGGAAAAAAGATGGATAATATTACTAAAGAAAAAGAAAGAAAGAAAAGAAAGAAAGAAAGAAAGAAAGAAAGAAAAAAAGAAAGATGAAAATTAAAAATCCGGGGAGAAAAAAAGATGGATAATATTACTAAAGAAAGACAAAGAAAGAAAGAAAGAAAGAAAGAAAGAAAGAAAGAAAGAAAGAAAGAAAGAAAGATGAAAATTAAAAAATCTTTGGGGAGAAAAAAAGATGGATAATATTACTAAAGAAAGACAAAAGAAAGAAAGAAAGAAAGAAAGAAAGAAAGAAAGAAAGGAAAAAAAGAAAGATGAAAATTAAAAATCTCGGGTGAGAAAAAAAGATGGATAATATTACTAAAGAAAGACAGAAAGAAAGAAAAAAAAGAAAGAAAGAAAGAAAAAAAGAAAGAAAGAAAGAAAAAAAATTAAAAAATATCGGTGAAAAAAGATGGATAATATTACTAAAAAAAAGACAGAAAGGAAAAAGAAAGAAAGAAAGAAAAAAAAGAAAGAAAGAAAATGAAAATTAAAAATCTCAGGGGAGAAAAAAGAAAGATAATAAATAAAGAAAGAAAGAAAGAAAGAAAGAAAGAAAAGAAAGAAAGAAAGATGAAAATTAAAAATCTGGGAGAAAAAAAGATGGATAAATTTAAAAAGAAAAGACAGATAGAAAAGAAAGAAAGAAAGAAAGAAAGAAAGAAAGAAATTAAAATGAAAATTAAAAATCGGGGAGAAAAAAAAGATGGATAAATTACTAAAGAAAGACAGATAGAAAGAAAAAGAAAGAAAGAAAGAAAGAAAAGAAAAGAAAGAAAAAAGAAAGATGAAAATTAAAAACTCTCTCTTGAAAAAAAGATGGATAAATTACTAAAAAAAGAAAGAAAGAAAGAAAGAAAAGTTAAAAGAAAGAAAAAAAAGATGAAATTTAAAAAAAGGGAAAAAAAATAATATTACTAAAGAAAGACAGATAGAAACAAATTAAAAAAGGAAGAAAGAAAGAATGAAAAAAGGAAAGAAAAAAAAGAAGAAAAAAAAAGAAAGAACGTTAAAATGAAATTTAAAAACATCGAAGGTAAAAGAAAAAAAGAAAGAAAAAAGAGAGTAAAGAAAGGAAGAAGCAAGGAATGAGTAAAGAAGACAACTTCAAGACGAATGTTAAATAGACGGTTCGGAAAAAAAATGAAAGAAACACAGGACTTCAAAATGAAAGACAACGGCATTTTTCAGAAAGAAAGAAAGAAAGAAAGAAAGAAAAGAAAGAAAGAAAGGAAGGAAGGAAAAAAGAAAGAAAGAAAGAAAGAAGATAGATAAAGGAGAAATGAAAGCAAAATAGAAGGGAAAAGAAGAATAAAGAAAGGAAAGATTTATACTTGAAAGAAAGAAAGAAAGGAAGGAAGGAAGGAAGAAAGAAAGAAAGAAAGATAGATAGATAGATAGAGTGAGAAATGAAAGCAAAATAGATAGGAAGAAAAGAAGAATAAAGAAAGGAAAGATTTATACTTGAAAGAAAGAAAGAAAGGAAGGAAGGAAGGAAGAAAGAAAGAAAGAAAGATAGATAGATAAAATTAAATGAATAAAAAAATAGATAGGAAGAAAAAAAGAAGAATAAAGAAAGGAAAGATTTAAACTTGAAAGAAAGAAAGAAAGAAAGAAAGGAAGAAAGAAAGAAAGAAAGAAAGAAAGAAAGAAAATTAATTGGTGATGTCGGTTGAAATGTATTGAAATTTCTATTAAAATATTTTTCAGTAAAAAAGGTTTCTCATGTCCAGTAACTGTTATTATTAATTCCATATTAAATGGGGGTTTCCTTGCTAACCCTTTATTTGAAGTACTATGGAGTGCCAAAAGTTTCTCTCTGGGTTATATATGATATCAATTTTAGTTGTTGCTACTGTTGAAAGTCCTCAAGTGATGACATTTCTATCATTTCGTAGAGTTCTTTATCTGCGATGATGCGGTGCCAGACCACAAGGTTCGTAGAGGAGTGATCTTCACCAATACCTCCCTCAAAGAGAGTTTTATTCATTTATTTCAGAAAGTGTTTGAATGCAACTGATAGTTTAGATATTTTTGAAGGATGTTGACGCCAGGTATATAAGAAAGTGTTAACGAGATTATTTAAGAACATCATTCGAGTTTTTAGCTTAATACATTGGTTAAGTAGCAACCTGCGGTATTGTACGAAACTATCTCTAGGGCAGCCTATTCTATGCTCCTTATTTTAAATTGATTAGTACTGATATATCTGAATCCTTTAGTATTAACTAATTCCTCATCCTGCACTTTAATGATAGATTCCGCGTAGGTGACATGTATTCTGTGTCATCTCTGAGTCAACGCGCTACTATATAAAATGGTAACAACGAAAAGGACTATTCCTTTTTCTCATTCGTTTTATCAAGAAAGAATGGCGGCAGCTTGGAATCTAAGAGGGAGTAGGAGGAATGACGTCACAGGAACGCATGTCACACATGGTCTTAGCCGGTCGCAAAACTGAGCGTGGGAGCTGTATCGACGCTTCAGAATTCTTGAGACCCTATTTTGAATATGCGTCGTTTTAAACTAAAACACATATAAAGTCAATCCATCACTGTTAGAATTGCGCGCCCACAAGGCACTCCGGCCAATCGCTGTTCACTCTGCCCCTGGCATTCACATTCTGTAACAGCTGTCACCTCTTTCATCCCAAATCCAGATCTTATTTTCTCTTTTGGAAAGGTCGATTAAGTCCAACCATGCTACACGCATATTAACAACTAACCCTCTTTCCTTTCGAATACCATTGGTGAGATGCAAGTTCCACCCTAACAGCTTCTGCCCGCGAACTACTGCTCTGTGGAGCCAACTTCCAAGCGGATGCTTTCTAAATCTAAATATTTTGCACGGAATCGTATGCCTTCAATTACAGATAAAATGTATTGTTGGTCATTTTTTATAATATGATAATTCTACTATAAAATATATTGTTGGTCATTTTACTATTAAAAATTGTCCAAATAGTGTAACAGCATAGTTGCCCGTCCTACAAAATGCCTTTTATCGTAAAAAACACGAAACTAAATGCATTTTTCCAGGTTTTCATATAAGATGCCCAGCCATCTTGATCATTTGTCGTAAAAATCAATGAAAAAATTCTTTGAGTTATTCAGATAGAAAGAGAACCGGTTAAAATCATTATGTGTCAGCCCCACCATATTCCCAATTGACCAATGGTTACAGGTAAATAGCATTCGGTAATGGTACTAACATTCATATTCTGGATTCTATCTTCAAAGTTGATTCAAGAACCATCAAGAGAACTGTGAATAAGTTTTAAAAAAAAGAGGGAACAGTAGAGATAAAAATGGATAAGGAGGTCACAACAGAAGTCAGGATCGTCATTTCAACTTAGAGCTAAAGAAATCCATTAGAAAAGATCCAACTCAATCCATAAGAGGTTTGGCACGTGAGAGAGGAGTTTCAGCGATTACAGTCCAAATAGAAGTGAAAAAAGACTTAAAAATGAAATCGTACGTAAAACGTCTGAGGCAATTTGTTACTCCAGGACAGAAAGTTTGAAGGTTATAGAGGGAGAAAGTCGTCTTGACTAAGTTGGAAAAAATGATCCTAAATAAAATAATATATATATATATATATATATATATATATATATATATATATATAAGTATAGAATTGGTATATACGGAATGAATTCCAATAACCAACAATTACTATTCTTAAAAGAGTGCTCAATACAAAGTAGAGCAGATATAATTATTATTTATAAAAAAATTTATAACATAAGTATGCTATAAAATCACTACAAAGATAAAATAAATTTATTTTTCTTTCAACATCATCATTTGATAAGACATTTGAGGGTGTTGAAACAAAAATGGCTATTTTGTAGTGATTTTATAACATACTTATGTTATTTTTTTTATAAATAAATATATATATATATATATATATATATATATATATATATATATATATATATAATTGCAAGATATTTTATATTTTATACATTATTTTTTATAGATACAAATATTTATATAAATGCTCTATTTATAATAAATAATATTAAACAACATTTAACGGCCTGAATGTCAAAGAAATTTAAGAATGTATAAAAAAAAATGTCTTAAAATAAAATTTTTTATTTAAATATATATATATATATATATATATATATATATATATATATATATATATATAAGGAATTTTTATGTTTAACATTTATATATATATATATATAAACTTTATTTCCACACATTATAATCTTCCTATCCTGGGCTATGATTAATTAATAATGAATATGTCATTTCCATTTAGGATAGATTTCATCACGATTCTTCTCTTAAGCTTGGAGAGTAATTATTCATTCTTATTGCTCAAAACAGTGTCCAGCAGTATTACAAAAACCTCGTAGAATTCCAGTAAGATATCTTTAATCATTTTCTAAGATACAACAATATTGTATTTTTATAATTTCATAGTGTTTTTTTTTGTTTTGGGGTTCGCTGGGATCCTAACAGATTCTATTTCCCCGGGGGAATACATATATGATTCTTATTTGAATTTTCATGAATATAAATTGGTTATTTTTTTTTTTTTTTTTAGCGGCATACCAACTTTTATTAATAGCAATAAAGAAGTGGTTTTACGCTCCTCAAGACATCCATTCTTCTACTCGCATTGCTGCTGGATGTAGTTTATCGTCATACCAAGGATTGTCCTTCATGAAATTTAGAAAACTGATTTAAAATTCGACGAGTGGGTATGCTATTTTCAATATCGCTAATTTAGTTGAAGAAATTAATGCAACGAGTAATACTATAACAGACAAAATCAAAATATGCAAAAATAATCCAATGCTACCCCATTTAAAGAATTTTATATCCTGATCAAAGATCATAAACCTGATTTTGAGGTTAATCTTCCCACTAAAATTATCAACATCACGAGGCCTGGAATTGGAAGGATTACCAAAGTCATCCTTGATAGAATGAACCAGCTGTTTAGAAGGCGCCTTGGAATTTTACAGTGGATTAATACCATAGATCTCATAAATTGGTCCAATGTTATAAACGACAAAATAAATTGTTCATATATCCAAATTGATATCGTAGAATTTTTTCCATCTTTTTCAGAGATCTTTTTTTTTTCTTTTTTTTTTTTTTTTTGGATTTGAAATTTATCAGGGAGTACTTAGATCATTTCAACATGGAACTTAATATTATTATGAACCGCAGAAGATCTGTTCCCATCAATAACAAAGACCAGTGGATTAAGAACAATTTTTTGGGACAATTTGATATTTTCATGGAATCGTTAGATTCTACTGAATCTTTATTTATCTTATAAAATCTTACTGCCTACGACGATATTAACATTGATAATATAGGTTTATATAGAGATGATGGCCTTGGTTTGGTTTCGTTTGTTTTACGGCATATCAACCTCAATGGGTTATTTAATGCCGACAGTGTTTTTAGAATAGGTTCGTATGAATGGAATATGCATTCTTTGTTTTGATTCATTTTCTTTTATCGCATATCAACCTCAATGAATTATTTAATGCCGACAAGATTTTTAGAATAGGTTCGTCTGAATATAAATGTATTTAATTTTTTTATTTTTTTTCTTTACCGGCATATCAAACATTCAATGGGTTATTTTCCGACAAATATTTTTTAGAATAAGGTCAATCTGAATAATTTTTAATATTCATGAAATAGAATTCATTTTTGAAAAGCATATCAATATAAATATTTTATTAAAAATGTTCTTTGATTTTTAAATAGGTTGTAAAAATAGAATTTTTTTTTTAATTTGGTTTGATTGAATTTTAAAAAATTTATAAAATATCAACCTCAATTTTAAAGACCGACAAAATTTTTTAGAATAGGTTTATGAATTGAATATTATTCTTTAATGATTATTTTCTTTGGTTTGATTAATTTTTGACAAATTTTAAATAGGTAAATATCAACCTTATGTATATTTGGTTTAAAACGGAAGACAAAGAGAATATCAAAAAAGTATTTTTTAATTAAAGGATTTTAAAGATAAAGTTCGCTTTGATAGAATCATTTTTTTTCAACAAATCTTTTTTACAAAATATCAACCTCAATGGGTTTTTAATGCCGACAAAAAAAATTTGAATAGAAGAATTTAATTTGGTTTGATTCGTTTTAAAAAATGCATATTCAACCAATTTGATTTATTTAATGCATTTAAAATTTTTTTTTAAAAATTATTATGATCAATTGTGATTCAAATTTTTTTTTAATATTATAGAGGATTAAAAAAAACAAATTTTTATTGCTGATAATATATTTTTCTTATAAAAATCTATTTCTGAGAATATTTTTCCTGGGTCATTTTTTTTCTGGAAAAATGTATAGCTGTTTGTATTATTGGTATTTTTTTTAAATTATTGCTGGTAATATTCTTTTTTTATTACAAAGTATTTCTGGTATAAAAACCTATTTTTACACAAGTTAACTATTTGCCCATAGCTGGGACCCTAACAGGTGCTACCACCCCGGGTCAGGGTAGACCTGGGAACACCAGCAATTAAAAGGTGGTTCCACGCTTCTCAAAACCTCCTGGTCTGAGACCTTGCTGTTGGACGTAGTTTATCGTCATACCCAGGACGCGGATGTAGTTTATAGTCATACCCAGGACGAGATGATGGTCTTATGTTAGTAAAAAATTCTACAAAAATTAAAGCTGACATACTCAAGAAATTAATACACAGAGAATCTAAAAGTCTTAACCTTAAAGTTAAGATCAATACTAATTTAAAAAGTAGATTTTCTTGATGTTACATTAGAGCTATTTAATAATATATTCCAATCCTACATGAAAACAAATGCCAATCCAATATATATCTAAACATATTCTAAATACCCTCCATCCGTAATCAAACATATACCTTCCTCCATAAAATATAAGATTAACAATAACACTTCCAGTGAAAATGTCTTTTAAAACTGCCTTATAAACAATGACTGTCATACAAAAAAAAATGTGCTAAAATTGTATGTTATTTAGTAGTGCCGCTGATACAAAGAGAAACAATTTTTTTTTAATCAAAAGTTAGAATGTTCTAAAAAGAAGGAATTTTTTTTTTTAAATAATTAAAAAATAATTTTGTCTTTCCTCTTAATAATAGAATGAACATTTAGACGATAAAATTTCGTTTTCGTCAAGTTTGGCGTATTTTTCATCATGCTATGCTCTTTTTTTTAGCGATCTCATGAAGATAACTACTTTAATAGACCCAACCTTTAATATTTGAGACTGTAATGTTTTTGCGGAATATCCGAAATTATTTCTAAGATCATCAATGTTTTTGACCAAGATTATTTTTATACAACGTCAGCCTCCTACCGAAAATGAAAGAAAAAGTTATTAATAACAGGGAGTCGGAAACCGGATGTAAAATGTTACAAAAATAATAATGGTCTCGTTTTGAAATGTAACTTCCTGTGTTGGACATCTGATTAAAAATATCTTTTCGTGACTATATCTCATTTACAACAGAACAAAAGATAACCATTAAAATTAATTAATATTCATTAATGATAATAATAATAATAATAATAATAAAAATTTAGTCCGTGTTTCCTTTCTTTGAGCGTCAAAAGAATAATTAAAATCTTTGCTGGCTTCTACATGACGTTCTGTACACAAATTTGAAAACCACCATAATCTATTGTTATTATTGTTGTTAAAAATGACGCCATATTTGTTGTAAAAACGTTTTACAACGAAGCGTCTTAAGTCAGAAGCGATAGCATAAACTCTTAAGCAACGGGATACTTAGTGTCTAGATGAGAAAGTTATCAAAGCGAACAATAGAAATATAGAAAGACATCTATCTATCTATCTATCTATCTATCTATCTATCTATATATATATATATATATATATATATATATATATATATATATATAGCGAGACAAAAAGGAGCAAAAGCGAATTGAGTCCTGTCGGTCTGTGTGTTTATCTAAAAAATAAATATGCTAAAATTCAACTTCATCCCTGACGTGTGCCGATGGCTTAGTGGTAGAATCTCCGGCTGACGCCAATTTCGGGTTTCGATCAATATTAGAGGCAACCGGACGTCTGAATACACTGATGAGCTGTGAAACAGCGAAACAGTATGTCTGTGGATCATATATTGTATAGGCTCCTGAAAAATTAATATAGCTCTCTTGGGAGGAAGTGTGGGTTTGTAAACAGTGACTATTTTGGCTGATATAGCGAGACTCTTCGGCAAAAGCGAATTGAGTCCTATCGGTCACTGAGTGTTTATCTAAAAATAAATACGCTGAAATTCATATTCAGCAATGCCGTGCGCCGACGGATAAGTGGGTAGAATCTCCAATGACGTCAATTCAGTCGGTTTTATCCTAGCTATAGGCAATATATAAAATATATAATAGTCTGTCTGAAGATGGATGACACATAATATATATATATATATATATATATATATATATATATATATATATATATATATATTTAAAAAAAAAAACAGACCACTTTAAGGTACCATTATAATAATTTATTTCACCAGAGCCCTTTTAAAGGACGCCGGATCATCAGATAGCACTTCAAAAAAAATGAAATGAAAAAAAAATGATGGGTAGTGTGGGTTTTGTTTTTTTCTAATTTTGTAAAAGGAATTAGTTAAAGAGACATGGTAGAGTTTAAGGAGTGATTAATTTCATATCTCTCTCAAGCATACTTAGTATTGCGGGAGGAGGAGTGACCAGACCTTGACCTATTTAGAGGGTTAACTTAACGGAAGTGATATATTGAAATGAGAGGGGAGAAGGGAGAAAAGAAAAAAGGAAAAAGAAAGTAGAGGGAGAGGGAAGTAAAGAAAAAAGAGGCTGTAATTGGGTTTTTTAATATATATATATATATATATATATATATATATATATATATATATATATATATATAGCGAGACTCTTCGCAGATGCGAATTGAGTCACTGTCGGTCACTGGGCGTGTTTGTAAAAATAAATACGCTAAAAATTCAGTTTTCATCCCTACCGTGCGCCGTATTTGAATCTCCGACTGACACCAATTCAGTCGGGTTTCGATCCTGGCTAGAGGCAAATTTGGTGTCTAGCCACACTGATGAGCTGTGAAACAGCGAAACAGTCTGTCTGTGGATATTTATATATATATATATATATATATATATATATATATATATATATATATAAAAGGGTGTTTCATTAAAATGGATTATATATAAGGGTGTTTCATTAAGACGGATCAAAGTCAGTAGTAAATAAATCAGTGTTATTGGTGAACATTTATTTATTTCTCTGTTGGATCATGTTACTTAACTCATGCCAATTGTGGGTGAAAAATAATATCGCCCCAATGTCAGCCAAATCGTAAAGAAAAAGAAAAAAATATCATTAGACTCTTAAACTTAATTCACATTTAAAATCGGTCTAAGTTATTGGAATACCCTTTATAATAAACTCATTACCAAGGCATTTACATTAAAATGCAAAAGTACTATTCACACATTAATACTTCTGTTAGTTCCTGACCACTGACAATTCCTTTCTTTCCTTATTTTTAATTCATTTTAGTTAAATCATTAGCAATAAATCTGTATTATGCATACATTGGCAATTTTACATCAGTAATGCTTAGATTAATCCATTACCTGCCATGGGCCCCATTTGGGATCTGTTAAAATTAAACTCACTACAGCTTATTCCTTGTATTTACATTTAATTGCTTACATACATTGTATTTGCAGAATTTTATATTTTTAACAACACTTAATTTTAAAGTTTTTATTATTAGCCGTAAGAAGACACTTTCTGTCGTAATTTTACATTTCACGAGTAGAAAAATAATAATATTTTTTTTATTATTTCTAATCAGTATTATTTTTCGATGTTTTATACACATATCTATTTGGTGTTCTAGTTTCTATAAAAACGACAATGGTAACTACTGGAATTAAACATATGGAATAAATTTCCTTAGATACCTGTCTCTAAAAAAATGCGCATTAAAAAGAAAATTGCAGTTAATGGGTAAAATCCTGATAATTCTTTTTTCCTGATTTTCAATTCATTTTCATAATAAAATAATTAGCCATGCTTTTTTATTTATTTATTTATTTATTTTTTTGCATTGGGCTTACGGCCATATCACGTTGAAACACCGGTTCACGTACAATCACCGACGTTAACAGATGGGTGACCGCTTGGAAATACTAGTGTTCTTAGGTTGGATGTGCGGGTGGTGCAATAGATAATGGTTCGAAATTGTTAAACGGAGAGCCGAGTTCCAATTCCAGTTTGGTTCGTTATATTAACTTACGCGCAAATACCATTGGGAAAGGCATGAATCCCCAACTTTTCTCTTCCCAGTCATGGCTTGATTAGTAAGTGTTATATCACTAAATCATTATTATCTTTAAAAAGTTCTTACAATCTAAAAATATTTTCTTGCTTTAAATAAGCTGTAGAAAACGACCCCCCCAAAAAAACTATTTTCAGTCGGACTAATGTTTTTATTAGGTTGGTGCAAAAATAATGACGTAATAATGTCGTTTTTGATGTACATTTTTAACGTCAAAAAACGACATTATTCATTATTTTGCAATCAAAAAATATTAAGAAACGTTTCCAACAAAAATTTTTTGACCTTCATATACACATGTTCTTTGTTAGTTTATTTTCAACAGCAGAAGATAACGGATTTAGCCTTGCCTAGTGGTTAGTCTAGAAGAAGGACTACACTGTGCAAAAGGTAAAGTAAACAACTCTACAATCTTTCCTAAGAAATCATAATTCAGAGAAAAAAAAAGAAAAACTGGATAGACATCATCCTTATATCCTGAAGGGACATGGCATATTCAAAAAATGCTTGAATTTTCAGAAGAGCTTCATTATTTTCCACGTATTTATTAGAGATTATTTTTTGTTTTCTTGAAATGTGTGACCGAAATTTTTGACCATTCAAAAGAATCAGAAAAAAACAAAAACACAATCCTATTTTTCATCTCATGTTAACCGATAAAAAGTCTAAGAGATATTTAAAGAAAAATAAAAAAAAAAGAAAGAGAAAAGAATGAATGATGAATGGAAGAGAAAAGAGAGACGGAACCTTTCGCCATATTATTAAAGGCAGGCGTAATGAGCGGAGGGAGTAGGGTGGATGAAAAATGAACAGAGGGAACAAAGTCAAAATGAGGACAAATGGATCAAAATAGATTAGGGATTTGTTTTGTTTTTCTGTGTCAGCACTTGTAGAGAAAAATGATGGATGTGCTTTCGAAGAAGAAGAAGAAGAAGAAGAAGAAGAAGAAGAAGAAGAAGAAGAAGAAGAAGAAGAAGAAGAAGAAGAAGAAGAAGAAGAACAAGAACAACAACAACAACACGAAGAAGAAAAATTGTAGTAAAGGGAAATGATGGAAGAGAAAGAAAAGGAGTAAGAAAAGAAGAATAATTGGGGTAAGAGGAAGAAGAGGAAGAAGAGGAAGAAGAAGAAATAAATAAATAAATAAATAAATAAATAATGAAATGTGGTTAGAGGAAATGGAAGAAGAAGAAGAAGAAGAAGAAGAAGAAGAAGAAGAAGAAGAAGAAGAAGAGAAAATGATGGAAGAGAAAAAAATCAAAAAAGAAGACGAATAAGAAGAGAATTGATAATGGAAATGATAGAATTTTTTTTAAGAAGAAAGAAAGAAAGAAAGAAAGAAAGAATTGTGGTAAGAGGAAATGATAGAAGAAGAAGAAGAAGAAGAAGAAGAAAAATTGTTGTAAGAGAAAATGATGGAAGAGAAAAAAAGAAGAAAAAGAAGACGAAGTAGAAGAATTGTGGTAAGAAGATATGATAGAAGAAAAAGAAGAAAGAAGAAAGAAAGAAAGAAAGAAAGAAAGAAATGTGGTAAGATGAAATGATAGAAGAAGAAGAAGAAGAAGAAGAAGAAGAAGAAGAAGAAGAAGAAGAAGAAGAAAAAGAAGAAGAAGAAAAGAAGCATTTAAATAGAAGACTAAGAATTGATGTTTGAAAAAAAAGAAAAAGAATTTATGTATCATAACAAGAAAACTCACATGGGAAAAGAAACAAAACTCATATAACAAAAGAAATGAACTGATATTTCCAAAAGAAGAAAAAGAAGAAAATGTATCAAAAAAAAAAAAAAAAATTTGTAGAAAATGATTTAAAAAAAATAAAATTGATGTTTTAAAAAAAAAAAAAATTATGTATCATAGAGTAAAAAAAACTCACACGGGAAAAAAAATGAAACTCATATAACAAATTTATTAAAAGACTTTCCAAAGAAAAAAAAAAAATTTAAAAAAAAAAAAAAAAATAAAAAAAAGGATCAATTAAAAAAAAAGGATCTAATTTATGAAAAAAACATCAGATGTTTTCAGAAAAGAAGGAAGAAAAAAATGATGTTAGGAAAAAACTTTGGTTTAAATTAACCTTAAAATGATAGAACATCGAGACATTGTTTCAAATTTAGTACTGCGCTTAAATTTCTAAAATCTAGCTACCATAGCGAAGTGTTTATTTGAATAATTACTATGAAAGTATTTATAGGAAAGGCAAAGCTACATTAGGGTTTTAGGACAGTGACTGCCAGGTCAGGACCAATAATCAGTCTATTCATATATATATATATATATATATATATATATATATATGTATTAAAGACATTTTTATGTTTAACGTTCTTTTTTATAGATACAAGTATTTAAGTAAATGCTCTGTTTATAATAAACAGTATTAAATAACATTTACCGGCCTGAATGTCCGAGAAATTTTCATAGAAAATATTCGTCCTTTGACAGGATTCGAACCTGCATCCTATACGGAACCGTCATTTACGCTGACGTGCCTTACCGGTCGGCCACAAAAGAGCGTTCGGTAGGCAAGGTCGAATTTACTGCTTATAAAATTCAATCTTCCATGAATCTCGTACATTCATAACTGCTCATTTACTTAAATACTTGTATCTATAAAAAGAACGTTAAACATAAAAAATGTCTTTAATAAATAAATTGTCGGACTTTGTCCATTTCTTAATATATGACGTCATTTGTTTACATTTGATACGCCATGAACGATCCCTTGTGGCCGACCGGTAAGCCACGTCAGCGTAAATTCGCGGATTCCTGACTTCGCGGATTTTTAAAATATGTATATGGAAAATATATGGCGGAGTTTCTGGAAAATTCTAGAAAAATCGCAATGTATGAACACCTAAAGTTTTTCTTTAAATCCATTAAAATATTAATAATAAATATTATTTCCTAGTCTAGGAACAACAAAACAAGCGTAAAATAGAAAAAAAAAAAAAAAAAATATATAGGGGTATTAAAACTTGTAACTCATATGACAAAAAAAAAGAACCATCTAGAATGCGATGTGAATACAGTATCCGCGTATCCTGTTGTTGAGAAAACGCAAAGCGTAACATCTCTGTGACGAAGTGCGTTGTAGGACGGGCTGTGATTGGTGCAATGGAGAGAGACGACGAATCACAGATTTCTATTTTGTAATCTGGCCTTTGATTGGTGCTTTGACCGATGTTCAGATCTACAGCATCTTCCTTTGTCTCTCTCTCGCGACCACTTCGCTTCAAGCTTTCTCGCGGAGCGGTTTACTTTACTACTTTACGCTGTGCTGTGTGTGATTTTTTTTTTTGTTTTTTTTTTTTTTTGCGTTGAACCTTGCGTTTTTATCGCCTTAAATGTCCCCCAAGATTTCTGCTTCTTCCAAGGCTGGTAATGAGCCTAAACGCAAACAAAGAATGGTGGCGATCGCTGAGAAGGTGAAACTTCTGGATATGTTGAATGAAGAGAGAACATTCGCTGCCAAAGCCCGCCATTTCAGCGTGAACGAATTCACCGTTCTCTATATCAAGAAGGACGAGGCTAACATTAGGAAGACGGCTGCCATCACTTTTAATAAGTCGGTGAAGAGAGTGGTTACGGCTCGTAATACAACTATCATCCGTATGGAAGCTGCTTTGGCCGTATGGATATCCCACTGCCGAAGGAAGAACATAGCCTCGAATACGAATATCATCCAAACAAAGACTAGGAGCCTGTACGAGACTTTTGTCGCTAAGGAACCTGAGGGTGACAGTAACGACCACGAAGAAAAGGAAGACGACTTAGAAGATCCGCAATCAGGGACGTCCAGTGATTCACAACCTAAAAAACCTCCTTTTTTCTGCGAGGAAAAGTGTGGTTTATTAAGTTTCAGAAACAACTTCGGCCTAAAAAGCGTTTCCCTGCATGCCAAAGCTGCTTCTGCTGACACGTGCGCTGCTGAAACATAAGTGAATGAAACTTTCAAGAAGATTATCTCCGAAGGAGGATATAAGCCCGAACAAGTTTTCAATATGAACAAGAAGGGCTTGTTTTGGGAAGGAATGCCCTCGCGAACTTTCCTGTACAAAGAAGAAGCAAAAGCCTCTAGCTTTAAAACATACGAAGATCGTGTGACACTCGTGATGTGTGGCAATGCTGCGGGATTTTTCTTAAAGCCAGGACTTATTTGCAAGGGCTTTAAAAAACAAAAACAAGAATCTGCTACCCGTACATTGGATGCACAATATAAAGGCGTGGATAACGAAGATGCTGACCTTCGACTGGTTCCACTAGTGTTTTATCCCGCAAGTCAAGATGTATCTATTAGAGAAGGGCTTGCCATTCGAAATCCTTCTCCTTATGGATAACGCTAGTTACCACGCTACTGATCTGTCGCCTGATGTCTTTCAGATTGAGTTCCTGCCGCCCAACACTACGTCCCTTATTCAGCCAATGGACCAGGGTATATCAGGGCGTTCAAGGTCCTATGCACGAGGAATGTCCTGGCGAACCTCGTTGCTTCTGTGGATGCCGCCCAAGAAGACGAAGACGAAAATTTTAACTTTAAGACATACTGGCGACAGTACACATTTGCTACGTGCCACCAAAATATCCGGAAGACATTGCAAGATATGAAGCCTGCCACTATTAACGTGAGCTGGAAGAATTTGTGGGCCGAGGTTATTTACGACGACAAGGGATTTACACCTGCCGAAATCCAACACTCCGCAATACAGAAAGCTTTGCTATTGGCAGCAATCATTGGAGGTTACAGCTTTGTAGACATCGACGAGTTATTAGACTGCCACTCCCAGCTGCTAACCGACGCAGACGTCGAAGACTTGAAGTCGGCCAGCGAAGAAGAAGAAACGCATCAAGAAACGGAAGAATTTGTCGACCAAACTGGTTTGACTTTGGAACGGCTGGCCAAGCTCTGCAGCCTGGCTAAAGAATTGAAAGAGGGGTCATAGGAATGGGACGACGATATGGTTCGTTCTGTGCAATTTTGCAACAAGGTCGACGAAGTCATGAATCCCTACAAGATGCTCTTTGAACGGAAAAAGAAGCACCGGCAGCAATTTTCTATCACAAAAAGGGCCAGTTCCTGCTGCTACTATTATGGTTGCACCTTCGAAAGAAGTGGAAGAGGTGACCCAGGTGTCTGAAGAGACGTAAAATACAATCATTAACTGCACAATCGAAGTCATTATCATCATCATCATTTCTACTGTGCAGCAAATTCATCACCATCATCATTCAAATTTTACTTCAAATTCTTACATGTTGGGTACAGTAACAATCTTTATTTTTTTTAAATCCAAAGTGTTATTTCTTAACAGTTGTCCTGTCATTAATAGAGTACTCTAATGGGTGGGTTTTTTTATCAGTATAGGGAAGGTTTTAAAAGTCCAAATACTCGTTAAATAAATACTGAAAATATGGCGTCCCTACTTCACGAAAATTCAGTTATCTCGGAACCAATCTACCGCGATGAATAAGGGATCACTGTATTAATATTTGGAGCAATAGTGATTAAATATATTTAAGATGTTTTTGCTAGTATTAAATTCTATTTTATTTATGTTTGATTTTTGGTTTTCAATTGTGATGGCTTCGAGAATTTGTAAGCGTTTTTTGCAATAGTATTTGTAGAGGATTTTGGTATTTTTCATTAAAATTGTTCTTATTTCGGAGGATTTTAATCTGTTATTAGTTTCACAGTGTAAATATAATGTAAGAGGTCTATAACGAACCAAGGGAATCTACTTGAAAAGTTTAAATGGTAGAAATAAGAAAATAATTGAGGCAATAATGGTGTCGAGAAATGTTTAAGCAACTATCTTGGGCGTTGTCGCGGCATGGGGTCATGGTGAACGACGTGACAGATTTTTTAGCTGGCGTATATGTGACGTTGTGGCGACATTACTTTAACGTTGTAACTAAATTTTATCCTGACCCCAAACTGACCTCTCCTCCCCAACGTTGTCACAACTTTATGATAACGTTGTGAACTGTTGTAGTTGAAATCAAATAACATTTTATGTTTTAAATGCAATTTATACGTTAGGTATCTCTTATTTTTGTGGGTGCCTATAAAGTACAGAGTGCGATGGATAAATTATCGTCTAAATTACGCAAAAATGAAAATACAGTGTAACCCGGATGTAAGAGAGTTGTCTAGACCGGAGAAGAAGTCTCTTATATCCGGGTTTCTCTTATATCCGGGTTTGGTCTATTTTATATACATTATCACAGGCTCTAATTTGGGACCAGAGAAAATCTCTCTTATATCCGGGTTTCTCTTATATCCGGGTTTCTCTTATATCCAGGCTACACTGTATTTATGCAGTCTAACACGGATATAAGAGAGTTGTCGGGACTGGAGAAGTCTCTTATATCCGGGTTTCTCTTATATCCGGGTTTGGTCTATTTTATATACATTAACACAGGCTCTAATTTGGGACCAGAGAAATCTCTCTTATATCCGGGTTTCTCTTATATCCGGGTTTCTCTTATATCCAGGCTACAATTGTATTTAATAAGTCTAACACGGATATAAGAGAGTTGTCGGGACCTGGAAGTCTCTTATATCCGGGTTTCTCTTATATCCGGGTTTGGTCTATTTTTATACATTCACAGGCTTAATTTGGGACCAGAGAAATTCTCTCTTATATCCGGGTTTTCTTATATCCGGGGTTTGGTCTATTTTATATACATTAACACAGGCTTTAATTTGGGACCAGAGAAAATCTCTTTTATATCCGGGTTTCTTTATATCCGGGTTTGGTCTATTTTTTACATTAACACTTCTAATTTGGGGGTCTTTTATATCCGGGTTACATTGTAACTGACATTTCATTTTAATAGATATTTTTACCAAAAATTACACACACAAATCTTGAAATACTAAACAGTAGATTTTTTTTAATAAAATCGCCATTGGCACCAACCTCGGCCTCCAGACGACTTCGAAATTTCCTACAAATCTTGGGGAGGGTCTCCTCGTTTAAATTCCTGATTGCTGCTATAATCCTTGACTTCAGTTGGTGTTAAAAGAAGTTTTCTTGGTCTCTCAGTATCACGGCTCCAACCTTTTACTATCGAAACAGTTAAATGTAACCGCCGCTTCTACTCCAATAGCTTCTTCTCTCGCACTTCCTGACAGTGGAACTCCGTTCCTCTTACTTGCTTCACTGATAACTATAATATTCAAAAATTTAAATGTAATGTCAATTGACATCTGATGCCTTGATCCACATTCATCTTTTTATCACTTTCTCTACTGCACCTACCCTAGTCTTTTTTTCCTAATTTTCACTCTCTGGAACCCCTTGCGTACTAATGGCACTTCTACTGGCTTGGGGTGAAATGCTTATAAATATTAAAAAAAAAAGACAAAGAAAAATTTTTTCAGAACCGATGCATTTCATCGTCTGAGAGAATTTGTTAAAGGCAAAACTAAGGATTTGTTTTGTTGCACGTGTTTATATACAAAATCAAGGATGCCATTCGTTTATCAAGGTTTATATATATATATATATATATATATATATATATATATATATATATATATATATATATATATGTGGGAAAAGTGTATATAAATGTAAATAAATATAAGTATGTATAATTATTTATATATTATATGCGCGGTATTATTAAAAAGCGCTCAATATCAGAGATAGAGCTAACATATTCATGGTTTTATCATTCTCCCACCACCGTTACTAATCATTTCTACTAATTTACAATTTCTACCAATTTACAATAACTATTAGCTAACTATCATTGTCTCTAATCCCTTGATGCATTACTATCACATCATAACATATAGACCCGTTATTAAATTGAACTACCCTCTCACCCAGCACATTGAATATTAAACTAAACATCACCATATAAATTAACCAATAAGGATTACAAATTTCTACCTGTTACACATACACAGTCACCAAAAACAAACAAATAACCAGCTTTAAATATAACAAATAAAGCTCCATTTTTTTTTCAAAAATTTAAAAATAAATATAAATAATAATAATTTTTACCGATCATAATTTTACACAAACCCCACCACAGGCATATACATACATGCAAGGAAATATTTTTCAGCGGGAAAACACATAATATGCCATGTATACAGTAACGAGACATTTCCGCCACACTTCCAATGTTTAAATTTCAACATTTCAACATACAAATGCGTATGTATAGATATAACACCACCCGTATACATACATGTGTCATAGCCGAAACTGCCCACATATGTTTATATATGTATGAGTCCCGACGGACGACCAAGTATGTATATGTGTCTGCATATATCGATGTTTGCGTTAGTACGATGAATGACAAAACGACGAAATTTCCCCCACCACTTCCACAATAACACCAATACACGCAATCTACATAAACCCAAATTTTTTAAAACATTAATCAGTTTGTCTGACGATCGATAAAGCGTGAAACCGAGGGTCACAAACTCACATCTATCCAACCAAATATATATATATATATATATATATATATATATATATATATATATATATAAGTTATTTAAAATAATTAGTAAGTTCAGGCAGAAATTTTTATATATTTGCCATTTACATATATATATATATATATATATATATATATATATATATATATATATAATGCACACACACATATATATATAAACACATACACACAAACATATATATATAATGCACACATACACACACACATATATATATATATATATATCATATTACACAGATATATATATATATATATATATATATATATATATATATTTACATGCATATATAACACACATATATATATATATATGCACAAACACACACATATATATATATAATGCATACATATATATTTTTATATAATATACACACACATATATATATAAATATATATGTGTGTATATATATATATATATATATATTTATATGTCTATTTAAAAGCAATCCTTTAGATATTTTCATGGTAGCTCATCTGCATGAATTTAAACTGTAACTATTTTGGCATCTCATTGTACCAACCTTTTACTGTCAAAAACAGTTAAATGTAACCGCCTCTTCTACTCCAACAGCTTCTTCTCTCGCCCTTCCAGACAGTGGAACTCCCTTCCTCTTACTTGCTTCCCTGATAATTATAATCTTCAAAAATTTAAATGTAATGTCAATCGACATCTCCTGATGCCTTACACTTGATCCCCGTCCTTCTTTTTATCCTTTCCTCAATCGCCCTTCTTTTTTCTTACTTTCACTCTCAGTAAATCCTTGCGTGCTAGTGGCAAACCTGCCTTGCTTGGGGTGAATTGCTTAAAATAACAATAACAAATCTATGTTTATAGAAGGTTTCATTGACTGACGCGCAAATACCCCTGGGAAAGTTAGGAATACATCTCTTATTTTTCTTCCTAGTTTT
>CAHIKZ030001940.1:427500-477500 GCA_903632075.3 Acanthosepion pharaonis
AATAATATATAAAATAATATATAAAATAATAATTTAAAATAATATATAAAATAATATATAAAATAATATATATAAAATAATAATTTAAAATAATAATTTAAAATAATAATATTAAATATATAAAAAATAATATAAAAAAAAAAATATATAAAATAATGGTTTTAATAATAATTTAAAATAATATATAAAATAATATATAAAATAATAATTTATAAAAATAATAATATTAAAAAAATAATATACAAAATAAATAAAATAATATATAAAATAATATAAAAAAATAAAATAATAATTTAAAATAATATATAAAATAATATATAAAATAATAATTTAAAAAAATATAAAAAATAAATTATATAAATATAAAAAATTAAAATAATATATTTAAAATAATAAATAAATATTAAAATAAATATTTATAATAAAATAAATATTTATAAATAAATAAATATATTTATAATATATAATAATTACTAAAAAACACACATATACTCTGTCGTAAATAAATATATCGATCTCTGTGGATCAGTTTTAATAATTAACATTATATGATTATTTGGATTATCAATTATCGGAAAATTATTACTGGTAATATATATACATTTTTTTTATGTTTATATATTCTTTTAAAAAACAAAAAATATTTATAAATAAATGCCCTTATAAATAAACAGTATTATAAAAGAAAAATAGAAATATAACCTGGAATCGAACTATTATTAAAAAGGATATTTCATATAGTCTGATTATTAATTTAAAACTGATTGGGCCAAAATGGAGCGATAAAATTTAAAAGTTTTATAATTTTTTTGTTTTAAATCTACAATAAATATATATTATATATAAACATATATATATATTTATAATATCAAATTTAAAAAATATATCACAAATATAAAATTATAAATCAAAAAAAAAAAAAATAATTTTTAAAATATTTAAATTTGTATATAATTCTTATCTTTCGAGTTCTTAAAATATAAATCAAATATATTTAAAATATATTTAATCAAAATAAATTTATCACATGATTCCTGAAGGCCAGAATCAAACAAAAAAACATAAGAGTTTCGTTATGGGAAACATAATTTAAAAATATACTTATATATATATAATATAATTAAATTAAAAATATATATATCTGACCAAATGAGGAAAAAAATAGATTTTTATAGAATCGAAAAATAAAAAATGAAAGAGATAAAATTTTTCATAAATTTTTTATAAAAATTGAAATTTTTTTTAAAAAAATATTCTTTAAAATATTTCTTTTTCATATGAATAAATATCTATAATAATAATGGGAAAAATCTGCAATTATTTTAAAAAAAATTAATATAAAAAAAAATATAAATTTATTGATTTCTGAAAAATAAGATTTTATAAACAGATTTATGAAAATCTTTTTTTAAAAAAATTGACCTTTAAATTAAAGAAATTTAATTTTCTAAATACATAAAAACATAAAAATAAAATAAAAATATATAAATAAATGTTTTTAGATATTTAATGGGAAAGATAAAATGATATATATATAAATCATGATTTTTGTATTAATCTTTATATATATCGATTTGACATTATATTAAAATATTTATATATATTATACATCAAAATAATCATGAATATCTAATAAATAAAAGTTCCAAAAATATAATAAAATAAAAAAAAAGAAATGATGATTGAAACAAAATGAAATTTGCATTTATTTTTTTTCTTTTGTTTTGAAAAATATTATAAATATGCCAATATTTTTATAATTAAATTATATGCAGTTATATATAAATATAAAATATATAAAAAAACAAGAGCAAATTGAAGAAAATATAAAATAAAAAAAAAAGATTTTAACATATTTAATTTTTTATAATGACAATTTTGTAAAATACTTTTGCAATTTGTAAAATTTTTTTTTATATTAAAAAATGATTTTTCCATTAAAAATTTTATGCTTTCTTCGGCGAAATAGATTCCTCATTTTATTTCAAAAAAAATTACTTATTAATAGCGATTTATATTATTCGAACGGTTATAAATAAATATATTCAAATATTTTTGGCCCCAAACGCATTGAAAAATAATTATATAAAAAATTTTATATACATAATATTAAATGGAAATGACAATTTAAAATAAAGTATTAATTTTATATGAAGGCGGACATTTTTTATCTCTGAAATGTATTCTGTTTTCCGGAGAAAATAAAAAACAATTTATAAATTGTAGTAATATATAATAAATTTCTGTTATCGGAAATCTTTCCATTAAATAAAAAGCATTTTAGTTTCCCCATATATTATTAAAGAGGAAAAATGGGTGGAATATTCTTGCCATTAAAATCTTCCTCACGTGGACTGGAAAATTTTTTTGAAATGTAATTTGTAAAATTGGTTCTTTAATTTAAACATGTGAGAAATAAATTCACCCTGAAGGTGGAAAAATTTTAGAGAAAAAATTATATATAGTTATCTAAACCCATTCTGAAAAAAAAAAAATAAAAAAATTTAGATATATAAGGAAACATTCAACATATATTCATTAGTGAACCATCAGACAAGTGCTACTTGCGTTTTTTTTTCTTCATTAAATTTTTTATTTCTAAAAATAATATAAATTCATATTAAACCTGAAAAATAGATCTATTGGTAATATAATATTTGCAAATATGTTTATTTATAAGGAAATATTGAAACATTGTTTATAGAATACCAACAGTTCTATTTTAGAGATATTTTTAAATATATAAAACAAATATTGCCTTGAAATATATTTGATATATTTATTTTTTAAAAAATTCAGTTATTTATTAGCCTTTTAAATAAAATAACAATTTTTATTCAATCAATGAAGCAATAAAATAAATATTATAATATAAATTATATATTTGGATTTCAAAAAAAAATTCATTTTTTTTGTAAAATAAAATGCTGTTTCCTCATTTATATATAATGAGAAAATTTTAATGTAAAACATTTTATAAAAAAACATTTGCATTTGAATTATTTAAAAGCCAGTGCGAAACGTTACCTTTTCTTATATCCCTGGCCATATTTATAATATTATCTAAAATTGTAAATATTTAAATATCTGTTCTCCTCAAAAAATATATTAAATATTAAATATAATTTATAAAAACAACATTCATATCTTATTCATATACCAGTGGTTTTCATTTTTTATTTTCTTATTACCCAGACCATGAAAATGGGATATAAAGTTTTTAATTCATGATAAATTTCATCAAAGATATATTCTAATTTAACATGTTTTTTTATAATTTTGACATTGGAATAAAATATCACATTGACCGAGCATATAGAATTAAAAATAAAATTTATATTAGTATTTTCTAATTTACTCAACAAAATATGAAAAAAAATATTTAATATTATCTGTTCTCATCATCTCTAATTATTTTATTTAATATTCTTTTTGCCATTTCCTTTAATGACTGAAACATTCGGCATTCATTGATAAATTAAAGAATTTATATTATCATTATTTTTTCTTCATATTGTGACATCGAGCTGGGATGTTTATTTAATATCTTTCTTATCATCTATAAATATAATATTATATATTTTAATTTTTTTATAGGGAAAAACATTGAATTCATTGGACAAAATAAATTAAAAGGTTTACTGGAAAAAAAGATTCTCAAGAAAAAGTAGCTTTCGAATCCTTTACAACTATAAAATTATTTATTTTTTCATTAACCTCACAATTCATTTAAAAGTTTTTTAATCATCAAAACCTTGATTAGACCATTATTTTTACTTTTTCAAAATTTATTGATAAATAAAAGTTATAACTGTGATGACTTGAAAGAAAAAAAATTTTTTTTAAATATATTTTAATGTTAAAGAAGATAAATTCGATTCCGCTTCAATATTAAAAATGCATTTTGATCCGGATAAAAAGGTTTTTTTGTTTCCTTTTTTATTATCCGGTTTATATTAATACATTTAAATAAATTTTGATCAGTTCTTTAATTTTTTGAATCTAATGGCATCATCACCTTGCTTAAAAGTTTAATGTTTTTAATTATATTAATCTTTTAAATCAGTGGTTCTATATTCCAAAAAAAAAATAAACAAATATGTTTACAATTTTTTAATATTTTATAATCCCAATCCAAATAAATTTATAAAAGGATGGTAAATGATTTTAAAGATATTTTTTATATATTTATTAAGCCCTTTTAAAAACATATATTTTTTTTTCAAAGCGGTTGAATTTCGAATCCATTTTAATATTTCTGAACTGTTTTGCTATTTAAATTCGAATTAAAATTTGAAAATTTTTAAAATTTCTTGAAATTTAATGAAATTCTGAATCAAAAGAACTTAATTTTTTAAATGAAGGTAAAAATTTTTTTTTATGAAATTATCATTTATTTGATAAATGAACAAAAATGAATTCATAATAAAAATATATATATATATATATATATATATATATATATATATATATATATATATATATATTTATATATTATTATATCATTTTTTATTAATCCATAATGATTCTTAAATGCATTTTTTTCATAAATAGTATTATTTAAAAATTCAGGAGATTAAATAATTTTTGAAGAAATTTTTTTTTTCCACCACGTACCAATAAATGTGAGCGTTATTTATCAAATATATATATTTATATAGTTGAAAATAAAATATTTATATTTTTAAACTTTATATTTATTTAAAACAGTTAATTATATAAAAATATATTTATAAAATCATAAAAAAACTGTTTAATTCTCAAATAATTTTTGAAAAAAATTTATATATGATAAAATTATTAAATTTTTATACGAAATTTATTACAGAAAATATAATTTCTTATATATATATATATATATATATATATATATATATATATATATATATATATATATATATATATATATATATATATATTGATGCATGTTTCATTAAATAATATAGACAAGTTTTGTCTATTTATTTTAAGTAAGTTCCTTTCATATTGTCTGATAAGTTTAATAACATTATCATTGAAAGACGAAAAGAAAATCACCATATTGATACATTTTTTAATCCAATCTAAGCTTTCGGCTTACATAAGCCATTATCAAAGATGACAATTACTTTTCAATATATCAAACAATACACGGACAAAACAATAATGATAGTCTGTTTTTGTTTGCATGAAAAATTTCAAAGCAACGACAAACTCGTGTATACGAGACGCGGAAGCGAAAATCGCGTCGCAGCTCGTGACGTCACACATGACCACGCGAGAGTGAAAACGAGAAGTATTAAGTATGGGAAGCCGTTGGTATAAACCAATGGCTTCTGTTATCAATTATAGGCATTTAAGAATATTTGTGGAGATTTCATAGTTTATTTTGTTCAGGTTAGGTTTCAACTGTTTTATGTATATAGCTTCAAGAATTTTTAGTTTTTGTTTATTGTTTTCATGTTTAAGTATAGTTGTGTTTTCAACGAGGATTTTCCGGAATTGTGTATGCGGCCAGGCATGTTGTTTTAAATGCCTAAAAAAATGTTAGAGTTATCATTCAAATGTAGAGTCAAGCGTCGTGAAAGCGAGTTTGTGGTGTGACCAATTTAACCCGGATATAAGATATATTGTGGGACCGGATAAAATATTCTTATTTTTTTTTTTATTTTTATAACGGGTTTGGTCTATTTTATATAAATTAATTAGGTTCTAATTTGGGACCAGATAAATCTCTTATATATATATTTTACTTATATCCTTTATACATATATATATATATATATATATATATATATATATATATATATATATATTTATATATTATGGAGCATTCGATTAAGCCGTTACCCATTACGCCAAAGAAAATTGTCCGAAGATATTCGCATAAAGTTAATCTGGCACAAGAACTAAATTTAATAAATTTCATATTTATATATATAAAAATATAAAAAAATTATAAAATAATTCTGTTAAGTTAATACTGACCATGGCGCCAAACAAGGTACCATCTCGACCAGTTTTACGTCGCTTACATTTATCCACGCCTGTCTAGGCCAATAATCATTGACTGAGCATTCTCAATTATTTACTTTTACAGATCTTTATTGAAGATATACATCTTATGTCAAAGGCGCTTAAAATAAATTAAATGTTGTTGACCCTGTATGGAAACATTTTTTGTATTTTTTTTAAATATTTTTTTTTTTTTTTTTATATTGCTATTGAACTATGACATTTCTGAAAGCCAGAAACATAAAAATATATAATTTTATCCATTTATTAAATTTAAAACAAATTTAATGTAGCTTATAAAAATGACATTAATTTGAAAAATAGTCCAATAAATCTTTTCTAAACACAAAACACACAAACACACAGAAGGACACAACTTAAGTTTTAACTCTATCTAAAAACATTGCATTAATAAGGTATTAAAATTAAAAAAAAAGTCTGAAGCATTAAATGTATGTTAACAGCAATGTTTGTATATATAAAAATTATGCTCACACTGAAAATTATGACGCCCCCATAAAAATAAAAATAAGGGCCAACCAAAGTACAAAAATGTGGTAGTATTGATAGGTGATTTCGAATGTAATGGATAAATATAGAAATAGAGGAATTATAAAATATTTTTGTTCGAATTCCAATCGGATCCATTATGAAAAAATAAATTCTCTCCCCCAGGACAAAGTGGGATTTCTATAACCTTGGGGAGAATAAAAAAATTTATGAATTTAAAATAAATTATATGTTGCAAATCTGTTAGCTATCTTGAAAAAGAAAAAAAAAATATTTTTCTACAGTGCACAAAATTTATTTGATTTTATAAAATATTATCTACCCAATATTGGATATATATCATCAAGATATAGTATTTTTTTTTTTAATGAATTTTTTTTGATCGTTTAATAAAACAATAAGAATATAAATCAAGTAAATGAGCATCATAAAGACTGAAAATAAAATTTATCAAAAATTATTTTTTAAGGTAAACGGACACGCATGTCTTAATTTTTTTTTTTTGTTTCTAAAAATTTGTTTTTTTTTTAATTTTTCAAACAAAAACTCAAAAAAAAACATTTTTAAAATAAATTCAATATTTACCGATTGAATTTTTTTTTTTATAAACAATTGTCTTGTAAATGGAAAAATAAAGCATTTATAAAAATAAAATAAAATAAAAAAGTGTTTAAAATGAAATAAATACGAAAAATCATGCTTTCCATAAAAAAATGATTTTTTTGTTGAAAATAAATATTTAAAAATATAAAATCAATCCCATATATGAACGAACACAGATACACACACAATATTTTAATATATATTTATAATATTTCAATAATTTATTGATATTTTATTTTTCTCCCCTTTCATCTCGCGACATTTTGTTACAATTGTTTTTAAATTGATTCATTTAAAAAACAAGTTTTTTTTTCCAATTGGCATGCTGTCAGAACCAAAGAAAGGTATTTTTTAAAATTCCTAATAAAGTTTTGTTGAAATCTAAAAAAAATTTGCAAATTTTATTCCAATAATTTTAAACAAAACACAAACACACACAGTACACACAAAATGGGATTTATAATAAAATTTTTTTAAATAAATTAAAGAAAAATTAAAAATGTAAATTCAGATTAGAACCATTTCATAATAAATAAAGTGAAAAACTTAATGCAAAAGATTTTATTTTGATTTTTCTTGTTAAATGTTTTTTTTTTTTTATGTCAATTTCAATATGAAAAATATTTAAAAACAAAAATTTAGTAAAATTTAACATTTTAAAAATGATGGGAGATTTTTAAACAATCGATATTATTTGATGTTTTAGAATTCATAGCGATAGGTTTGATTTCTTTATTTGTAGAAATTTTTTATTTTTATGGTTAAATATGAAATGGAATATCTTATCCTAAATATTTAATATATATTTGTAAAGAAATATATGGATTAAAACCTTTTCCCAATTTTATTCTAGCAGAGAATATGAATTAATTTTCTCTGACAAAAATTTCGAATCGTTCTTTACAAAGTCATTTGAGCCGATATTATTAAAAATACAATAATTTAAACAAAAATATATTATTATTTATTAAAAAAAATTAAAAAATATATATTTATTTTCATAAAAAAATAAAAAAAAACTTGAAATTTTAGCCTTTTTGAACAAATTATATATATTTAAAAAAAAAAAAAAAATTAATAGATAAAGCCCTTTGTAAAGTTATGAAACCCTAAATATCAGAAAAATTTTGTAAAAATAATGATTTCAATGTCGCCTTAGATTTAAATATCTGGGAAAAAAAGAAAACCAATTTTAGGGGCTAAAATTTTCTAAAATTTTTTGTTTTTCATTATTGAATTAATTCAAAATCAAAATAATTATAATCATTTATTTTCATTATTTTTATTATTTTTTATTATTAAATAATTAAAAAATTATAATTATTATTATTCATTATTTGTTAAATGAAGATATGAGATTATCATTATTATTTTCAAAAAAAAAAGGCAAGGTAACGAATTTTCATTTTCATTAAATTAAATTTTTGATTTTTATTATTATTAAAATTTATTATTTTATTTTATTATCAAAATTTTGTTAAAAAAAAATCCTGAAAATTATTTTTAATTTTCTTTGATTTTCTGAAAGGTTTTTAAATTTTTCTTTCTGGTTAAAAGAAAAAAAAGGTTTTAAAAATGGAAGATGAAAATTCCAAAGAAAAAATTTACAAAAAAAAAAAAAAAAAAAAAAAAAAAATAAAAAAAATTATTTTTGTATAAATTATTTTTATTATTATTATTAAAAAAAATTATAAAAAAAAAAAAAACATAACAAAAAAAAAAAAAAAAATCACGGAAAGAAATTTAAATGACGTCAAAAAATTTTAAAAATTAAAAATTTTTATTAAAAAATTTTTAAAAAGAAATGATTTAAATTTTAAAAATGTAAAAGTTTTGGAATCAGAAATAAAATGCCAGCTTTTTTTTTTTTAAAGGTTACTAAAAATAAAAAAAAAAAACATATAATAAAATTATTTAAAATTTATAAGTTATTACATTTAACATATCATAAAGAATGATTTTATTAAACAAAAAAACAAACAAGGTTCCTGGTGAAAAAAATTAAATTGAAATTTTTAAAAATAAAAATGTTTGTATTTGAAAAAGAAAGTAAATTTGAAAAATGGAAAAAAAAAATTTTTATAATTTTAACAAAAATTTAAAACAATTTAAATGTTAAAATCTTAAAAATTTTTTTTTGTAAAAGAAAAATTAAAATTAAAAATATTTTAAGAAAAAAAAAGCAATAATAAAAAAAAAGAAAAAAAATTAAAAGAAAAAGATTAATAAAAAATGAAAAAAAAAAAAAAAAAAAAATTTTTGAAAACAATAAAAAAGAAAAAAAAATAATAAATAAAAGAATAAAGAAAGAAAGAAAAAAAAATAAAAGAGAATCAAAAAAAAATAAAAAAAGAAAAAAAAAAAAAATGAAAAATGGATCTCGAAATGAAAAACTTTAAAAAATGAAAAAAAAAAAGAAAAATGAAAAAAAAAAAGAAAAGAACTTTTCAAGAATGACAAAAAAAAAAAAAGAGAAAGAAGGAAAATATATTATATTTAAATATATCCTAATTTTAGAAAGATGGTCGAAAGATGAAAAATTTTGAAATTAATAAATTTTAAAGAAAAAAAAAATACAAAAAAAAATTTTTTTAAAGAAATTTTTAAACTTGTTGTTTCTGTTATAAAAGAAAGGACATGGGTGGGGGTAAAAATATTCAGAAAAATGTTTATTTTTTCTAAAAAGAAAAATAATAAAGAAAAAAAAGAAAAATATAAAATGGAAAATTTTAGAAAAAAAAAAAAAAAAAAAAAAGAAGAAAGAAAAAAAAGAAAGAAAAAAGAAAAAAAACAAAAAAAAAAAAAAATGGAAAAAGAATGAACAAAAAAAAAAAATGCAAAATTTGGAAATGCGATAGAAAAATGGACGAAAAGAAAGAAAAAAAAAATAAATGAAAGAAAAAAAGGAAAAGATTGTGAAAAATGAAAGTGGAAGCAAAGATATAAAAAAAAAAAGGAAGAAAAAAGAAAGAGAAAGAAAATGAAAAAAAAAATTATTAACTGAAGAAAAAGCGATAGAAAGAAAAACAAAATTAAAAAAAAGAACGAAAGAACGAATGAAAAAAAGAAAACTGAAAAAAGATGACTGTAAAGCGAAATATCAATTTGGAAAGCGAAGAAAATAGAAAAAAAAAAAAGAAAAAGGAAGAAAGAATGAAAGAAAGAAAGAAGATGACTTAAATGAAATATCAATTTTGGAAAGCGAGAGAAATATAGAGGAAAGAAAGAAAGAAAGAAAGAAAGAAAAAAAAAGAAAAAAAAAGAAATAAAAAAGGAAGAAAAAAGAAAAAGAAGATGACTGTAAACGAAATATCAATTTGAATCGAAATCAATATAGAGGAAAAGAAAGAAAGAAAGAAAAAAAGATCTTAAAAATAAAAGAAAAGAAAGAAGGAAAAACAGCAATGGCAGAAATAACTGTAAAAGCAAAGTCAATTAAGAAATCGATAGAAATATAGATGAAACGAAAGAAAGAAAGGAGGTGAAGACGGAAACGAATACAAAGGGAAAGCGATAGAAATATAGACGAAAAGAGAAAAAGAAATGAAGAAAGAAAGAAAGAAAGAAAGAAAGAAAGAAAAAAGAAATATCAAGCCCGTCGTATGACGAAAGTCCTCGGCTAAACGAAGTGTAATTTTTTTCTTCTCTTTGCATTCAAAGAAAGCCTCTTCTATTCTATCTGAGAATATCAAAAAAACACACACTCAAACGCACACACACACAAACACATAAAATATATATATATATATATATATATATATATATATATATATATATATATATATATATATATATATATATAATAAAAAAGTAAATTAAGAGAGTTGAAACCGTAGTGTTGAACAGACAATTAAAAAAAAACCAGAAATTGGAAATTATGACCCACTGTATATAAAGCAAAACAGTTCCTTTTGAGTTCATTTTAATATATATATATATATATATATATATATATATATATATATATATATATATATAAATATATTATATATATATATCAGAAAAAGACGATTGGAAAACTAGTTTTATTGACCTGTTTCGTCCAAGTATTATAATATATATATATATATATATATATATATATATATATATATATATATATATATATATATATATATATATATATAAATAAAAAAGGTCAGATATATATTTATATATACAATAAAGAAATAAGATCAGAGTTGAAACTGTAGTGCTGGAACAGAAAAATTAAAAAAAACTTTGAAAAACCAGAAATTGGAAATTAGACCCACTGTATATAAAAGCAAAACAGAAAATTTTGAGTTCATTTGAATATATATATATATATATATATATATATATATATATATATATCAGAAAAAAAGACGTTTAATAAACTAGTTTTTGCCGACATTTCGTTCAATGTACTTTTTTTTTTTTTTTTTTTGGACGAAACGCGTAGGCTAAAAGTACTGTTCTCAATTGTCTTTTTTCCTTTATACATATTGTTTTTTCTACAGGTTAAGTCTATGAAATTTTTGCACACACGCACACACACACACATATATATATATATATATATGTACATGAAATGAGAATGAATCGAATATAAATTCAAACGTTCATAACATTAATTTAAAATAGGGCTCAATACAATCCAGTAGTAGAGAAATATTCTTTATTATAGGATATTACATCAAACATGTAGAAATCAATACAAAAATGCACTCATGTTTCGATATGTAACATCTCATCAGGCGTTAGTAAATAACTGATTATTACAATTAATAGGATTTAATTACAAACAACCTATTTTCCCGCGAAAAGAAGAAAGAAAAGTAAAAGATCAAAATAGAGACACAAGAAATAATCTCTTTTCCAGAGAAAAGAAAGAACAGAAAAAGAAAAAAAATAAAGGAATGTATATAAATGTAAAGTCGCAAGACATGTAATGTTTATAATCGGTTCAACCAATGAAAATAGCTTATGCTAAGTAAGAGGTCATGAAACAATGTTAAGGTCTAACGGTTGACATTTTCTATGAGGAAAAAACGTAATTTAACAATACTTTTTAAGTAGGTAAATAATATGGCTCTTTAAGAAATAAAAGAAGGAAAAGTAAAGAGAAATATTTAACAAAATAACGAAAACTTAAGGATCAAACAAAATGTTTAAAAAAATGGAGTAAACAAAACTGACGGTGTGACGGTGTGTGAGGGTGGTAATGGATTGGGAAATGTATGAATCCATCTCTTTTCCCTCCAGCTATGGGTTGAATAGCAGGACAGAATGTTTTTTTTTTGCCTTGGTTGGCAACCAGTCTAAGGTAGAAAGAAACGGCAACCTAGTGTGTGAAAATCTTCTGCAGTCAATCATGAATCGAAAGACACAAGCATATATCACGTATGGCATTTAAGTGACTGGGGCGCAATTACCTTTGGGAAACACATGAATCCATCTCTTCTTTCCCCAGCTATGGGTTGTTGGAGGACAGAATGGGTTCTTAAGCCTTGTTTGGCAACCAGACTAAGGTAGTAAGAAGAGGCAACCGACTGCGGGAAAGTCTGCTGCCTAGTCAGTCTTGAATCAAAAAATGTTCGCCCAAGCACGTATCACACATGACACGAATGACCCTTGGGAAAGGTATGAATCCATCTATTCTCCCTCCAGCTATAGGTTGAATAGCAGGACAGAATGGGTTCTTAAGACTTGATTGGCAACCAGACTAACGTAGAAAGCAAAGGCAACCTAAAGCGGGAAAGTCTTCTACCTAGTCAGTCATGAATTAAACAAATGTTCGCCCAACCGTGTATCATGTATGGCGCTTAACTGACTGAGGCGCAGTTACTCTATTATTTCCCCAGCTATGGGTTGAATAGCAAGCCAGACTGGGTTCTTTAGCCTTGGTTGGCAACCAGACTACCGAAGAAAAAACAGCAACTAACTGCGAGATTATCCTCTGCCTAGTCAGTCATAAATGGAAAGAGACACGACCGCCGAAATATTTATCACGTATGGCACTTAACTGAGGCGCAAATACACTTGAGAAAGGTATGAATCCATCTCTTCTTCCCCCAGCTATGGGTTGAATAGCTCTTTAGCCTTGGTTGGCAACCAGACTGCCGAAGAAAAAACAGCAACTAACTGCGAGATTATCCTTTGTCTAGTCAGTCATAAATGGAAAGAGACACGACCGCCGAAATATTTATCACGTATGGCACTTAACTGAGGCGCAAATACACTTGAGAAAGGTATGAATCCATCTCTTCTTCCCCCAGCTATGGGTTGAATAGCTCTTTAGCCTTGGTTGGCAACCAAACTACCGAAGAAAAAACAGCAACTAACTGCGAGATTATCTTCTGCCTAGTCAGTCATAAATGGAAAGAGACACGACCGCCGATATATTTATAACGTATGGCTCTTAACTGAGGCGCAAATACCCTTGAGAAAGGTATGAATCCATCTCTTCTTCCCCAGCTATGGGTTGAATAGCTCTTTAGCCTTGGTTGGCAACCAGACTACCGAAGAAAAAACAGCAACTAACTGCGAGATTATCTTCTGCCTAGTCAGTCATAAATGGAAAGAGACACGACCGCCGAAATATTTGTCACTTATGGCACTTAACTGAGGCGCAAATACTTGAGAAAGGTATGAATCCATCTCTCCTTCCCCCCAGCTATGGGTTGAATAGCAGGACAGATTGGGTTCTTTAGCCTTGGTTGGCAATCAGACTAACGTAGAAAGAAACGGCAACCTACTGCGGGAAAATCCTCTGCCTAGTCACTGATGAATCAAAAAAGACATGTTCGCTCAAACGTGTATCATGTGTGACACTTAATTGACTGAGGCGCAAATACAATTGTCAAAGCTATCTCTTCGCCTCCCAGCTATGGGTTGAATATCAGGACAGGCTCGGTTCTTTAGCCTTGGTTGGCAGCCAGTTTAATCGACTGAAAAGAATAACTTGAGAATAAGAACTAGAGAAAAATCAATTGCTAACAATCAGAAGACACTTGAAGGGAGAGAAATGTTCTATTATTATTTGCTGAGAATACATTTTAAAAAGATTGTAAGTAGCGAGCAATTTCTAAGGATAATTTGGGCTTCTTCTTCGGGACGTTGGTGATCATAGATCTCCACAATTTCTTTTCTTTTGTCGCTCTTAGCTTCAACCCTGTCCTACCATACATTTACATAGGCTCAGTAGGTAGGAAATAAGCTTTTTTTTTTGTCCTATTTACCTTCATTCTATCCTGTGAGTATCAAATCTTTCAAACCTTCTTTCCTCTTTAAGGGGGGGGGTTAGGCATTGTTTTCCTGTGTTCCTTGAATCTGTTCTCTGGTACTGTATGATCAGAATGTTTCTATATATTGACTAGTCGAGGAACCCGGCGTTGCCCAGGTATATAAGGTAATTGTATAAGCGCCATATGTCTCTCTCTCTGCGTCCCTGCTTGCATGCATCATCCGTTGGTATACTAGACTACTCCTCTCGTTTTTTTACGCTATGTCTTTCGTAAGTGTTTGATTGTTCATAAGAAAGAAATTCCATCGATAAAACCATCTTGCTCGGGGTTAAATTGTTTCAATGTTTTAGATATTCAGTAAATTTTCTATGGTCGTAATAACTTTCCTGTAGTTTGGCATTGTTTACAAATCTAATAATCAAACAAAAACAGGGATGAAGTGTCAGAGATGGATTCAACTGCAAGTGCTGATGCTTGAACGCCTCTCTCCTTCTTCGCACGTTTAATATAAAGCTGGGGTTAATAAGTTCTTCGGGAATTTTCCCTTTTAACGCTTCAATAATCCTTTTCAAACAATCTTTGCATCAAAAGTTGTTTGAATGCCAATTTAGGATGGAATCATATGAAGAAACTATTGGCTAAATGGCAAAAGCCGATTTGGGACCTAGTTTGTCGCAGATTTAGTCCAATTAACTGAAATAATCTAAACCAAACATTCATGCCAGACAATTTATGTGTCACCTGAAATTAACATGGCAAATTTGGTAAGCATCGGATGAAAAACTATGGGGTTATGACCAAAAAACGTTTTTGTTTTTTTTTCCCGTGGTTTTTCGTTATACGCGGAGAAGCGAGAAGGACTAAAACTACACTATCTTATTTCTTGCATGATGGTAATTTTTTTCGCGGTATGTTTGAAGAAAATCAGATTAAAAAACCAGTAAAGAATAATTTATCTTTTTAAGACAGCAGTCTGGCGAAGTGGTATATCATGAAGTTCTTTGAAAAAAAAGAGTTGCGCCATTTACCATTCACCGATACCTACTGTTGGAAATCAAACATTGTATGTGAGTACAATTAGGCGGCGCTGAGAAAATTCATTTAAGCGCAAGAAACAACCCTCCCGAGCGAAAATTAGTAGTTAGTAGTAGAGTCTATGTGGAAAATAATATATTTAGTTGCAAACTTGCTCAATCCAGTGGTGCTATTATGCTCTCTATATCTGCTATTTTCTCATGAATAGGATTTTCTCATGAATAGGATCCATTACTTCACCAGAGAGAAAAAACAAATAACAAAGAATAACAATAACAAATAGATATGAACTTATGGATATATAAATATAAATACACTGAGAGTGCTAGCCAACTTGCACAACTCTATCTCTCTAAATAGATAGATTTGAACAGACTGATATAGATCGATAGATTTGAACAGACTGATATAAGATAGATAGATAGATAGATAGATAGATAGATAGATAGATATGAGCAAAGGTAGACAGATAGATATATAGATAGATAGATTTGAACAGGTGGATACAGATAGATAGACAGACAGATAGATTTGAACAGGTAGATACACATAGATAGATAGATATGAGTAAAGATAGACAGATAGAAAGATAGATAGATAGATAGATATGAGCAAAAGATATATATATATATATATATATATATATATATATATATATATATATATATATATAGAGAGAGAGAGAGAGAGAGAGAGAGAGATAGATAGATAGATAGATAGATAGATAGATAGATAGATACCGGCTAGGCATTATGTCTGGGCATTATGCTAAGATCTTGACGAAATGAAGACACCATTGCTATTCATATTTTACCATCATGTGCTGGGTATTTCTGCCGCACCCTGTACACACACACACACACACACACACACACACACACACACACACACACACACACACACACGCACGCGCGCGCGCGCACGCACGCATGCACACACACACATATATATATATACACATACATATATATATATATATATATATATATATATATATATATATATATATATATATATAAATTCAGAAACGTCAACGTTAATCGTCGTAATGACAATAATAAGAGAAAGAAGTTTTTAAAAGAAATCAAACTCCAATGAATAAATGTCATGATACGCTGCTTACATTAAACGCTGCTGCGCATGCTCAGATGCAATGTAAGAAACAATAGCAGACAACCAGGTCAACAATGTGTAAATCAGCCAATGAAAATATAACATAAAAAAGAAGAAAAAAATCAGTCTGTCGTGATTCCTTCTCGTATCTTCTGTCCATTTAGGTAAGCGGTACACGGTGCTAAGTGTGATGTTTGTGAAAGTCCGTTATGATTTCCAGAAGTCAATAATAAATGGAATCGAAATTGAGGAGAATTTGAAAGCCATGTTTTTTTGTCTCTCTCTCTCTCTCTCTTAATGGATCGCTTGAACCGCAAAGTGTGGGTTCGATCGTCTTTGTGGGGGTCTTTCGGGTGAACGCCTGTAAGAAATGATGTGTCGGTTCATATTAAAAGCGATTTCATATCGTCGCTGTTGTAGTTTGGTTTCGTCTCTTTGCCCGTTCATTCTTCAGATTTCTGCCTCACTTTCTCTGATTTAGGCATTGCTATCTGCATTTCCATAGCAGAAGCGTTGGTTGGTTGATTTCGTTTAGCGGCAGGTCAAACTCTAGGTTTATCAATTACCGAAATCTAAATAGTTTGCACGGAATTTTAAGCTTTAAACTAAAGATAATTTGTACATAATTTTATGTTTTCAAATACAGATAATTTGTTTATAATTTGATGGATTTATCTACAAATATTTTGTACATAATTCGCTGCTTTGAATTACAGATATTTCAATTAATAATTTTACGCCTTCAGCTACGGATATTTTCTACATAATTTTGTTTACAATTACTGATATTTTGTAGGTAATTTTAATCCTTGAATCAAAGATATTTCGTACATATATTTTCTAAATAATTTGATACATTTAACTACATATATTTTCTACATAATTTGATACTCTTAACTACAGATATTTTCTACATAATTTGATACTCTTAACTACAGATATTTTCTACATAATTTGATACTCTTAACTACAGATATTTTCTACATAATTTGATACTCTTAACTACAGATATTTTCTACATAATTTGATACTCTTAACTACAGATATTTTGTACACAATTTCATGCTTTTATTTACAGATATTTTGTACGTAATTTGTTGCTTTCAAATACAAATATTTTTGTCATAATTTTACGCGCTCAACTACAGATATTTTGTACATAATTTTGCATAATATTTGATACATTCAGCGTTAAGTTATGTTTTTAGATATATATTTTGTAGATAAAACATTGTTAGGAATGTTACAATAAAAATGTATTTTTTTTATGTTATTTAGTGTTTCATCAATTGCCATTTTACTATAAAAATCTATTGTTGCTCATTTTACTATAAAAATGTACTGGGTCCCTAACAAGTCCTACTACCCCGGGTCAGGGTAGACCTGGGAACAACAGCAGTTAAAAGGTGGTTTCAAACTTTCCAAATCTCCAATCTCCTGATCAGAGGCCTTGCTGCCGGATGTAGTTTATCGTCATACCCAGGACGTTACCTACGAGAGACGTCAAGGAATGATTCATGTCATAAGCAGACTGCTAATAGAAGAAGTGTGATCTTCGACAAGCGACATAGGCTTTACTCGCTGAGGGCGAATTTTTTAACATTGATCTTGGAAAACGGTGGTATATATCTGACAGTTTAGATATTTCTGAGTGAATTTGGCGTGATGTATGACATCCATATGGAAGTTTCTAGTTGACGGGGATATTTAAGAATAAGACTCGAATTTTCACTTTGAAAGGAGATTTCTCTCCGTTACGAAAATTTGGTAGTCCTCAAGTGGTATGGTTTCTGTTATTTGGTACAGTTCTTTGCTTGTGAATGTATAGCGCCAGTCCGCCAAGACTCTCAAGACTCGCTCAAAGCCATTGTTAACCATTCATCTTGGAAAGCGGTTGTATACAACTGACAGTTTAGATATTTCTGAAGAGGCCTGACACCATGCATGAGATCCATATGGAAGATTTTGGTTGAAGAGGCTATTTAAGAACAAGACTCGAGTTTTAAGCTTGAAAGGAGATTTCTCTCCATTACGAAAATTCTGTAGTCCTTGTGAATCTATGGCGCCAATCTACAATGTTAAAAGAAGTATGGTCTGTGCTAAGACTCTAATTTTTCACTCGCCCAAATCCTATTTTCACCATTGATCTTAATATAGCGGTTGTATACTGCTGACAATTAGGATTTAGCTGAAGGAGTTTGGCGCTATGCATGAGATCCATATGCTTATCTAGTTGAAGAGCCAATTTAAGATTGTAAGGTGATTTCTCTCCGTTACGAAAAATTGGTAGTCTTCAAGTGGCGTGGTTTCTGTTATTTGGTACAGTTCTTTGCTTGTGAATGTATAGCGCCAGTTCGCAATGTTCAAAGAAGATTGATCTTTGCTAAGACTCTCAAACTTTACTCGTCCAAATCCTTTTTTTTCACCATTGATCTTGGAAAACGGTTGTATATATCTGACAGTTTAGATACTTCTAAATGATATTTGGTGCTATGCATGGCCTCCATATGAAAGTCTTCATTCGACGTGGCTATTTAAGAACATGGCTCGAGATTTCAGGTTGATGTTTTGGTTTCTGTAGCAACTTGCGGTATTGTGTGAAACTACTTCTAGCGCAGCCTATTTTATGTTCAGTTTCTATATCTACTATGCTATTTTTATTATAACTGATCCATATAACAAGACATTTGAAGAATCAGGATGAGAAGCTTCCATTTTTAACAAAACGTCCTCCCGTCATTCATTCCTGATCGCCGTTCGCAAGACTTGATTAGAAGTGAAAGAAAATCAGAGAATAAGAAGGAGCAGATGGTGAAAATTTGTCAGTATGCCTCTCACACCGAGGTTAGCGACCGGCTAAGACCACTTGCCGAGGGAAGATTTGGCTCAGTATTTAAATCCGTTGGCTGAATCCAGTGACTTAAGCCTAAGTGTTTTGACTTCCATACCTGGTTAGAGCAGAGGTGAACAAAAATAAATGATACTGAAACATCCGGAAGAGGTATGACGCGTAGAACTAGAACAATCTTACCAGGGTGGACGGAATAAAGAGTTCGGTCCGAAGTTCCAGTCACATGAATATGGGCGGAGTGTACAACGACCGAAGCGTTGTGAATATGGTAACGAAGAGCCAGGGTACCACATGCGTTCCTGTGACGTCATTCCTCCTAATGTCTCTTAGAATCCAAGCAGCCACACTTAATAAAACGAATACCAGAAGTAAATGATCCTTTTCATTGATACTGGCGGGGTGGATATCCCAAGAAGACACAGACATTGTAAAGCAAACGACGCTACCAGGATTATTTATTTGGGGGCAAACTTAACGATATAAGATACGCAAATTCTTCCTTTGTTGATGGCAGAGACCGAAAACTACAGGACCTCTGAGACACAAATTAATAAAGGAAAGCGAACAAAAAGAATTAGCCATTATCTGGAATAACGTATTGTAAACAGCAAGCGAAAAATGCCTAAGATGTGCTAGAAATTTTCATTGTACGGACTGTTGTCCTGATTTTCTTTGCCATATTCACGGCGGATTTGTCCACCAAAATCAAATCCATGCCAGTTGCGTCATTAAACTTTCTCCGACACCGTCCCCAGGGGTCGGGGGAAGAAACGATATAGTGAGAGAGGATGTCGACCCCGATACTCACATGCGAGCGGGCGCCAACAACAACAACGATAAAAAGTCAGATAAAGATTTAATTATAAAAGATGGAGTTAAATTTAGTTTTCTAGTTGCATATTGCATAGGATCTATTATGGTTAAAATGACAACCTGATGTCCCTCCCTAAGTAGAACTTGGGTGTACCCTTACATTCCTGTGGCTTGAGCTATGAAAGGTGCACCTATTCCGGCCAGCCATACAAGACTTTAATCACGTAAATAAAAGTTGCATAAATAGAATCAACGTTCGTAGACATTTTCTAAGTCGAAGTCAAACACTTCTCTTTTTGTCGGGTTTTCTAAGTCGAAGTGTAACACATCTCTTTTTGTCGAGTCTTCTAAGTCGAAGTGTAACACATCTCTTTTTGTCGGGTCTTCTAAGTCGAAGTGTAACACTTCTCTTTTTGTCGGATCGTCTAAGTCAAAGTGTAACACTTCTCTTTTTGTCTGGGTTTCTAAGTCGAAGTGTAACACTTCTCTTTTTGTCGGGTTTTCTAAGTTGAAGTGTAACACCTCTCTTTTTGTCGAGTCTTCTAAGTCGAAGTGTAACACTTCTCTTTTTGTCGAGTCTTCTAAGTCGAAGTGTAACACTTCTCTTTTTGTCGGGTCTTCTAAGTCGAAGTGTAACAGTTCTCTTTTTGTCGGGTCTTCTAAGTCGAAGTGTAACACTTCTCTTTTTGTCGGGTTTTCTAAGTCGAAGTGTAACACATCTCTTTTTGTCGGGTCTTGTAAGTCGAAGTGTAACACTTCTCTTTTTGTCGAGTCTTCTAAGTCGAAGTGTAACACATCTCTTTTTGTCGAGTCTTCTAAGTCGAAGTGTAACACATCTCTTTTTGTCGAGTCTTCTAAGTCGAAGTGTAACACATCTCTTTTTTAGTCGAGTCTTCTAAGTCGAAGTGTAACACATCTCTTTTGTTTTTAAGTCGAAGTGTAACACATCTCTTTTTTAGTCGGGTCTTCTAAGTCGAAGTGTAACACTTCTCTTTTTGTCTGGGTTTCTAAGTCGAAGTGTAAGATTTCTTTTTTTATCGGGTTTTCTCGGACAAATGAAAAACATTTTTTAATAAAAAAAGTCTCGAATAAATTTTTGAATACAAGAAAGGTTAACTAGGAAAAGTTTTCAAGTTGTGCGTGTAACTGGATTCATTAAGTACGGGTTGATTTCTTTTACGGTATATCAACCCATTGGGTTATTTAATGACGAAATTTAATTTCTTTTACATAAAAGTGTTGGTAGCATTTTTTTCTAAAATAGATTTCTGGTATTATATTTTTTATCTAAAATATACTGTTGGTATTTTTTCAGAAATGTTTTGCAGATATTTTTTTCAAAAATATATTGCTGACATTTTTTTCAAAGATGTGTTATGATATTTCTTTTCAAAAATATATTGCTGGTATTTTTTTAAAATGTGTTACCGTAATTTTTTTTCAAAAATATATTGGTGTTATTTTTTTTTCAAAAATGTGTTACTGTTAATTTTTTTTCAAAAATATATTACTGATATTTTTTTTCAAAAATGTGTTACTAGTCTGATTTTCCAAAAATATATAGCTGTTATTTCTTTTTTCAAAATGTGTTACAGGTATTTTTTTCATAAATATATAGGTGATATTTCTTTTTGAAAAAAGTGTTATCGGTAAGTTTTTTCAAAAATATATTGCTGGTATTTTGTTTCAGAAATATATTGCTGGTATTTTGTTTCAGAAATATATTGCTGGCATGTTTTCTTCAAAATATTTTGCTGGTATTTTTTTTCTAAAATATATATTGCTGGTATTTTTTTTTAATGTATTACTGGGACTCATACAAATGCTACCACCCAGGATTAGGGTGGACCGGGGAACAATGACTATTAAGAGGTGGTTCCACGCTGTTCAAACTTCCCGACATGAGCTATTGCTGTCATATGTAGTTTATCGTCATACACAGGACGACGTAATTCATTAAACAATAAAGAGAATAATTGATTCGGATCATGTCATAAAAAATATAACCGCTTAAAAAACATGGTCGGATATTGAGGGAAAATTTTAAGACGTTCTTTTGTGAGAGAGAACCCGATTGTTAAAGGAACTCTTTGAAAACTGTTTAGTTCCTAACTTTTTTTTCCTCTCAGTACGATTAATTACTGCAATAGTGTTTTTTTTTTCTTTTCTTTCATCAAAATATCTTCTTTTCTTTTGATTGCGTCTCCCTCTTTATCATATTTTCAGCTTTCATTTTGTTCTCCTTTTCTTCTCGTTTCTATATGGGACCGGTCTGGCTTATGCTTCCGCGTGTCCTTACCATTATCGCGTTCTTTTTCATTAACACCGAATAAAATCGCAGGCAGAATTTCATTTGCGTTGCCATTTTTAGACATACAGAGCTCTTCCATGAAAAATCGCTGTCACTCTTATGTGAGTCCATTGTCAATGGATGATTACATCAGGCAATGCGCATGCGCCAAACTGAATTTATTTCCATCATCGTCATTGACTGTCCTTTTATTTGCTGCCTTTATAATTTCTGATTTCATTTTACATTCTTTTTATATTTTTATTAGACATATGTTTACAGAATTGTCTATCAATCAATTGATTCTACTGTCGTATCTCATTTTGTTCGTTAATCTCTCTCTCCCTTTCTATCTATCTACCTATCTATATAAATATGTTCAAATATATATATATAAGTAATTCATCGAGTCTGAAAGAAACCTCAACAGAATGCAGAAAGCACTGGACGGCCGTTTCGTCCTATATTTGGGACTCATCAGCAGTTCGCGTCCACTTCTGAGAATTGAAACCGGCCTGTTAGGTTATCAAGCAAACATCATACCAACTGTCCCACTGGGCCTCGGTGACGATGAGGTAGCAAATCAGCGCCGCTCGCTCACATATTCCGTGGTGGAACTCAGCTGAGATTCTCTGTAACCATAGAACTGTGACCCAGTTACCGAGTCCCGTTGAAACAGTTGGTATAATGTTTGCTTGATAACCTGTCAGGGTTTCAATTCTCGGTAGTGAATGCGCACTTCTGATGAGTCCCAAATATAGGACTAAACGGCCGTCCAGTGCTTTCTGCATTCTGTTGAGGTTTCTTTCAGACTCGAGGCATTACTTAATTATAATTATCAAATCCTCCTAATAATTTCCATCATTTATATATTTATCTATATATATATATATATATATGTTTATCTACCAATCTATGTAAAGAAATAAATGTGTCACACCTTTTCAACTTCACTTGTAGAGATCGTTACCTAGGATATCATACCATTTTGTAATCGGGTCGACTCTGTGAGCAAATTAAAAACATCCCGGCTAGGATTCAGACTCGCAGTCCTGAATGTTTTCGCATCTCATTTTGTTCGTCAATCTCTCTCTTTCTCTCTCTCTATCTATCTATCTATCTATCTATCTATCTCAATCGGTTCAAATCTCTCTCTCTATCTCCCTCTCTATCTATCTATCTCAATCGGTCCAAATCTCTCTCTCTATCTATCTATCTATCTATCTCAATCGGATCAAATCTCTCTTTCTCTGATTATATCTATCTATCTATCTATCTAATCGGTTCAAATCTCTCTGATTCTCTCTCTCTCTATCTATCTATCCATCTCAATCGGTTCAAATCTCTCTCTATACTTTTTCTCTCTCTATCTATCTATCTCAATCGGTTCAAATCTCTCTCTCACTCTCTCTCTCTATCTATCTATCCATCTCAATCGGTTCAAATCTCTCTCTCACACTTTCTCTCTCTCTCTCTCTATCTATCTATCTCAATCGGTTCAAATCTCTCTCTCTCTCTCTCTCTCTATCTATCTATCTATCTCAATCGGTTCAAATCTCTCTCTCACACTTTCTCTCTCTCTCTCTATCTATCTATCTCAATCGGTTCAAATCTCTCTCTCTCACTCTCTCTCTCTATCTATCTATCTATCTCAATCGGTTCAAATCTCTCTCACTCTCTCTCTCTCTCTCTATCTATCTATCTATCTCTATCGGTTCAAATCTCTCTCTCTCTCTATCTATCTATCTATCGATCTCAATCTGTTCAAAATCTTTCTCTCTATATATATATATATATATATATATATATATATATATATATATATATATATATATATTGAGTGTGTCAGTGTGTCAAGATTCTTTCACCTTCACCAGTAGAAACAGTAGCCTAACATATCATCCCATTTTGTAATCAGGTCGGTCTGATGAGCAAATTAAAAACATTCCGGCTCGGATTCAGACTCGCGTTCCTGAATGCTTCGTTTCCCAAGTTTTTATTACAGCAATTGTTATCGGCGATTTTTTACGTGATTTTTCTGAGGAATTTTTTTATTCGATAACAATTTTTATAGCATGGAAATAAATTTGGAAATAATCGCAATTAATTGTAAAATACAAGAGAAGTCTTCCATGAAATAAAAATAATTGTTTGTGCGGAAAGTAAGGACCTACGTACATCAAGTTGTATTTAAATTAAATGGCGGCTGGAGAATTATCGTTGAACTTTTAAACGGTAAGCTTAAACATTAATTCAGTACTTAAATGCAGCGATCACAAAAAACCTCCGCCAACGGTGGACTAGATTACGTCAAAAGGGCCAAGTCTACAGTGAGGAAAAAAAGGTCCCGTGTAAATGGAAACCCAGGTAAAATGGCAGCCAGGAGATCTTTCAGTGCTGAGAATAGGCAAAGGTTTAGAGACACTCAATCTCCTGAACAAGACGAGAGCCCAATGAAGAGCTCTCCACTGGGGCTAGCTTAAATGCTGCCCGATAGGGCGGCATTTAATCTAGTATTTACAGACGTGACTATGTATCTCTCCGTCTGTCTATCTCTCTCTCTCTCTTTATATATATATATATATATATATATATATATATATATATATATATATATATATATATATATATATATATATATATATATATATATATATATATAGTTTTTTTATATTTATATAGCTGACCATCTCGTCATATCTATCTATCTATCTATCTATCTATCTATCTATCTATCTATCTATCTATCTATCTATCTATCCCAATTTCTTTATATCTATACACTTCATATATATCTATTTATCGCTCAGTTTATTTATATCTATCTATCTATCTATCTATCTATCTATCTATCTATCTATCTATCCCAATTTCTTTATATCTATACACTTGTCCGTCTCTTCATATGTATCTATTTATATTCAGTTTATTTTATATCTATCTATCTATCTATCTATCTATCTATCTATCTATCTATCTATCTATCCCAAGAAATTTATATCTATACACTTGTCCGTCTCTTCATATGTATCTATTTATAGCTCAGTTTATTTATATCTATCTATCTATCTATCTATCTATCTATCTATCTATCTATCTATCTATCCCAATTTCTTTATATCTATACACTTGTCCGTCTCTTCATATGTATCTATTTATAGCTCAGTTTATTTATATCTATCTATCTATCTATCTATCTATCTATCTATCTATCTATCTATCCCAATTTCTTTATATCTATACACTTGTCCGTCTCTTCATATGTATCTATTTATAGCTCAGTTTATTTATATCTATCTATCTATCTATCTATCTATCTATCTATCTATCTATCTATCTATCTATCTATCCCAATTTCTGCATATCTATACACTTGTCCGTCTCTTCATATGTATCTATTTATAGCTCAGTTTATTTATATCTATCTATCTATCTATCTATCTATCTATCTATCTATCATATAACCCCATAATATCCAAACTTTATGGTCTCCCGAAAAACCAAAATATCGGCCTCCCAATGTACCCCATTATTTCAGGAATAAAAAATGTCCCACCCCCAAACTTGCTAATATCATAACAAAATTTTAACCCCTCTCTTTGGAACAATCAGTTCATAACATATAGAAAAATTCAGGCAACCTTTTTGAAAAACCAAGACAAACATGGCTGACAAACGTTTGGCCAGTCTATATTATGACCACTTTACATTAACATCGCGATGCTCTTATAACAAATAAATCATCTAACAACCAAACATAAACCTCTTCCTAGCAACAGCTAAAATTATAATAATCTACCGTCTCACCGCCAATTAATTCTATTTTACATTTAATAACTTTTATAAACAAAAATTTGGATTACCATTGAGATCACATCTTAGAGGAGTGATGGCATGTATATTCTTAGAATTTCTAGAATCTGTTTCTATCCAAAGGATTTTACCTAAATAATCCACATATTTCTGATTTATTGACGATGCTTTATTCATATATCCCCGTGATATTGGTTTACCTGATCTTGTATATAAACTAAAGAAAGTCGAAAATTCAATAAAAATTACATATGGAAGGGAAGAAAACAATGCTTTACTTTTCCAGGATATCAATGAAACACCGCGTTGACAGCAGTTTAAAACTTAGTGTCCACCGAAAATTAACAAATAAAAATGATCTAATAAATTTCTATTCCACCATTCCCACAAATAACATTCTAGAGAAGAGCACTAAGAATGTGCAGCCCTCAATATTTACAGGAGGAGAAATATATTGAAAATACTTTCAAAAACCTCCAATACCTTAACGATTTTATATCCACTGAGAAACACAAGGCTCATAAAATTTACAAAATAGAAATACAGACCCACAACGAATCAATATATATATATATATATATATATATATATATATATATATATATATATATATATATATATATTATATTGTTATGGAGTTTTTTTTCATACAAGTGGAATCGACCAGTGTGTATTTGTATTGCTGCCGGTGAATACCGAGAGGTAGAGATAATAGAGAGAGTAAGAGTGTGAGGTAACCGCTTTGTAGGAGTCACAGTTACGAGCGCGTAGACTCAGAAGGAAGTCCTAATTCGATACTGAATTTCCCAGACTGTATATATATTATTATTGCTACTAACCGCATTTCTGGATCTACTAACCGTATTACCAATTGTATTATTACGTCAATACATTTATTTGTTATATTTTATTCCTGCGTTTGTCATTCATTGGAGATCGGATTTCATCTCGGAATCCACAACATATATATATATATATATATATATATATATATATATATATATATATATTGTCCTACCCACTAATTCTATTACAACTACAATCGAAAAGAATTTGTCACAGCTACACCTAAAACAATAAAGAAAAATAAATAGTGAAGGACGAATTTACTCTAAACCTGCAAAGATTGCCAGAAAGAATATAATAAAGAAACCTCAAGAAATTGAAATAATTGATTATATGAACACCAAAGAGGCATTTTAAAATACAAATATATTTAGGGTCTTTCTTTTTTCAGTTTGTTTTCGGGGTCATTTCCCAGGCCTATCATTTCATAGCATCGATATAATTTTTATACAATTTTACATCTTGAATCTTTAAGTCATGGGATGTTTTTTTCAGTCGGGGCCCTGTGTGTGAAAGGTATTTTATTGTATGTAGGAGCAAATGGTAACGGATATATTCTTATGGTAAATGAGTAAATTGTAAGGCATGAATAGGCCGTGTATGTGATTAGTTATATATAAAATAGTTAGTGTCGAGCAGCCTTGACCAATCTCCCCCTTTTTTTCAGCCTTGTGCCACAATTACTGTATTCAATCAGTATTAAATCGTAGACAGAACTTATTTGAAAGAATTATTGCTGCCGAAATACACCTTATACACACATATATACACCCTTGTGCAAATTAATTGAAACAACTGCTTTAGTTTCCTTTCTTTCATCATTCGGTCAGTTTTAGACCCACTGGTGTTACAGATGTAATCGATTTTTATTTTTTTCCTAAGATTAGGTCATTTGCAATGGTGTGCAGTAATATGAATTTATTTTCAGTATGAATGATGAAATTTGTTTGGCCTTGAAAAGTATTGAGCCATCCGTGATTGCATCAGATTTTTATCACGCCCAGACACTATTGTCTCAACTGTTGATTAATTGTCCTACGGCCATTGTCTGTGATGGACGTTACTCCAAAGACGCATACGAAAATTGTAACGCTGCCTGAACACAATGGCAATTCTTAAAAGTGAGCAAATCAAAGTACTATCGACTGGCTTGAAAACGCCTCTAATTTATATCCAAGCGAGTATCTGTGGTTAATTTGTAAGGAACGAGTTCGTGAAATGGACATACGAAGTACCAACATGTGCACTGGGTCATGTTTCATTGGAAAAATACGAAAAAAAAGTAAATAATAACGGAAATTATTCGATAGATTTTGATTTAGATAGATAATTTGCCCTAAGAAAGAAAGAAAGAAAAGATAAAGAAATCTCTTGAAAGAAAGAAAGAAGATATTTCTTGGATAGATAGATAGATAGATAGATAGATAGATAGATAGATAGATAGATAGATAGATAGATTAACGCCCTAAGAAAGAAAGAAAGAAAGAAAGAAAGAAAGAAAGAAAGAAAGAAAGAAAGAAAATTAACACCCTTGGATAGATAGATAGATAGATAGATAGATAGATAGATAGATAGATAGATAGATTTATTAGCACCGTCGGATAGAAAGAAAGAAAGAAGGAATGAAAAAAAGAAAGATAGAAAGAAAGAATGAAAATTTTATCTTGTCCGGATAGATAGATAGATAGATAGATAGATAGATAGATAGATAGATTAACACCGTCGGAAAGAAAGAAAGAAAGAAAGAAAGAAAATTAACATTCTCGGATAGATAGATAGATAGATAGATAGATAGATAGATAGATAGATAGACCGTAGATTAAACGAAAGAAAGAAAGAAAGAAAGAAAGAAAGAAAAGAAAGAAAGAAAGAAAGAAAATTATTATTCTCAGATAGATAGATAGATAGATAGATAGATAGATAGATAGATAGATAAACACCGTCGGATAAAGAAAGAAAGAAAGAAAGAAAGAAAGAAAGAAAGAAAGAAAGAAAGAAAGAAAGAAAATTAACACCCTCGGATAGATAGATAGATAGATAGATAGATAGATAGATAGATAGATAGATAGATAGATAGATAGATAGATAGATAGAAATAAATAAACAGGCTGAGATAGATTGACTGGCCTGGTGGTGTAATGGTTAGCGAGCTTGTCTTGCTAGAACAGTTACGGCTGAGTCGTTAGTTCTATCCTCACTGGATGCCCCATACTATCGGCCTTGTGCCACATCTGAGCTACGCTTGGAAAATCACTAGATAGACTGGCCTGGAGTCTCCTCTGAGTTTTGTTTCAATTAATTTGCACCAGGGTGTGTGTGTGTTTGCGTACGTTTCTGCGTTTCATTCTACAGGGTGATTGAAAAGTACCTCCCTATTTTATGTATGATGGACTCTCCCGTCTAACTATAATTTTTACACGACTGGAGAGTCCATTGTACATCAAATAGGGAGTTACGTTTCAATCACCCTGTATATGCTTATTTATCTCGCGTGTATTAATGATTAAATGCAGTTTTTATTTTAGTTTTGCTTTCAGTCTTCCTTTTCTTTAAAGGTTTTCCTTTATTTCTATTTTTAATTTTCATTCGTTCCCCCCGCCCCTCAATTTATTTTCCTCATACCTCTCACCCCAAACTCAACCCGTCTCCTGTCACTAGATTTCATTCTCTCACACAACAACACATTTAATGCCGGGCATCTACAGTTGGTTCTCCGAGATTGATTTCAATTAAATACCTTTTGTGAAGCATTTTCTATTTTAAGCTAAAATTACATCGATTATAGTTGCATTTTTATTAACGCCAGGACAATTCTTTTGAAATGACAAAATAAAATAAAATAAATAACGAAATCAATGGATATCATTTGTCCACTCCTTCAAAGGAAAGAGGAAAAAAAAAAAAAACCCCAGAAAGAAAAGACTTCTGACGACATTTCAATGATTTCACACGGCTTCAACATACCGAACATAAATTCGATTTCCCTTTCAAAGAAAATAAGAAATACAATTCTCTCAACACGTTTAATTGTTCCCGGTTTTGACTTTAGAAGCGATTATCAGTGGTGGAGGTTTTAAAATAGCACGCGTTTGTAAAAAAAAAAAAAAATAAATAAATAATCTACTTTCTTTTATGTTCGATTATTTAAATATTTATACCGGAGGTAAACAAAAATAAAAAAAAATGTTCTGATGTACTTGAGAAAGGCTGTAAATTGTATGATGCAAAAGTCTATTTAATGTAAGACATTCACTAGAGTGAGTCTCGTATAGTTTAAAATCTATTCCTAACATCCAGTAAGCAATTCCTTATACAACTGCGCTAGGATTTTAATAAGTTCATTTTTACGCATGTCAACTCTTGAAAACAAAATATTTTCACGATTTTTGACAACATTATTACGAGGGTCAACTGAAAAGTTCATAGGCTGACTAAGATACTCGTATGAAATGTGACCAAATGATATTTGTCTTTCAATATAGTCATTCTTGCGGTCAACGCAATTCTTATATCGGTTTTGCAGTGCTTGGATCCGATCGTTGAAGAAGTTTTCATGATGTTGGTCAAAAAGTCATCAACAGCAAATATGACACCTTCACCTCTTGAGATACTGGTTCCCAGCCAAGTGTTGGGGGACAGATTATAGTCAGGCGGTGCTAAATCAAGAGAATATGAAGCGTGATCAATCAATTCAAAGACACGGTCACGCACAACATCCATTAAAACTAAGCATCCGTGTGCAGGAGAATGAAACAAGAACCATTTCGTCAGCTTCCCTATGAGTTTGGCTTTGATAGCCTTTGGGAACTGCCTCAGAAAGTTGGCAGAGAACTCCCCATTGGTCACTGGTCAGGATCAATGTTGGTTAACTTCGGGGATCGTACAAGAACCGATTATTGAATGTGATGTAGCCGTAGGCCTCTGAGAAAAGGAATACGCAAAGTCGTTCGACAATGTACGCCACAAGGACCTGTTGGAATTGCTCAGCAACCTTGATATATTTGGAAAAGATATCAGAATAATCAAGAACCTATACTGGCAGCAAATGGCATGCATGCGCATAGAGAATGAGTTCAGCAGATATACAAAAATAGAAATGGGTGTAAGGCAAGGATGTGTCTTCTCGCCGGACTTATTCAACCTATACTGCGAGACAATCCTGAGAGAATTGGAAATTCTACCGTTATTCATCATTGGTCGTCACAATCTTAACAACATAAGATATGCAGATGACACAGTACTGATAGAAGACACGGAAAAGAAATTGCAAAACTTCCTACAGAAGGTAATGAAGGAGAGCTAGATGAAGGGACTAAGCATAAACTACAAGCAGACAGAATGCATGTTTATCAGTAAAAGGATGACCCCAAAATGCGATTTGCAGGTCGGTCATACTAAAATCAACCATGCGTGGAAGTTTAAATATTTGGGAAATGTTTTGACGGAAGACGGTAAGACGTATTGGGATGGTCAAGGACGCATTCCAAAAGCTAGGCAGGTTATTACGAGACAGGAGGATTTCTTTGGTAACAAAGAAAAGACTAAGGAGCTGCTACGTGTTATCTGTCCTCATTTACGGTAACGAATCTTGGACAGTCTCCTCAAAGATGAAGAAGAGACTCGAGGCAACGGAGATAGGGTTCTACAGAAGGATGCTTAGGATATCATGGGCCGAGCGTGTGAGAAACGATGAGGTTTTAGAGTGGATTTAAACAAGGAAGAAGCTTATGCTTCACATCAAGAAGAGGAAACTGAAATTTCTGGGACACGTAATGAGAAAGGAGGGCCTGGAGAATCTGATACTCACACGTCGAATAGATGGAAAGCGAGACAAAGAAATTGCAAAACCTCCTACAGGACGTAATGAAGGAGATCGAGAAGAATGCACTATGCATAAAATAGAATGCATGATCATAAGTAAAAGGGTGAACCCGAAATGCGATTTGCAGGTCGGTGATACTAAAATCAACCGTGCGCGGAAGTTTAAATATCTGGGAAGTGTTTTGACGTCGGACGGTAAGACGTACTGGGATGGCCAAGGACGCATTCCAAAAGCTAAGCAGAGTATTACGAGACAGAAGGTTTTCTTTGCTAACAAAGAAAAGAGTACTGAGCTGCTACGTGTTATCTGTCCTCCTTTACGGTAACGAATCTTGGACGGTCTCCTCAAAGATGAAGAAGAGACTCGAGGCAACGGAGATATGGTTCTACAGAAGGATGCTTAGGCTATCATGGGTCGTGCCTGTGAGCATCGATGAGGTTTTGGAGAGGATGCAAACAAAGAGGTAGCTTATACTTAACATCAGGAACAGGCAGCTGAAGTTTCTGGGACACGTAATGAGAAAAGAAGACCTGGAGAATCTGATACTCACACGTCGAATAGATGGAAAGAGAGACAAGAGAAAGCAACGCATGATATACCTGGCGGGTTTAATCCAGCGGATGACAGAACGTGATCTGGGAGCGGTGAAAGGTGGGGAAGTTGGCAGAGGGATGAAATTGATTGAGAACTACAAGGGATGGGGGGAGTGGCGAGTAATGATTGCCTACGTCCTGAAGAGATACGACACATAAAGAAGAAAAAAAAGGCAAGTAAAAGAAAAAAAGAAGAGAAAAAAGAAAATTGATATCTGCAAATAAAGAAAAAAAAATGAATAAACAACAGAAAGAAAAAGATAAAGGAAGAAAGAGAACATAAATCGGGTTTGAAATTCAGGATAGAAATAATGGCCATGAAAATCCAGAAAGACGCCATGAATTTCATCGCCATTTCACAATTCCTACGAATGCTCGCAATCGTACCAAGTACTTGCAAAATGCGCAAAAACTACATACAATATCACAATGAAAGATAGAACAAGTGTCAGAGGTCAATTACTCGGGATTTTTGAATTAGGATAATTATATATCCCGAATTGGGTGTGACTCTTTTCTAGCCTCGTTCTGGTGAAAAACGATGGTATCAAATGGATGCAGGGAAAAGGGCGGGAAATCGCTAATTGCTTTGCATATGTCGACAGGTTTGATTGATGTCATTGTGTTCTTTTTGGTTTTGGTTTTTTTCCTCTATTTTTTTTTCTGAGTGATTCGGTTTATGCTTTATTTGTTGTTGAATCCTTAGTTATTTAATGCGCTCTTCAACGCATAGGCATTTGTTGTCGAAAACGACGAGCCTATGGCTTTTATTTATAGAGTTAGATTGTCATAGGGACTCGTTAAGTCTTTATGCCAGTTGTGACTGGCGTATTTCATTAAAGATCAAGTGCCAACAAGTATTCAATACTATTATCTCTACTCCCTGAATACACACATTCCCAATATCACTGCACTTTCCTACATATTTATATATATAAATTACACTATTTATATTGTTCGGACTATTGTCCTCATCTTATTGTTATATTTACAACGTTTCGGCTATTGTACGCTCTGGCTTTCGTCAGGGGATTAGAATTTCTAACCTAACACTTTATTTCGTCTAGTTCCACGTTTTATACGTCTTTTGGATATCCCAATTTCAATTTCAGTTATTTCCCTTTATTAAATCAACTCCATAAGTTATTGTTCACATATGCTGTGGCCAGGTATTGAACTCAGAATTCTTTGGGTCAAGCCACGTGATTACTTTAAACTAACGCTTTTATCCACTGATACTAAAATCATGTGATGCAAATAGTGTAAATATTTACAATATCTCATCCCAGAAATACAGACAGATCCTGACGAATACCGGAGCGTATTACGACCGAAACGTCGTGAATATGGCAACAAAGATGAGGACAACAGTCCGAACAATGTAAACAGTGTAAATATTTACAATACCACATCCCAGAAATATAGACAGATCCTGACGAATACCGGAACGTACAAGGACAGAAACGTCGTGAATATGGCCTCGAAGATGAGGACAACAGTCTGAACAATGTAGTTTAAATATTCACAATACTAAATCTCAGAAATCCTGACAGATATCTATCTATCTATCTATCTCTCTCTCTCTCTCTCTCTCTCTATATATATATATATATATATATATATATATATATATATATATAATATTTGATAAATCATAATAAACGTATATTCAACTGTCAATAAATAGCATAATTAAAAAAAAAATATTTCGGTCTATACATATTTCTTTTTAGTGTTTGCCTATGTATGTAAAGATTGCGCCCTGAAGATGACAATTTGAAATTATCGAAAGTACTTGGCATGCTTCTTCCATCTGATAACAACTTGAATATAAAGATCGTATTATTTAAGGAATTGATAGCAATTTAATGCCTCATTTATTCCTGTTAGTGACGTGATTTCACCATTAATCACATTAACATTGCTGTTTAATTCTTTGTATGAATTGTTTCTCTATGAAATAATATATATAAATAATATATATATATATATATATATATATATATATATATATATATAAAAAAAAAAGAACAGTAAGATATATAATCCGGTGTTCTTATTAATTATTTTTATTTTTACAAAACAGTGCTCAATGCAAATCTACAGAGCATAAATATTATAAATTTACTAATTTAAAAATATGGTTACTTCGCTACACAGGAATTACCATGTTTCAAAAACAGAAACTAAATTCTTCAAATTCAATTATAGAATGAAATCCCTAGTGATGTTTCATTTTCAAGCGAATTTTGGAATAACTTATTTTGAAATTTACTGCGTTTTATACGCACATACATTCATAATATTTGTTTCCATGGATACGGGGAAATCCAGTCATTTTAATTAGGTGTCGTAGGGTATTCATTTTCACTGACAACTATTGTATCAGAATATTAGTTACTTTCGAAAAGAGGTTAAGTTGATAAATGACATCCATTAAACATGGCACAGTGAGCGAAATAAAGGGTTCAGTTCGACATTCCAACCACCTGAATAAGGCCGGAGCGTAAAACGGCCGAAACGTTGTAATAAATATGGCGAGAAAGATGAGGGCAATATTCCGAAAAATGTAAATAATGTACATAATACCTCATCTCAGAAATATAGACAGATAAAAAAAATCTAAAATTTCTTACACTTCCTATAGATCAAGCTACACTATACGAACAAAAATTTAAAACTCTGTGTCCACTGGAAATCAACCAATAAAAACGAATCTCGTCATAACAATCCGGCCTAAGAGCTCTAACAATGTGCGGCCCGGGTCATTTACCCGAAGAAGAGTCATCCATTGAAAACACTTTCAGACTTCTCCAGTGCCCTATTTATTTTATGTGCAAAGCGAAACAAAGGCCCACAAAATACTCCAAAACAAAAAACCGTTTCTTCTGAGAAACCCAATAAAACAAAAACAAAAAAAAAATTATCCTACCGACTAACACTATTACATCAACAATAGAAAAGAATCTATCTTAACTCGACAAAATTTACAACTCCATCCAAAACAATACTAAACTTAGTCAATACTAAACGAAGCAATAACCTAAAACCTGAAGGAGTTTACTCCATTGCCGGTAAGAATTGTCACAAAAATACATAGGAGAAACCTCAAGGAATCTAATTAAAAGATTATGTGAACACAAAAGGGATATTTTGCGAAATAATTCATCAAATGGGTTGGTTGCCACCGTGACGAGAGTGACCACAACTTTGACATAAAAAACACCATCATGATCAAAGGAGAAAATAATTCACTACAACGTAAATGGCTAGGGAGTGCCTTAATCTCAAGGTCATCTACAGTAAATTTGCAACCAGGCTCTTACAACTTTTCACCATTTCTGGCGGATCTTCTAATATCACAGTATGGATACCTACTTACAAAAGTGATGGAAATAAAAGGAAAAAAAAGACTCTAAATAAATACGGCTGATAAAAAAGAAAAAAAAATCTAATATTCCCAGTATCCCTTTGTCTTGATGATCTTGGAGAAGATCGAAAGTGCTTGAATATGGGGAAAAAAAAAAAGAAAAAAAATCTAATATTCCCAGTATCCCTTTGTCCTGAAGATGATCTTGGAGAAGATCGAAAGTGCTTGAATATGGGAGCAAAAAAAAAAAAAAAAATCTAATATTCCCAGTATTCCTCTGTCCTGACGATGATCTTGGAGAAGATCGAAAGTGCTTGAATATGGGAAAAAAAAAGAAGAAAAAGAAAAAAAAATCTATTATTCCCAGTATCCCTTTGTCCTGTAGATGATCTTGGAGAATATCGAAAGTGCTTGAATATGGGAGCAAAAAAAAAAAAAAAATCTAATATTCCCAATATCCCTCTGTCCTGAAGATGATCTTGGAGAAGATCGAAAGTGCTTGAATATGGGGAAAAAAAAAATAAAAAAATAAAAAAAATATTCCCAGTATCCCTCTGACCTGAAGATGATCTTGGATATATATATATATATATATATATATATATATATATATATATATATATATATATATATATATGTATATTATTCAGTGAAACAAATTATATATATATATATATATATATATATATATATATATATATATATATATATATATATAGGTAAGGGATTAAATCCGACATACTGTTATTTTTAATTTTTTTTGTTTAAACGTTATTTTTTTTATGGATATTCATATTCAAAAAGAAGCTCAGTTTTTCACTTAAACAGTCTTTTTACCTAACTATATCTACGAGCTTGAATATTCAAGAAATCTTGTCAGGAAAAATATCCTGCCAGAAGTTTCATATTTTTCCGACAATGCTGGTAGTTGTAGTTCGATAAAAAAAAAAAACTGTTTAATTAATAAACAGAGCTTGTACTCGAATATGATTATCCATCAAAATAACCTTTAAACAAAACTAAATTAAAAATAACACACATACATACACACACGCGCGTCCGTGCGCAAGCGCACACACACACACACACAAACACACACACACACACACACACATATATATATATATATATATATATATATATATATATATATATATAAGGAAATCACCTCAAGTAAGGTGGGAGGGCCACAGCATGCAAGGGGTTTCAGGGGATTGAAAAAGAGTAATGAGGCGTGTTTGAGGAAAGGATACAGAGATGGACGGGGAAGTAGCTCTGGGAGTCAGATGTCGATTGACATTACACTTGAATGTTTGCAATTAGTGTCATCGGGGAAGCAAGTAAGGGGAAGGGAGTTCCACAGGCGGGAAGTGCGGGAGGAGAAGCTGTTTGAGCAGAAGAGACGGTGATATTTAACCGTTTTGACAGTGAAAGAGTGGGACCGAGATGCCAGCCTGGTATCCCGCTTAAATTCATGCAGTCTGGGACCCAGAGATAGAAGATCGTCTTTACTGTTGCTGTGGAAATACTTATAGAAGAGACAGAGGGAAGCCACTACGCGTCTGTGAGAAAACGACTGTAGACTAGATGCCAGATTTGAACCTATCATATTGCATATTCGTCTCTGGATTTTGTCGAGGATCTCGTGACATACAGCGGGGGCACCAGACCATATTCCATGCAAGGACGGAAGGTTAATTTATAGATTTGAAGGATGGACTCAAACGAGAAAAATTTTCTGGCACGATAGAGAGAACCAACTTTCCTTGCGGTAGATGAATTTTTTGATTCAGTGTATTTATTCCACCCCATGTCAGTGGACAGCGTGAAGCCAAGGAGGCGTATATATATATATATATATATATATATATATATATATATATATATATATATATATAAAAGAAATATAATGTAGTGCTTCCAACGAGAGATGTATATTAAAAGAAGAAGAGAGGTGCCGCTAACGTTTTTTGGTTGTAATGTAGATTTATTTAAAAAAAATATTATGCTTTGTTTTACATAATTTTACGACACGTGTTTCTGGTCTCGCGACTGTCTTCAGGTAAAAGTGGAGATTTCCACATATTATTAAATCTGAAATTCAGATTACCAAAACAGAAAATGTCACATATCGAGAATATTTAACATTGAACATGAGGAAAAAATTAATTACTTTTAATAATATGTGGAAATCTCCACTTTTACCTGAAGACGGTCGCGAGACCAGAAACACGTGTCGTAAAATTATGTAAAACAAAGCATAATATTTTTTCTAAATAAATCCACATTACAACCAAAAACGTCTGCAGCACCTCTCTTCTTTTTTAATTTATATATATATATATATATATATATATATATATATATATATATATATATATATATATATATATATAGTGTAACCCGGATATAAGAGTGTTGTCAGGACCGGAGAAAAAGTCTCTTATATCCGGGTTTCTCTTATATCCGGGTTTGGTCTATTTTGTTTAGGTAAGTATGGCTCTAATTTGAGATCAGAGAAAATCTCTTAAATCCGGGTTTCTCTCATATCCAGGTCTCTTATATCCGGGTCACACTATATATATATATATATATATATATATATATATATATATATATATATATATATATATATATATTTGAAAATATTTTTGAAGCTACAAAATCTAATTACAGAAATAAAAGTGTGTAGCTTAATATTACAAGACATATTAAAAGCGAAGCAACTGGTTTTGCTGCCGCTCTTCAGGCGTCTACACGAGATTTAACTTAAATTAAAAACAACAGAAAATGTGTAATGAGAAAGGGAAAAAAATATACACAAGGAGCTAGAGACAAATAACCGCGAACCAATCAGCACTAAAATTAGCGGCACACCCTCTTAAATAGCAGAGGGTGTGCAGCTAATTTTAGTGCTGACTGGTGATGGAGGCATTTTATGTCGTGTCCCGTAAGCCTTCCCTGTGTAAACAGCGTGAGTGTTTGTTGGGGCTCGCTTAGTTGCCATCCAAGGCTATAGAACCCGGCCTGTCCTGCTATTTACCCATAGCTGGGTGCGGGAGTTGAAGAAGATACATACCTATCCCAAGGGTATTATCACGTAAGTGAATGTAATGGATTTGACTGAAATTCAAACTCGCCTCTCCAATTCCTCAATCCTATTCGTTATCCATTCAGTCAGTTATATGCCATGCGTGATACACGTTTAGCCGATCATGTATCTTTCGATACATGACTGACGAGGCAGATTTTTTTTTCCTCCGTAGGTTACCATTACGTTCTGCGGTAGACTAGTTGCCATCCAGTCTGTGCTGCTATTTGCCCATAGCTTTGTTTGCGTACAGACGCAATCATAAAGCCGGCCATTTTTATTCAACATAACAGAAGTTTATATGTCATTAAATTAAGCAACGTAAACTTAAAAGAACTCATTAATTTTCATTACCCTTCTCTTTCTCAACTGACTTTTCTTGTTCGTTTACTTTTTGGCAAGACTTGTAGACTGCAGTCAGTTTTCTTTCTTTCTTATTTATGTCTCATTAAATATTTTCTGAACCCGAAATAATACTGCACATCGATTTCAAATACCGAAACTCAAACTGGGACTAGACGGACGTTTATTTTAATTCATCAAATTTTAAACTTAAAAAAAAAAAAATAAAATAATCGTTTCAAAAGAGGAAATAAATTAAGAAATATGTCGATAACCCGGATAATATTAAAAAGCTCCCCAGTGTAGAACAGAAATCTGCGTTTTTTGATTTTTTTTTTTATGAAATTGATCCTTTCATTAAAAGAGATTTTTGGTTACATATAGTGCAAGCAGCGAGAATTTAAAAAGAATAAAGAATAAAAAATAAAAATAACACCTGTCTAAATAGCTGGGAATTAAATTAGCTTGATTTGAATGCAATAAAAAAAATTAAAAAAAAAAACGCATGCGCATGCGTACAGGACACGTGTGTTTCGCTATTAAAACTTAATTAGAGACTTGCAAAGAAATTATGAATATAATCTTTCTCAGTATATGACGTTTCTAAATAGATGACATATAATAAAAAAATAATGTAAGATTATAAAGAGAAGTATCTATTGATGGACTTCATCCAATGTATAGAAAGGGCTGTGATTTCTAAGACGTCTATAAGAAATTCGTGTTCAACTTTCTTAAGTAATGTTGTTGGCGCAGTGTCGTTTATTTTTTTAAAAAAAATCAACAACAACAGCTATTAACACAAAAACATAAACGCCGATAAATTGAATGAAACCGGCTGAATTGTGCGTCTAGACACATCGGACGTCAGAGATTTCTAAAATTTAAAATTTAGCGTCCTTACTTCTTCAGCGTTTTCTCTCGGTGGACAATTATAACCAACGTTTATGTTTCTATTCTCCTTCTTACACACGCTCTCGCACACACACACACACACACACACACACACACACACACACACATATATATATATAGTTAAATTCCCAGATCAATTCTGTGGACAAGATAAATTGGTATAAAATGACAATTGAAAAAAAAAATCTTTTTTTTTTTAAGATTTTTTTCCAATTGTCATTTTATACCAATTTGTTTTGTCCACAGAATTGTATTGTTGACATGGGAAAAAAATCTCTTAGTATAAAAAAAATTTACATCATCCAGAAAAAGGCTTAGAGAGAAGCGTCTATCTTTTTAAATTTGGATTTTTTAATGTAACTATTATTTTAAAATTCTAGTTATATAAAACGTATTCTAACCTAAACATCTCTCTCAAAAGTACTCATAGCACTTAAAAAGAATCCAATAAAACACCTAAAAGTAAAAAATGGAAATTAATAAGAAATGCTAGAATATGTAGGCCTTTAAATGACCCATGTCCTTTGTACATACATGAGAAACTATATATTACTAAGTTTATAAAAAATAAAAGTTTACTGGATCAGAGAAATGAATTAGCTATTTTTTGCCGTCATTGTCAAAAATTTTCCTTAAATAATATTTAAAAAAATTTTTATATACTGTAAGTAATTCTATAAAATAATTTTATATACTGTAAGTAATTCTAGTACATTTACTTGTTTTAAAAGAAATATAGTCAATTAAAAATTAAAAGTGAAAATATTTTAAAATTGTAGTTAAATAAAACGAATTCTAACTTAAACATCCCAAAAAAATCTTTAAGTATACAAATAGAAAAAAAATGCCGTAAGAAATTTTTAACAATAAAATCTAAAAAACAAAAACAGACGACATGCATTTAACGGATGTCAGAATTACACAGTGTAACCCGGATATAAGAGAGTTGTCAGGACCGAAGAAGAAGTCTCTTATATCCGGGTTTGGTCTGTTTTATATACATTAACACAGGCTCTAATTTGGGACCTGAGAAAAGTTCTTATATCTGGGTTTCTATTATATCCGGGTCTCTTATATCCGGGTTACACTGTATATATATATATTATATACATGTATTATATATATATATATATATATATATATATATATATATATATATATATATATATGTATTATATATATATATATATATATATATATATATATATATATATATATATATATATATGTGTGTGTGTGTGTGTACAGATCCTCTCATACAAAGGATAGATGAGAGTTCAATATATTCTATTTTCTTTTACTGAACAACCCTGCAAATGTTTAAAATTAAAAATGGTTCAAATTTTTTAAAAATTTAAAAGTTTCTAAATTTTTAAAAATTATTAACTTTTTGAAATATAAAAAAAAAAAACGTTTAAAATTTGTTTAATGTGGTCAACAGCCTGTGCCCTACAATGCACACTCTCTTACGGTTACATCTAGATTGAAATTTTATTAAAATCTTTTCTGTTATGATTATACAACTGAAAATGGCAGAAGAATTAATCGGCTGTCCTTGCGTGATGACTATCCCGTACCTTTGTGTCTTTCTTTTCCTCTAAATTATTTTCCCATTCGTGGGAAATCGACCTATATATGAGTAGGCTCCTTGTGTCTTTTCTCTTTCACTCACTTTCTCTCAACTTCGCGATGTTTTCCATTTTGAAATAACTTTAGGCCTTAAATTTGACGTTGAGATAAGATATTACACTATTTTCATAACCTTCTGCTCCTTTGAGCAGTAGCAGAGGTTTATCCCTTGTTTTCTCTTTGGGATTGAGCTTCCGGTCCTTTCAAATGTCTACTTCAAATCTATACTTCTAACACCCCCTGCGTAAGAGATTTTGTTTATTATTTAATTATTTATTTCTTTACATTTTTATTTCAATAAGAGTAGATAGGTTCGCCTATCGTCCGGTTCACACTCCTCCCCTATCTTTTGAGCTGACTTCCCCGCCTAAACTATGAAACCTTATTCACTATTTATTTACAGGCTAACCAAAACTTTTACAGCAAACTCCTCCTGACATTAGTCCTCAAAGTAACCCCCATCAGCATCCAGAAATTTTGCCCAACGTGCCTAACGGTAAAAACGAGGTGTCTTGGACGCAAAGAATCTGTGAGTGTTTGCCGCAAGTTTGTCTCATTTTAATTTTGAAGTGGTTTGTCCAGGGAATTTGTTGGCGCAAGAACAGAAGAGTAAGGTGGTTGGTACAGTATCTCCCAGCCAAGTCGTTGTATAGAATCCCTGGCGATTCGTGCCATAAAGAAGCCTGGCATTGCCAGAGCGGAACAGTATTCTCTTGTGATTTAGTAATGCTGCTTCAGTGCCTGTTGCACACGTTCCAAGTGGTACGAGTCCAGGTCCGCAGTGAGGGCTTGGACGGTTGTGAACAGCTCAAAGAGCACCACTTGTTGACTTGTCCACCAGATACAGAGCATGATCTTGCGTGGGTTCAGGAGAGATCATGTGATGTGAGGTCCCGTGAGGATAACCAACGTCTGGTATGGTTAGAATGTCATGCAGGTTTCACTTTTCATCACTGCTGAGCACTCGATCAAATATGGGTGCCGAGAGACAGTTTGAGAGATTTTGATGCTTGTGGACTACGGTCAGTGTATGGGGTACCCACTTACTCAAGTTGTACGTCCTCCCTATGCCTGTCAGGTGAAGTCTGACTCTCATCAGAAACAAGGACGCGTTCGGCAGGCTCACCACAGATATGGCTTTGGTCCTCCTCCTAGGCAGATTTCAAGGCCACATCATCCAGGACATGTGGCAGGTCAGTGCGGGTTTCACCACAGAGGGACAGGTCTCCCGACCTGAACTCCTGGAACCTGGCTATGCGTTAACTCACGTATTCGACGACTTGATATAGCTGTTTTTGACCATGCTTGCCCTAGTCTCTGAATATGGAATCCAGTGATGTCCGTAATGTGTTCAATATCAGAGTTTGGCAGTGAAGATTCAGAGAAAGTAGCGGCTGTTAAGTAATTCTTTAAGTCTTCGATATCCGGTTGGCAGCGAGGAGAGTTATGGAGAAAAACCAAAATGGCTGCCTTTATACACGTCGCATTGAATATTTTGAGTCTTCTGATTGATTAACCCTTCTATTGGTGAACTATAAAATGAGTCAGCTCATTTAGGCTAGCTCACTAGTACATACATATATCCAAAAACTGCAACAGCTGTGGACAATCTCACCTTAAAGTCATAAAGCAGACAACCCTGAACGAGCTGCTTTGAAACCACCATGTTACCTGGAGCTATGACTGATGTGATTGCGCAACGCACCTACATTGATCAGGGGCAATGCCTCCACCCCACCGCTTTCGTGGAGCAATAATTTGCATATCAATGATCACGTCTTCCAACACGACATAAAAAAATCAGAAACATTTTTTGTTACGCTATAATTATTTTTTTATCGGTAGGAGTAGATATCGCCCGGTTCGCACACCTCCGTGGTCTTTTGAAGAGGAGTAGGTTTTTGTTCCTTCGGTTTCCGGTTCCTTCTAAAAGATTTTTCATTCGCTTTTACACCTAGTAGACTCTTGTGCCTTAGTGGCATTATCGTTTTAGCTGGAGTGAATTGTTTAAAAAAGATATCTAAAATATATATTTAAAGTTTTTCTGTAAATTAAATATCATTCCTTATGTTTTAAACACACTATATTAAACGTACATGGTGTTCCAAAAGTTGCATTACCATTGAACAGTTTTCTATTGATTTTTCAACACATTTGTTGTGTATGTTGGCTTGGGAAAGTAGTAATTCCTTCAGGAAAAGTGAGATTGGGAAAAAAACCGAGACCTAGATTGATATTTTGATAATATTCGATGGCAGCACTCTCGAGGATTTTCCTTCTGAGCAAATTACTTTCTCATTTCATGAGTGTGGGATATTTTAGATCAAAATTATGGTGAATTTTAAATGATTAATTTTGAGGTTTTTTTTTTTTGTGTTCACACTCACGTTTATTTAAATTTCTGCATGTTTCACCAATGTAGGCACATCGAGGCAATCTTTTATGCCAGATAAAGACATCTATAAAAAAATCTATAAAGGTATCTATAAAAAGAATACCCGCTCGGCCCGGTGGCTAGGATCAAAGTGTAGTATCTGCGCTTTGTCAGCTGCCGGAACGGGTGTCTGTCGAACTCTCTGCTTGCAGAGAGGAACCCGGACGAAGCTCCCCGAAGGGTAGGGTATCACAGATTACCCGCGGCCTCGGCCTTCCCTTGCACCTCCGACCAATTCATTTCCAACTGGAGATCAGGACCGAACCAGACGCCGAGTATCTTGATCGGCCCATCCGTCCAGAGGAAAGGTCCGGGAAGAGAAACTCCCTTCCACGCACCCAACCGCAAGCCCACAGACTTATCGCGGTTAATCTTGGCCCCTGTCACCATCTCATACCCACTGATCTGCTTGCTGACTTCGTCAATCTTGGTTCTGCTCGACACAAGAACCGAAACGTCGTAAGCATAGGCAGAATACCTGGCCGAGGTGGAAGCACTAGGCAGCGAAATACCGCGTAGGACCGGATTCGCCTTTAACTTGCGATGGAAAAGTTCCAACGCAAGAACGTAAAGCAGAGGCGAGAGCGGACAACCTTGATTAATGGAGCGAGACAATACGAAAGGCTTCTTCCCAGAGAAATCGAGAAATCGATGGTCAACCCTATCGAAGGCCTTGGACTGATCTAAATTGATCAGCGACGCTTCACTGTCGACTTGTTCTAAGATCAAGCGTACCATATGAAGGTTATCCTGAATAGTCCTGCCCTTCACAGCACAAGTCTGTTCAGGGCCAATCAGACTAGACAGGACAAGCTGCAAACGGTTGGCTAAGATCTTCGCCAAAATCTTTAAGTCAGTATTTAACATCGTTAAAGGGCGAAAGTTCCCTAACGCATCCCCACCGTCCTTGTCCTTACGCAGCAACTTGATCACCCCTGGTGAAGCGTTGAGGTAAAGACCCTGCTTCATCCAGTGGTTGAACATCAGTTCCAGCAAAGGAACAAAAACGTGCGACAACCTCAAGTAAACTTCGTAGGGAAGACCATCTAATCCCGGAGACTTATCCAGGCCAACCTGCTTCAGCGCTTCCCAGATTTCCTACTCTGTTATGGGACCCTCGCACCTAGCCACTTCAGCTGCCGAGAGGCAGGGAAAGTCAGCTAAATAGGCGTCGAACTGAGCAGAGCTCAGACCGGGCCCCTGGTGAAAAGATCCTGAAAGTAATCCCGAATGACCTCACATATGCCCGCGTTTGTAGTCACGGTCCGCTTATCCGGTAATGTGACGCACGCTATATGTCGCCTAGACGCGTTTCGATTCTCCTCTACACGCAGTTCAGCGGCCATATTCGTAGCCTCAGAAGACATTCTTTTTAACCTAGCCCTAACTACCAGAGCTTGATCCTTCTTGATAAGCAAGGAGGCCAACTCTGTCTTAGCTAAAGCTATGTCCCCACTAACACGGATTTCACTGCCCGATCGACTTTATTTTCTAAAGCAGTTTGCGCCGCTAATCTATCTAGATTGAGTCGACGACTAAAATCGGCAGCAAACGATCGAATTTTAGATTTTAAATTTCCCCACCAGGCATTTCCCACAACCGCCCCCGTCAATTCCCTTTGTATAGTTAGTAACAGCTGGTCCCCGGAAACCCTGATCGCAAAAAAGTGAACAGTTCAATTTCCAGTAACCAGCCAACCTAACCTTTTAGGCTTATCTAAGTTTACACGGACCCGGACAAGCCTATGATCCTATAAACTATATAATGGAAACTTGGACACCCTAAGAGCCCTACATCGACTCTCCTAACTAAGACTCGGTCCAGGTAGCTCGCAAGCGAGCCAGGAGCCGAGAAGTTGCCACTATTTTGTCCAAGTCCATGCTACCTCCCGAGGGTGTTCATTCCGGAACTTATCGACGAGATCAAACCCATCGATAAAGTCCCGAAATCCGGGTTGTTAGTACCTTGTTTGTGCCCTATACGATCTATATCGGGGTGAAGGACGGCATTCCAATCCCCGCTAAAACTACCCGACGAGACGTCGTCAAGAACGGCGCGATCTGCCGAAACAAAGCAGGCCGCTCGGAATGGATATTGGGCGCATAAACCCCAATGAGACGAAGAACCTTATCCTTTATGGTAACATCCAGCACGCAAAGCCTGCCCGCCGGATCCGCGAAGACAAGGGTACATGCAGCCTTCAAAGACCTGCTCACTAGCCAAGAGACACCCCTCGAACGACCATCAAAACATGCTGAATAAAGGGCGAACCCCTTAGACAGTATGTCCTCACGATCATGAGAAGAAAACCGGGTCTCTTGTATACAACATATATTCACCCCGAGGCGCTGAAGGTCACGAGAGAGCCTCGCCCTGCGAGACTCGGACCTCAGACCCCGGACATTTAAACTAGCTAACCAAAGTGCCATTGTGAAACCGATTAGGGTTGCCTTTCAGGATAGAACATGGCTGGGGTGAGGACACCGACAGCTCGTCCCATGGATCCAGACGCCATCTCATTCTCGACAGTATCATCCTGAGACAAACCGCCGATGTCCGAAGGGTAGGTTAATTTGAGTGCTCTATAAAGGGATGGGTGAACGAAAACTGGGACCCTCCCTTTAAGTTTTTCATTTGATTCGTTTATTTCCGGGTCAAGTAGGTAGGCAGCTGGGGGCACCATTTTCAGAGACGACTGGGCCTCCTCTATCATGCCCCAAATCTCCCGCGTACCCGGGCCAGTTCTAATAACAGTCAGGATTCTTCTCGCAGCAGGGAAATTATCCGGCTTTTCTACATCAACTCCCTTAATGTTTTTAAAATTCCATAGGACTTTTAAGTCCTTTGGGTTCCTTTGTTTGTCCAAAACCCTTTCAGCCTGGTCCCGGGATACGCGGCAGACGTCTTCCCTGGGAGGTATGGTGGTTTGATTTTTTTTTTCTTTTTATCAATGACTGTTTGGGAATCCGGGATTCTTACCTTTTTCTTGTTTGGAGATTGCATGGGAGTAGACATGAGCGTGATATTGGGTGTGGTAGAGGGAGTCCAACCTGAAGGCGTCCTCACCGGCGAAGGTTTAGCTGAATGAAATGATTTCGTCGGAGAGTTAGATACAGATTTGGGCGGAGGTGGTTTGGTAAATCTTTTTTTTGATGACGAATGGGAAGACGGGGCAGAGGATAGAGGGGCCGGTGCCCCAGCGATTTTTTTTTTTTTTCCCCGCTGGACTCCAACTTCTCCTTCAATTATTTTAGGTCCAGTATTTTTGCCAGCTTGGCTCGTTAGCTTTCTGGGTTTCGCTGGCGTTTTTTTTCATAAGACGCCGAGGCGTCGCCCTCAGAGCTGGTAGAGGAATGGGGCTGTAGGTGATAATGTCCCTAGGGTCATGTTGGGACTGAGGAACCGCTGTTTGGGTCTTCCCCTTGCCCCTAACTACGAGGCGCCATTCCCCGTCATCCTTATCCTTATCCACACTTGTGGAAGGCGTCGTTTTAGGGGGTAATGAGGGTCTGGACCCAACCGAGGGATTTTCCTCATCGGTCCGCCTCGCAGCTAGGCCCATTACAGGCGCCGCGGATTTTACTTTCTCGCCTAAGGGGGGATTTTGGTCACCTGCGACCGGACCTCTAGGGGCCTTCTTCCCTGGGCAGGAGGAGGAAAGGTGACCAGTCTCTCCACACCTCCAGCAAGTTGGTCTCCTACCGGTCACTATGACCGGCATTTTCCGGTCGCCGAACACCAAGTTAGGGACGGACTTGAAGGCATTTTGATCGAGCATGATGTCAAAAGTCCATCCCCCGTTCAAATTGTCGGAGAGAGCCCCTAAAATTTGGCCGTACTGCATAAAAAATGCAGCCAGGAGCTCTCCCGAAATTTGAGGAGGAACCTCAAAAACGGCCACCCTGGTCCGCCTGCGGCCTTCATATTCCGTTCTTAATATCAGATATTTAGTGATGAGTTCTTTTTTGGCCATGGCCAGGCAATCTTCTGGTGTGGGTAGCAGAATGTCCCAGATGAAGAACCCAGTACCCTTTATTACTCTTTGGGGTTTTATCCCCAGGGACAGAAGTGATTTAATCACAGTGTCTTTTGTGGAGCGACAAATCTTACGAGTTTTCTTGTCCACCACAAAAACGGTCACCATACTTTTTGCGAACACATCGAGTTCCTGGACAACTTCGACGAACCCATCTTTATTAACAAGATGGGCGTAGCCTTTCGCCTTATCCAGGAAATCCGCCATGTTCAAAATACAACTAGGGGGGGACTTCCAGCAGGAGGGCAAATCTCGGACGTCTTACTTTGTGCCTCCTTTGGAACTTCGTCACTTTTAGTATTATCTCCCTTCTTGGAGCTACTACCTTGGTCAATTTTGGGCTCTTTTCAGCCCGCCTTTTTCCAGTTTTTCAGGTGGGTCGGCATTAGCAACCTTCCTGAAAAGGTCCTTCTTCACCATCGACCGACTGCCTTCGTCGGCCATATTGTAAAAAAACGTGGAGACTACCACTTTTGGGTCTTCCAAAATTTTTCACAAACACGGGGAGAGGAGTTGGGAAAAAAAAAATAAATAAAAGAAAGCCTGGATAACCCAGGAAATTAAAATTTAAAGATAAACTAAAAAGTAAAAATAAAATAAATGACAAACTAGATAAACTGAAAGAAAATAAACAGGTAAGGCTTTTTTTTTAACAAAAAATAAAAATGGCGCCCGAAGGCAGCCGAAAATAAAAGAAAAAACAGAAACTCCTCTCTTTTTTTTTTCTACAAAAATTCAAAAATGTACAAAAAGAAAAAGAATAAAAAAAATAAAGTTTAGCGGCCTCGGCCGCTAAAGAAAATAAATTATAAGCAAAAACAAACTAGTCAAACCAAAAAGAGAAAGAATGCGACCGCAGTCGCTAATTAAATAAATAAGAAGTAAGGTATAAAATTAAAAACAGTTTTCTTTTTCTCAAGCTGTACTAAATTCAAACAAAAAACTAAACAGAAATAAACAGAAATAAAAAAAAAGCAGTCGTCCGGTAAGACTTAGTCAAACCGGACTAAAATAAAAAATATGCGGGCCGAAGCCCAGAAAAATAAAACCAACAAAAGAAATGGAAGAAATAAAAAAAATAAAACTTAAAACAATAACTTAACAGAAAAAGACTTAAAGTTCGTCAATCCAGAAGGGTTTTGAGAGCACTGCAAATCTTCGCAAATCCACTTGATCAATTCCTCGCTGGCCAAACAAACTCGTCACACAGCAAACCAAGAAAAACACTCGCACACACCCAACGCAAACGGTCAAAAAAAGTCCGAACAAGAGCGAGGGAATCTCTTGATTCCTCCCTCTCTTCCCGGTACCAACCATATTTATATGGTCGGTACTCCACTATGCAAATTAGGTGGATCCTACCACAACATATATGTAGAAGGATGTAAGAAGGATCTGTCATGTTATCGGTACTAAGCTGGCATCTCGACTTCATTCGCTTTCCTATCTCCATCAAGTAGCTTTCCCCTGACTTTTCATAGTAGCTGTTCTAATATTCTTATCCCCATTCGAACCTCGAAACAGGAATTTAATATACAGATTGCCCCAAAAGTCGCATATCATGATATATATATATATATATATATATATATATATATATATGATAACTTTATAAGCCTTATATTTATTTACCAATTAAAATCATATTTCTGTATGTGGCAATATATTATTAAGAAATGTTATCAGCGAATG
>CAHIKZ030001940.1:482500-497500 GCA_903632075.3 Acanthosepion pharaonis
GGCCTTTTTTTATAGATCAGCTGCCAGTTTAACCATATTAAGCTGATATATCTAGAAAGAGTGAAAGAGTGAAAGACAAGGAGAGATAGAGGGAGGGAGGCAGAGAGTGAAAGTGGAATATTGTGCCACGGTCTCATCAAATGATAGTTACGGCTGTGGCTCCTATGGCACAGAGATTCTGAACATATTTTTCCAAATGCATCTTTTTCATCAGAATATCATTCCACTCACATTTCAAGATTGTCCGACTCAAAATGTGCATTCTAAATAATATTCATATCTTGTCAAAAATCTACAGTCTTTTCCATATTGGTACATACTGTGTGTAACAGCAAAATTGTTCAATTGTTAGATTAAGCTTTGAACCGTTGTATCTTAGAAATGATTAAAGATATCTTACGGGAATTCTCTGGGGTTTTATAACGCTAGTGGACTCTACTTTGAACAATAAGAATGTATTTAGCTCTAAGTTGAAATGATGATCCCTCTTGCTGGGATCAAAACATGAATATATAAAAATTACTATACAAAAAATTAGCAGCAATACATTTTCATCGTAAAAAAAAATTACATTTTTTGAAAAAAAAAAGCTGAAGAAAGTTCACAAGAAAAAAAAAATTGGCAATAAATGACCCATAAGGAGTTGATGTGACGTTAAACAAACAAACAAAAAAAAAAATAAGTCTTTCGATTCCGTCTTTTTTCTTTTCTTTTTTGTTTTCACTTTTATGTTACAGAAAAATAATATACGGTGTGCGATGGATAAATTGACGTCTAAATGGCGTAAAAATGAAAACAACACTGGCATCTCATTTTAACATTTATACAGGGTGCGATGGATAAATTGTCGTGTAAATGCCGCAAAAATGAAAACAACACTGGCATGTTATTTTAAGATGAACTGGATGCGATGGATAAATTGTCGTCTAAATGACGCACAAATGAAAATAACATTGGCATCTCATTTTAACAGATATGACGTCTTCGCCGCGGCGTCAGCTGTTCGCTCCTCGCTGCTCCAAACGTGACGTTCTAACCCTTTGGTTAGATTGATACCAGCCTCGCCGTTCCCAACCTGCTTCCAACGCCTGGTTACCAGGGTAACTGCACTGATCTCCAGTCTGCCTACCCACGTTGTGAATTGATCTTAGACAGACGAGATCAAACAGGGGTTGGGGCCGTAATGCAAGTTGAGTTCAACGGGGGTGATAACACACAATTATGTATAAAAAAAATAAAATGAAAACTCACAAAGTCCAAAGTATCAAAGAAAAAGGTAACAAACTTTTTATGTCTATTTGCTCGGTACATAGGACTATGTCTACTTCCCGACCCGTTCTGTGGATTGTGGCACGACGCTTTCACTAGGCAACTTTAAGGCTTCAAGTTGTCTGCTCTCTAAGAAATTTGTGTTTCTGTGTGTCTTTGGACGAAAGTCGAAAAAACTTATTTCTGTGGTCTGATTCTAAGTTGCTCTTCAAACTACTTGTTCTTGGTTGAAGAAGAGTCCAGAAGTGTGCGTGAATCTTGGTCAGCTATCTTGACGCGGTTTCAACACTGGGCGCTCATCTCTGCTTGTCGTCCAAGGTTCAAAACTTCTCGCCAGGGTCCGTGGCTCAATCTGACTTCTTCTCTCCGACTTGGGTCGAACAAACTGAACTTCTTCTCTCCAGAGTCTGAATTACTGGTCACTCATCTCCGCCGTCGGTGCGCGAACTAACTTCTTCTCTTCGGCTTGGGTCGGACGAACTTCTTCACTTAGGCCAAACGAACTGGGCTCTCCTGCCCGCTAGATGGGGGGGGGGAGCGAATTCGGGCCGCCGTCCGCGGTTCCACTCCGCCTGCCGTCCGCGGCTGAACTGATTTTTGTCGGTTGAGGTCTCGTTTTTATTGACGCCGTCAAAACTGGGGTGGGTCTGTCGGCGCCAGGGGTTCTTCGATAATTCTAAATACGTATCCACCCTTCTTATTTCTGGTTAGGGATTTTTCATTCTTTTCCATTTTTGGTAACTCACTCTCACTCCCACTCCCTTACTGTGCCTCTGAGGGGCGTGTACCCGCTTCCCCACTTCTTCGTATCGGCTCCTCACACTTACACTTCTGACAGGGGCGTCGACCGATTCTCCTCGTGCGTCACGTGACCGCTCTCGGCCAATGAGGTCCTGGTCGGGTATCTTTCCTCCTCCTTCGTGTGTCATGGGATCTTATTTAGCCAATGACGTCTTAGTCGGGCGTGGACAATCCGTGGCTTTCTTTTGGGAAAGAAATACCTTGCTTAAAAAACAAAAATATTAATTTAAATCGCCCTTATCATGAGCGACTGAGATGACACTCTCGGATTTTTTTAACACGTGGTATTTGTCAAGCAGTTTATCGCTAATTGGATATGATCTAAGAAAAGAATTTCTCAGACTCGTTGGCGTTTCTGAACGGAATAAAAATATTTCATTTTCCCTCCGCTCGAAGGTCTGATAACAAAAAATCTTTATTATCGCAAGGCAGGCATTTATTTTGTCAAAGAAAAAAAAAATTTTGCCAGTGACAACATCTTTCAATATTTTTTTTCTAATTCTGAAGACTGTCTGTGTTTTCGTATTAATGGTTTGTCTTCATATCCTTAGATACACTTCCCCACCCACTTAGACCTTTACTATCATTTCAATGACACACTTTCCCACTTGTTACTTATCAATATTTTCATTGTCCCTAAACTTCGTTTCTTCTTTTCCTACTTTCTTTCTTTTCCCTTGGGTGATAACCAATTGATAACAAACTTCCATTTTTCGTGGATCCGCGGAAATCGGTCACATGCTTGTTTGCAGGTGACCTGAATATTTTTCGACACCTGCTATTTGTCAGCCGTGCGTGTGTGCGCTCGCCCATGACCTGTTTTCGTATTATTTTTCTTTCTTTCGTCTTCGTTTTCCCTTTCTTTCTCCCAGATCGCTTGAATGTAAAGAAAGTATTATTCTTAAAACCCAAAATAATTTTTGGGCCCTAAATAATTATTAAATGGTTGATAAACTGTAAAAAACAAATCATATATCTATGAATATTTCTTTCAGCTCGTCAGGTATGCATGGTGCCACACAGATAAGCTGGGTGCGATGGATAAACTGTCGTCTAAATGCCGCAAAAATGAAAATAACATCGACGCCTCATTTTAACAGAGACACTTACCAAAATTACACAAAATATTTCTTGAAATACTAAAGAGTAAATTTATTCAATGGAATCAACGTTGGATTCAACCACGGCCTCCAACCAACTTCAGACTCTCCTGCAAATCTTCTGGAAGGTCTCCTTGTTTAAGTTGATGACTCCTGCCACGATCCTTGCCTTCAGTTCATCTTTGCTTTTACAAAGAGTTCTCTTGGTTTCTCGCTCAACTGCGCCCCACCCATAATAATTAAGGGGGTTCTAGTCTGGGGAGTTAGGTAGACAGATGTAAGGGGTGATTTGGTCGCAGAAATTGTCTGACAACAATGACAACGTTGTCTGGTTTGTGTAGCATGGTACAGATTTCTGTTGCCAGACATAGGGTCTTCCAGCAGCCAGCCTCTTGACCCAGGGCAGCACTACCACCTCAAGGCACATATTGTAGGCCTCCGTGTGGAGAATGAGACCCTCACCAACAAATTTGGCAGTTATTTTCTTATTAGAACGATGAGTGAGTTTTCCGAGCTACCGTGTCTTCGTTATCACCATTAAACTCATCCAACTCTTTCAGAATCCTTTGCATTGACACCCACACACTCTGAAACGTTCGTATTGGAGCTTCCGGTGCGAATGCCAAGCAGTACAGCATGACGTTTACAAAATTTCTTTCGGAGTGAATTGCGTAATGGTGCTTTTTTCTCACAGACGGTGCCCAAACTGACCCAACTATACTGTCGACAAAATCAAAAACCAACAATGTGCATGCGCTAAATTAAACATATAAAATGGCGACAATTTGCCCATTGCACCCTTTATATGCTGGTAAATGGGCATTATGGGTAGCAAAATCAGGTATTTCCGGTTGGTTTTACAGGTTGCGGCAGAAATACCTTTCTAGAAAGTTCTCCTACATAATGGTAAGACATTTGATAGGAGAAGACACCGTTGTTATTAATGTCTTAGGAGCTATTTCTTCCAAACCCTGTATATTAAAAATAATGTTGAAAGGTGGAAAGATATTTTTATTTTAGAGGCAATAAATCCAGGGTGGTTTTTTTTTTCTGATACAGTCAGCGAGTACGACATATTTTCTATCACTAGAGTTCGACTTATATATGAGTTCGACACGGGCTGATTATTGTATCCGTTATTTCTTTCCTGACCATCCTTTCAGCCACATTACACTTCCCATTGCGCAACAGATTTTCTCACTGAGAGCTGAAATAAGATATTAGCCAATCTTCTAAAAGCGAAAAATAAACTTAATGAGAAACGCAGATGTAATGAGAATTAAATTGGCAGTATTTTAAAGAAGTTCAGTTGTTAACCATTAACTTTTAGGAAAATTTGATGTGTCTGGGAAGGAAGAATAATCCTAGAACTGGGAGAAAACCGCTTGCATGCTGATAGAAAATGACTGATTGATTGATTCGTTTTTACGGCTTATCAACCCTTTGCCGGCTATTTATAGCCAGAAAATATATTTAGATCACAACAAAGATAATAATGATTTACTGAAACAATTTCTACTAATTAACCCATAGCTGCAGGAGAAGATGTGGTTTCATACCTTTCATAAGCGATTTTCCATCATGGGTATGACGATAAACTACATCTGGCAGCAAGACTTCTAATCATAAGATTTTGGGAATCGTGAAACAACCTTTGAATTACTGTTGTTTCCGTGGTAGTAGCATCTGTTGTAGTTACATCTGTTGTAGTCACATCTGTTGTAGTCACATCTGTTTGAATCACATCTTTGGGCAAATAGTTAACCTTCAAACTGCGGTCAAAATATTATGAAAGTATAAAAATCTATTTTTATATTAAAGATAGCTGCAATACAATTTGAAAGAAAAATTACCAACAGTGCATTTTTGGATAGAAAAAAAAAAAAATACCAGCAATGCATTTTTGGAAAAAAAAATATTACCAGCAATAGATTTGACTATCAACGAAATAACTACGTCAATGAAACCTGATCTACAAACTGATTTCTTACAAAGAATACATATTCTAATCATTTGAAGCTAACCTAAAAATCTCGGTATTAAATAATCCATTGAGGTTGATATGCCATGAAAGAAAATGAATCAAAATAAAGAATACATATTCTATCCATATGAACCTATCGTAAAAATCTTGTTAGTATTAAATAACCCACTGAGGTGTTGATATGCCGTAAAACAAAATAAGCAATCAATAAACCATAAGGGGATTTGACGCAAGCGAAAATAACGAACAAGACTGGAATTGGAACACGGCTCTCTCCGATTTCCAATTCCAAGCCGTTATTCATTACATCACACACATATCCTAGCTGAAAGTTTCTTCCAATTCCATTCTCGCTTGTGGAACTGTCTTTAGACTTTCTGCAACACAGTCAATTTAGATCTTCAAAAAGTTAAATGGAATGCCAATCGTTATCTTCTGTCTTCTGAATTCCAGTTCTTTTATTGTCCTCTCTCATTAATATTAATTTTTCTCATATTCTGTAACACTCAGTAACCCCTTGCATCCTAGTGGCTTTATTGCCTTTGATCTTCCTAAATTGAAATGCAATGTCAATCGTTGTCTTCTGTCTTCTTAATTCCAGTCCTTCTATTGTTCTCTCTCATTAATTGTAGTTTTTCTCATATTCTCTAACAGTCAGTAAACCCGTTGCGTCTTAGTCGTGTTATTACCTTCCTTGGCATGAAATGATTAAATACAAACCGCAAATGTAGCATCCTGTCTCTTAGCTGAAATGGCGGAACTTGACTCGGATGAAATTATTAAAAAAAAACAAAAAAAAACGAATCTGCGCGCGTATCATGCGACATTTGAAGATCTAATTTTGAAGCTAATTTTAAGTGGGGTTTACATCATACACCAGATATAAAATCAGCGTAAGGCCCTGGTTATGTCGTTGACCAAACTATATATCCACTTAGTGTTGTCAAATAGCAGAGCTGTATTTAAAACAAATATCGCGTATATACAGTATATTGTAATTCATTGAGGGATCAGTTTATTACTTGATAACTATAGAAAACTGCCCCCCCACTTTATGTCAAATAGAATCTTATCTTAATAATAGTTTACTAATGGCATAAATTATTGTATTGTAATTCATTGGGGGGGGGTATCAGTTTATTAGCTGGTACCAATAGAAAACTAATCCTCCATTTTATGTCCAATAAAATCTTAATAGTTTACTAATGGCATCAATTATTGTATTGTAATTCGTTGGGGGGTATCAGTTTATTAGTTGGTAACAATAGAAAACTAATCCTCCATTTTATGTCCAATTTAATCTTAATAGTTTACTAATGCCATCAATTATTGTATTGTAATTCATTGGGGGCGGGGATCAGTTTATTACTTGGTAACAATAGAAAACTAATCCTCCATTTTATGTCCAATAGACTCTTATCTTAATACTAGTTTACTCATGGCGTCCATTATTATTATAACTGATCCCCCATTTTAAGTCTAATAGAATCTTAATACTACTCATGGTATCAATTATTACCGCATATACTGGCGTATCATGTGACATTCGAAGACCTAATATTGAAGCTACTTTTAATGGGATCACATCATACACGAGATATAAAATTAGGGTATGTAGTGCTGGACTATTTAGAGCAAACTTTATATCGATTTACAGTAGTTAAATTAGCTTTAAATTAGTGTGTGTGTGTGTGTGTGTGTGTGTGTGTGATGCGGCATTCACCCAGGGCGGATTGAGCCGGCTTCTTCCTGTTGTGAGAAGAAGATTCTTGGGATAAATTACAGAAGTAGGGTACCCAGGCCTACTCGGATAACGTTCTTGCTTGCCGCGGGGTTCCTACAGACGCAGAGACAGGAACGACCAGAAGCCGCCGGTTACCGATGCAGACGCTCCTTGGATTTTCACCAGAGCCCTTGTTAGCCGGGTGTGTGTCTTAGACCTGTAATTCTTGGGTGGCCTACCAGGAACGGGTTCCGGCGGCATTTTCTGACACTACCGTTTACACCCTCCACCGACTGTGAGGTAAGGGTTGGACTTTGGGGGCTTACAGTACCAGGTGTTCCCAAGCGGTCCCCATCTAACTACTGACCTGGCTCTACGATGCTTAACTTCGGTGATCGAACGAGAACCGGTGTTTTCAGCGTGATTTGACCGTAAATTAGGCCTTCATGTTGCTATTAATACTTAACGTAACAAGCAGCAAAAATCTTTTCTTCTTCCTTTATTTGCTGGATTATATAGAAAATAATATGAAACAATTTATTTGCAGGTCATCAAAAAAAAAAAAAAAACCCAAAAAACAAGAACAAACCCGTGATATGGTTGTAATTCCAGAAGGATATGGAGCGAGTAAGCAACAAGAACATCATAAAGAAAATGGCTACTTCTACTCAGAATCAGAAAAAAGACAGCTCTAATCCCTCGGACACAAAATTAACAAAGAGGCTTGGTAAGTTTAACTTCACGGAACTTGTTGAACTCAAGACAGAATAGGAGAAGGCAGGGGGAGCATCTACCATTTATGGAGTATTGCTGCCATATATGGTCTAGTGCCCCTTCTGTCTGTCTCGGGGTTCTTGATAGGCTCCAGAGGCGGATATGCAATATAATTGGCCCTGCTCTGGCATCTCGTCTACAGTCACTTTCTCACAGACGCGCCGTCGCCTCTCTCTGTCTGTTCTACAAATACTTCCATGGTAATTGCTCCGAGGAGCTGCATTCGCTGGTTCCCAGACTTCATGAGTTCCAGCGCCTCACGAGGCTGGCATCCCGCTCTCACCCTTTCACTGTCGAAACTCCTAAATTCAGCCGTCTCTTCTTCTCCAATAGCTTCATGTCTCGCACCTCTCGCCTGTGGAGCTCCCTTCCCTATTCCATTTTCCCTGAGAGCTATAATCTCCAGCTATTCAAGTGTAATGTCAATCGACATCTCCAGTTGCCTTGATCTATCCACTACCCTCATCCTTTCTTCTATCACTCCTATCTGATCTTGCTCTAAATTTTCTGTAACCCTTTGCGTCCTAGTGGCTTCCCGCCTTGCTTGGGGTGAAATGCTTAAAAAAAAAAAAGATTGTGCGAATCGATGGCGAACGGGAGCGTTAGCAAAGAGAGAAAACAAAACTTGTAAGAGACACAAGGGATTGTGATCATCCATGACCTGTAAGGACTCGGTTCATTGAAGATGACTGGTTTTATAACATCACAGAACATTCTGGGTTATTTAATATCGAAATTCGCCGGCCACTGCCACCGAACAGACAGGAAAATCGTCTCATACTTTCTCCTAGGGCATCCTTCTGGAAGTGTCTTCTCACGAAAATTGACTTTCCCAGACACAATAGCAGGTGATCCAAGGTTGAACAATAGGGATCTGGGGACAGCAATAGAGAACCGAACAGTGTAGAAAGGAATTGTCAATGGAGTTCCGATCCACCATAGGGAGGCTGAAGGATGATGATGAAGATGAATATCGAATTTTATATGATCATTTTGTTTATTCAACTAACAATTACGAGAATTAAACACTGTTAATATTTAACAGTCCCCCGCCCCACAAGGGATGTATGTGGCACAAGGCTGAGTTTACCGTGGGTTCTCCGAGCCCGTAGGCTCGGCCAAAAATATTCCCGTAGAACCCGCATAAACGGGTCTGGGCCTGTCTACCTCCCCGGACGTAACTTTGCACTTCGGCAAAGCCTAGTCCGCGTTCCTCTCTGCTCAAGACAGAGAGGTCGACAGTAACGGACAGTCTATATCAGTGGTTTTCAAACTTTTTGACTTGCAGACCCCTTTATATTTCAGGCTTTACCTTAGGTACCCCCTCATAAACGCTTATGAAATTTATACATAAATATTTGCTGAATATAACATAATTTTGCATTAATGCAATAAAAGCTGGTTTGTCTTTTACATTTAGACATAATTGTTCAAATAAATTAATGCTGCATGTTGTTGCAAAATGTAACAAAATTAAATTTTGTTATATTAAAAAATATTTTTATATATATATAAATGAAAACAGTAATAGTATTTAACAAATAGTTTTATTGTCACTTTACACACAGGATTTTTTAATATACACTTAATGAGAACGATGTGCACACTTGGCTTTGAACAAACCGTCAATTCTTGGCGATATTACTGATAAACATACACGTAAGTCACTTTCTGGAGCAAGTCTGGATCTGTATTTGTTTTTTCAGATTGGTTAGTGCCGAAAAATCCTGCTTTTTGCATAAATATGTTGTTGCAAACGGTAACAAAATTTTAACTGCCTTTCGAGATAACAATGGCTACTCGGAGGCTACAGTGAGCCAGAATTTCGAAAGTTGTTGCTGCATAAAACTGATTTTTTAAAGTTCTGTCGCATGAAATTTCCGCCAGTTCTTCCAGTTCATTTCTATGAACATCCAATAATTAGCTATTTCAACATTAAACGGATTTCTGATCCAGTCAAAATTTTTCAATATTATCAAAACATCTGGAAAAGAAATATTTGTCAAAATTTCAGCAAGTAATATTGAATGTCTTTTTAACATCTCCAATTATCAAATCAACATTAACTGAAAATTGTTAAACGAGATAATCGTCAAGATTAAAACATATCTAACTAATATCTTACTACTTTTTGCAGTCAATATATTCAGTTAAAGGCTTCGATTTTGTCATGGCTAAATAAGATATTTGAATTTCTTATAAGTTGCTTTTTACCCATAAAAAGTATTTGCTGTCCACGGACCCCCTATCTTGTCCTTGTCCGAGGACCACAGTTTGAAAACCCCTGGTCTATATCACTGTTCCCCCAGGGCTTACTTTTCCTACTAATTCTATAGTAAGTGGCAGAGTCCACAATAGCCTCATTAGAGTGAAGAGATCACAACAAAGAGGATTCATAGCTTTCCAGTGGGTATTAGTCCATAAGTGAAAGTAATGGATTCGACTGGAATTCGAACTCGGTTCTCTGATGCGTCAATCCGAGCCACTATCCATTATTCCACCGTGCCTCCATCTGTAGCTTGTGCAGATTCATAGCTGGTATCCACGATTGCCGCCATTTGTGCTAACGTAACTGGTCGATCTTACCTGGTCAAGCTATTATCACTCTATGATGTGTTCTTCTGTACTCGATCATCGACCAGATCATCTTTCGTCCTTTACACTTGCTTTTCGGGCTTTAAAATGTTCTATCAACTCCTACACTTTCCGTCGATCCATGGCATTTGCTCCATTTCCGCGGGTTTGATGCCCTCTGCCCATGGAAAGATCTCTACGATGCGTTGTTCGTCGATCAATCGCTTTGTTGAGCGCCAATATGTTTGACCTCGTTGCTCCGGGCCATTAAACTGAACGAGTGAATACTACGCGCGGCTATCTACCGGATATCACATGCGCACGCGCCTCCCTGCTGATTTTACCGAGTGAAATTGCGTTTAATTTCTGATTTACCTACGCAAAGTGTACAGAAATCTAATTTATTGTAAATTTTAATATAAATACTATTTTTATTAGTACTCCAGTTAAACATTTTGTACATCAATTAAACGCTTTTTGAAACTGTACTTCAGTTAAACGCTTTTTTGCATTTGTACAACTATTAAACGTTTTGGACTTTAATTAAACGCTTTGATTGAAGTACAATTGTAAACGTTTTGTAGTTTAATTAAACGCTTTTTTCAATTTGTACATCAGTTAAACGTTTTGTACTTTAATTAAACGCTTTTGCTATTGTACTTCAATTAAACGCTTTTTTGCAATTGTTCTTCAATCAAATGCTTTTTTTGCAATTTTACTTCAATTAAACACAGTTTTACATTTGTACATCAATTAAACGTGTAAGTTAATTAAACGCATTTTTGCAATTGTACATGAATTAAATGCTGTTTGCAATTGCACATCAATTAAATGCTTTTTTGCAATTGTACATCAATTAAATGCTTTCTATTTTAATTAAACGCTTTCTATTTTAATTACACGCTTTTTGCAATTGTACTTCAATTAAACACTTTTTTGGAATTGTAAATCAATTAAACGTTTTTTACTATATTTAAACACTTTTTTGCAATTGTAATTCAATTAAACGGTTTTTTTTTGCAATTGTCCTTCAATTAAGCGCTATTTTGCAATTGAACTTCAATTAAACGTATAATGTTTTGAATGTAATCGAATACATTTACCAGTTAAAAAACGACCTATCTAATATCTCTGTTGTAATAATTAAAGCTATTTTTAAAACGTGTAAATATAATAAGAATTTTCGGATTCTTGGTACACGCTGTATAAAGGTAATTTTAAAAAGATATTTTTAAGGTAAGTTCGCGCAGAAAATAACGGTACCCAACCCCGCAAAAAAAAAAAAAAAAAAAATTTGAAACCGTTTGTCCCTCAATAAAAAACACGAACGAAGGTCAGCGTGCCTGAAAAGGCAGAGGGCTGGCTTGAGTAGGCGAGGTAAACACCAGCTTTCGTCGATTAGAATATAAGAAATGGGTTTGATGAGTGAAGAGGATCAACATCGCCCTTGAGGAGTTGGAAGAAAAATGTTTTTTCGCAGCAAAAATAATAAAAAAAAAAGGTAATCGTCTTCCCCACATTCAACTTCGCATTGTTATAAACAAAACACACACACACACACACACACATATATATATATATATATACACACATATATATATATATATTTGAATGTGTGTGTATGTGTGTGTGTGTGTGTGTGTGATCTTTAGTCGTGGCTCAAGTTCTACGGTCCTATGGGTAAAAAGAAAAAAACGGATGAGTTCCACCGCGGAATATGTGAGCGAGCGGCGCGATATCGAATCTGATTCACTACCTCTTCGTTGGAACAAATGGTATGACATTAGCCTGATAACTTAACTGTCGGGGTTTCAATTCTCGGTAGTGGATGCGCACTGCTGATGGGTCCCAAATATAGGACAAGACGACAGTCCAGTGCTTTCTGCATTCTGTTGAGGTTTCTTCAAGACTCGATGAATTACTTAACTAAGTATATATATATATATATTAAAGGTAATAAAAAGGTATTTAAACTGAAAAAAGAAAATTTAAAAGAGCACAATGCATTTATTATAACAGAGCAAATAATTAGTGCAAAATAAAATCCAAAAATACATCATATGAAGTAATTTTGGATTTTAGAAAATGTTAACACATTAATATATATATATATATATATATATATATATATGAAGAAATATAGTTTTAAGATGTGCTATATTTATGGGATAAAGTGCTCAATATCAGAGATAGACCGTATGAAAATATAAATATAAAAGTGAACATAGAAGTCAACACTCAGAGGCGACAGGCTGTTTCATGCTAGGCGCAAACTTCGGGCCGCTTGACGATTGTGTCCAGCATGAAACAGCCTGTCGCCTCTGAGTGTTGACTTCAATGTTCACTTTTTTTATGTTTTTCTCCTTCTTTCCTTTCTTGTACTCATCTTTTTCATTTCCTATTCTGTCCTCATCCACATTTGTCGATTCATTCTACTACTAACTTATCTTTTTTCTTCATATCTTTCTATATTTCTGAGATGAGGTATTGTAACTATTTATACTATCTACCAGGTGTAACAGCGGAATTGTCCAAATAGTGTAACTGCGTAATTGTCCACACCCAAAATATTTAATATTTAAAACCCACTAAATTAATTCAATTTCTTACTTCCACGTTTTCTGATAAAACGCTTAGCCATCTTGACACCATTTGTCGTAAGAATCAGTGAAAAATACTCTGAGTTATTTCAATTAGAAAAAGAAAGGGGTAAAATCCTTTTGTGTCAGACCCAATGTCCTCTTAACTGAGAAATGGCTTCCATCTTAGAAGTAAAAAAGAGGGGACATTAGGGAGGAAAAAACTGGATCAGGATGTCATAACAGAAATAGGAATCATCATTTCAACTTAGAGCTAAAGAGATCAATTAGAAAAGATCCAACTCAGTTCATAAGACACAAGAGAGAGGAGTTTCAGCTATGACAGCTGAAAAACCCTTTAAGTTATTCAACTAGAAAAAGAACGGGATAAAATTGTTTTATGTCAGTCCCAATCTCTTCCCAAATAAACAAGGCTGAGCGGAGAAAGAAGATTCAGTCTTTCAGCGATGGTACAGTGAAAAAAAACACTTGGAAATGAAATCGTAGGTAAAACATGTCAGGGAGACTGTTACTCCAGGACAGAACGTTAAAAGTTTTGAGAGAGCAAAGATGATCTTGAGGAAGTTCGAAAAATATCCTGGAATAAAATATATACAAACAGCGATTTGTACCCAAAGAATTGATATATAAACGAAACAACATGGACGTCATACCTTAGGTACCTTTTGGCTAACACTTTTTCAAAGGTGTTCGTTGGTAATTAGGAATACGAATAAAGACGCACTAAATAAAGAAAATGAGGAGGGAAAGGTGGAACGCGACTAAAAGAGAAATTTTAATTACACAAAATTAAAATTGAACAAGGGGGATGAAAATAAACAGTTCCACAAGAGTATAAAATAGAAAAAGGACACCCCCAAACCCTCCAACAGACGCAAGGAATGTAAAAAAATATTCCTTTTGTCTCCACAATCTCGGCTGTTGACACTTTATAAAAACAGCTTCCAAGACTCGAAGCTGGTGTATTGAACGATCACTGTGTAAAACTGAAAACCACGTGTCTTCGTATTCAGAGGCACAATCATGGTTGTCGAGCAAATGTTGACCAATTGCAGATTCATGGACTGTCTGAGTAGTTCTTCTTATAGGCTGATAAAATTTGAACCAGAATGCAAAAAAGGCGGGAACATGATGGAACTGTTTATTTCATCCCCATGTTCAATTTTAATTTTGTGTAATTAAAATTTCTCTTTCAGTCGCATTCCACCTTCAACAAAATTGAACATGAAAAAGACGATGGACATAAAAGCAATACCAATCCAAACAGACAAAACGTCGCCCACGTGACGACGACGTGATCATATTTAAACGTAACGCTGATCTTATAAAAGATTTCAGTTATCTGTTTGGATTGGTATTGCTTTTATGTCCATCGTCTTTTTCATGTTGAATTGTCTATGGTCTATGTTAATTATGTTTTATGAATATGTCCTGAAGATGGTCTATTAGATCGAAACGCCGACGTTGACATTAAACATTAAAACAGCATAATCGCATATTAGGATTTTTGTTTGTTTTTTCAGTATATTTTTTCTTCATATATATATATATATATATATATATATATATATATATATATATATATATATATATATATATAATACTATATACCGTAGGTTTCGACGTATGAGGATCTGACAGCTTATGGATTCAGTTATAAAATTTTGTTAAATTGATTTAACTACAAGCAAGATAGTAAAGCCACTAAGTTTAAGATTTAAGAATTAAAAATGAAGCATATATTTTCATACAATGCCCAATATTATATATATATATATATATATATATATATAAAAGTGAAAGTAGACGTCAACACTTAGAAGCGGCAGTCTGTTTCGTGCTAGATGCAATCGTCAGGCTACTTATTAAGAGCTAGATGCAATCGTCAGACCAATTATTATGAGCGACAATGGACAGTAAATTGTGGAGTGTTATATATATAAAAATGCCGTTATATATATATATATATATATATATAAGACTCCCATCGGTTTCGACGTATGAGGATCCTACAATTTAATTGAATCAGTTCTGGAAGTTTGTGCGATAATCATTTTTTGGCATTTAAAACCCGCTGTTGATTTACAAAGGAGGCCATATATGGAGCAAGTTGTGATGATTGTGAGATGAGATCAGATTGTAGATTGGCTGACCTTTTTAGATATGCTCTGCTTA
>CAHIKZ030001940.1:502500-552500 GCA_903632075.3 Acanthosepion pharaonis
CAATTACGATTGACTAGTGAGTTCGATCCTCACTGGGTGCCCCTGTACATTCGGCCTTTAGCCACATCTAAGCAACGCTTTGAATAAAAAAGGACTTCTCCAGGTGTAATGATTAGCAAGCTTGTCTCGCTGGAACAATTACGATTGACTAGTGAGTTCGATCCTCACTGGGTGCCCCGTACATTCGGCCTTTAGCCACATCTAAGCAACGCTTTGAATAAAAAGGACTTCTCCAGGTGTAATGATTAGCAAGCTTGTCTCGCTGGAACAATTACGATTGACTAGTGAGTTCGATCCTCACTGGGTGCTCCATACATTCAGCCTTTAGCCACATCTAAGCAACGTTTCAAAAAAAAAAGGACTTCTCCAGGTGTAATGGTTTACAAGCTTGTCTCGCTAGAACAATTACGATTGACTAGTGAGTTCGATCCTTCCTGGGTGCCCCATACATTCGGCCTTGTGCCACATATAAGCTACGCTTAGAAAATCACTGGGGTACCTCGGGGCGGTGTAATGGTTAGCAAGCTTGTCTTGCTAGGACAGTTACGACTGAATAGTGAGTTCGATCCTCACTGATTGCCCTATACTTTCGGCCTTGTGCCACATGTAAGCTACGCTTGGAAAATCACTACATTGTACTCGTTCAACAGTAAACATTATGAAACTTAGTAACTAATATACGGGTTGTCCCAAAAGTCACGCAACATTTCGTAGAAAACGTACACTTGCGAAATAAGGAAAATTTGCCTGAAATCATCTTACATAAAATTTCTTAATAATATATTGTCCCATCCAGAAACATGATTCCATTTGGCAAATATATATATAAAATTGGTAAGGTTATCAATGGTAGATATTTACTTGACCCCCAAGTCAGGTTGGATACAAGGTCAGTTTTTAACGTGGGAACCAGAATGTTTTCACTCAGAACGCTGGTCCGAGCTGGTCTTAGCTTGTCCAAGCTGGTCAGAGCTGGTCTAAGCTAGTCATAGCTGGTCTTGGCTTGTCCTCGCTGGTCCAGGCCGGAGCCGGTCCAAGATAGTCCTAGCCGTGATACCACCAGCCCAGGGACGAGCCCTGCGTCAGGTAAGTATGAAAAGTTTATCAATGGTAATGCGACATTTGGAACACTCTGTACAACTAAAAATGGCGTTTAAAATATGAGCAACTTTATTTAATTTGCATAGGAATTCTTAAAATATATTTTGAGTAAATTAAAGAGAAAAGCAAGGAGGGACCTACCTGACGAGGCTGTGCAAATGGCTGGCGGAACAGAGATTGGTATGTGTATTAAGACGAAAAAAGAATGTTGTGAAGAGCCATGTCCTACAGGACATATGGCATAGTGGATAAAAGCGTTAGTTAGACACAGTGACAGGACTACAAAAGGACAGCAAATTGTGCAGAGATATGATATCGATGCCCGAGGTTTGCTTTAACCATCAACTGAATCAGGTTCTGTTGCAGTTTTTTGTGTATATGTGTGTACTAGCGAGCCAGTCAAAATGAGTTGACTCATTTTATAGTCCACCAAGAGAAGGGTTAACCAATCAGAAAGCTCAAAGTATTCAATGCGACGTATAAAGGCATTTCGGTTTTTTTTCTCCCAAATTGTCTGCACTGCCAACCTGATATCGAAGACTTAAAAAATTACTTAGCAACCGCTACTTTCTCTGAATCTTCACTGCCGACCTCTGATATTGAACAGATTACGGACTTCACTGGATCCCATATTCAGAGACTGCGGTAAACATGGTCTACAGGTTCTGACACCAGCATGGTTTTTAACGTGGGGTGTGTGTTTCCACTCGAGCCGCTGGTCTAAGCTGGTCTTAGCTGGTCTAAACTGGTCATAACCGGTCATACCACCGCTACGTAACAGACGTCACCCAACGGTGGATGAAGAACCTAAAGGAGGACTGACAGCATCCGACACAGAACAGATACTACACTTGCAGCAGCCATCCCGGCGGAAAAAAATACTTCTTCTCTGACGAGAGCAGAATCCGGAAGGAAAGCCCCCATTATAACGACGCTCTGTACGGGCGCAATACGTAGAACAACAACTAAGAAATTGCATTTAAAGCATAAGCAATGATATTTAATTTACATAGAAATTGTTAAAATATATTTTGATTAATTTAAAGAGCAAGAGAAAAGCAAGGGGTGACCTACCTTAGGGGTTTTCAAACTGTGGTCCACAGACCACAAGGGGTCCGCAAGAACAAGATAGGGGGTCCGTAGACAGCAAATACTTTTTTATGGGTGACGTGCAATTTATAATGAACTGGAAGAACTGGCGGAAATTTAATGCGACAGAACTTTAAAAATCAGTTTTATGCAGCAACAACTTTCGAAATTCTTGCTCACTGTAGCCTCCGAGCAGCCATTGTTATCTTGAAAGGCAGTTAAGATTTTGTTACCCTTTGCAACAACATATTTATGCAAATCAGGATTCTCGGCACTAACCAATCTGAAAAACAATTACAGATCCAGACTTGCTCCAGAAAGTGACTTACGTGTATGTTTATCAGTAATATCGTCAAGAATTGACAGTTTGTGCAAAGCCAAGCAAGCACATCGTTCTCATTAAGTGTGTATTAAAAACTCCTGTGTGTGTAATTGACAATAAAACTATTTCTTAAATACTATTACTGTTTTCATTTACATGTAAAATTAATATTTTAATATAACAAAATTTAATTTTGTTACATTTTGCAGCAACATGCAGCATTAATTTATTTGAACACTTATGTCTAAAGTAAGCTTGAAACCAGCTTTTATTGCATTAATGCAAAATTATATGTTATATTCAGCAAATATTTATGGATAAATTTCATAATCGTTTATAAGTGGGTCCCTAAAGTAAAGCCTGAAATATAAAGGGGTCAGCAAGTCAAAAAGTTTGAAAACCCCTGACCTACCTGACGCGGTTGTTCAAATGGTTGTCAGAACAGAGATTGGTATGTGTAGTAAAAGGAAGTTGTGAAGAGCCATGTCCTAATGGGACTCGACTCTTAGAAGAAATTAGAATTCTAAGTGTTATACTAATATATTTATACAGTTTTTTTAAAGATGTATAAGTACAAGGTAATCAAAAAGTCACGCAACAATTGGCAGAAAATATAAATAAAATAAACACCAGGGATGACATCATCTTCCATAATTAAGTTCTGAAACGTTGTATCTTAGAAATGATTAAAGATATCTTACTGGAATTATCCGAGGTTTTTATAACACTATTGGGCTCTTCTTTGAGCAATAAGAATGTATAATTACTCTCTAAGCTTAACAGAAGAATCGTGATAAAATCAATCATAAATAAAAACGACATGTTCATCAATAATTAATTTTATGTAATGATTGGACATTAATGAAGGATTTAATTCAAGTCTATATATATATATATATATATATATATATATATATATATATATATGTGTGTGTGTGTGTGTGTGTTTTGTGTGTGTGTGTGTGTATTTAGGCAGCAATATATGTGCATATATATATATATATATATATATATATATATATATATATATATATATATTCAAGATGATCTTCGTCCTCCTCTAATTTTCTAAGGGCAAGAGAAAAGCAACAAATAACCTACCTAATGAGGTTGTTCAAATGGTTGGCAGAACATAGATTGGTGTGTGTAGTAAATGGATAAAAGGAAGTTGTGAAGAGCCATGTCCTAATGGGACTCGACTCTTAGAAGAAGAAATTATTATTCTAAGAGTTACGCGAATATATTCATACAGTATTTTTTTACGATGTATAAGTAAAGGGTGGTTTAAAAGTTCACGCGACAATTGAGAGAACACATACACTTGTGAAACATCAACCAAGAACATTTTGAAGACATCAAGCATTGAACGTTTTTATAACACCATTGGAGCAATAAGAATGTATAAGTACCCTCCAAGTTTAATAGAAGTATCGTGATGAAATCGATCATAAACGAAAATGACATGTTATCAATAATTAATCTTATGTAAGGAGCGGAAGTTAATGAAAGATAGAAATAAAATATATATATATATATATATATATATATATATATATATATATATATATATATATATCGCAAGTATGCAGAAAAATAGGAAGGATCACGTTAGGTAAATAATCCGGAGCTCAGTATTTTTGTTTTTATTTTTAAGAAGACAGTGCTTCATACAGAAGTAGAGCTTATATTATAATATTTTTTTAAAAATATGATTCCTTCGCTACATAAGAGTTCTCATGTTTCAAAAACGAGAGCCGAAACCATCAATATAATTATTAAAATTAAGTTGAATTAAGGTGTTGAGTTCCGTTTCATCCTCAAGCGAAAATTTATGTTGCAATGGACCATACTTATATACACGCGCAAACCACAAGATAGCTTATTCCTAAATTTTCGCTACATTTATATATGGTTCTGCACAAGCCTTCACCACTTTAATCAAATCACTTGTGGGGGTTTTCTGGCGGTTTACCTTGATCTGTTCTTATCCAAGATTATCGCATAAACTTTCATAACTGAATCAATAAGCTGGCAGATCCTCATACGTCGAAACCGATGGGAGAGTCCATTATATATATATATATATATATATATATATATATCGATTGATAGATAGATATATTCAAGATGATCTTCGCCCTGTCTAACTTTCTAATGGCAAGAGAAAAACCACGAGTGAACTGCGTAACGAGGTTGTTCAAATGCTTCACAGAATAGAGATTGATATATGTAGTAAAAGGGTAAAAGATAGTTGTGAAGAGCCATGCCCTAAAGGAACTCGACTTTTAGAAGAAGAAATTATTATTCTAAGTTTTATGCTAATATATTCATACAGTAATTTTTTAGGATGTAGAAGCACATGGTGGTCCAAAAGTCACGCGACAACTGCCAGAAAACATACACTTGTGAAAGAGCAATCAAGGAAATTTTGAAGACATGAAACATCAGTGTTGAGTTGGATCTTTTCTAATTGATATCTATCGCTCTATCTATTAAGCTTTCCACTCTACTATTCATTCTTTTAAGACTTATTCGCCGTTCTCATGATGGTTCCTCAATTGATGTTGAAGATAGAAACCAGAGTATAGATGTTGTTACCATTATTAAAAGCCTGAATGATCTTTTTCCTCTCACCATTGCTCATTTGGGAAGAGAGTAGTGCTGATACAAACGTTTTCAACGTGTTCGCATTTATAGCTGAACAAATCAACGGGTTTTTCATTGATTCTTACAACAAATGGTGTCAAGATGTCTAAACGTCTCATAAACCTAGAAAAAATAAAATTAGCATAGTGGTCTTTTAGTTATTAAGCATTTTGTAGGATGTACAGTTATGTTGTTACACGATTTGTCCTATATTGCTGTTCCACCCGGAACATATATATATATATATATATATATATATATATATATATATATATATATATAAAATATAAGAATATAGATATCTTTCTCACCCTTTCTCGGAACAGTCTTAATTGTTTTATTACTTTTCATGCGGCATTCTTTTACTACAAGTTCAAGAAAGCCATTTGGGTCATTAACACACAAAAAAGAGAATGTCTAATATCGAGAATATTTAAAGTCGAAAAACATGAGAAAAAATAATTCCTTCTATTGATATGTGGAAATATCCACTGTTTGCCTGATGAAGATCGCGAGACCGGAAACGTGTGTAGCAAAATTAGGGAAAATAAAGCATAATATATATTTTTTTTAAAAATCCACATTACAACCAAAAACGTTTGTGGTTTCTCTCTTCTTTTTATTGTACATATTTTTCTCTCGTTGGAACTACTATAACCTCTTCCCTTTATATATATATATATATATATATATATATATATGTATACATCTTCACCATCCTTAACGTCATTCTTTACACATCCGTATGGTCCTCTATTCTACTTTAATCTTCTATTCATCCTTTCTACTTTAGCTACAAGTGCCACTTATAAGCGATGTTAACTGACCACCAGAAAAAAAAAGACGCCCTCTTAAATGTGGGACCCTCACTAAAAGAAATAAAGAGATGAAACGAAAATGAGACTGTGTGTCGACTTTAAGCGCGAAGAAGATTTTTACATATACGTGTTTATTGTACAGGTTTTAATTGTCGGTACTCGATGAAACAGCAAATAAAGGAAAAAGCATTTTAAACCACAGTCACCGAAATAATTGTAGAAAATAGTATTTAATAATATCTCGGTGAGTGGTTGTAACGTTAAATATATGATCCTTAGAAGGAACATTAAATAATACCTTGATCTAAAAACATTATCCTGGCCTGAAATAATAGCCTGGAAAAAGTAGGTAATGTCTTGATCCCTAGAAACTTGATCCCTAGAAACTTGATCCCTAGAAACTTGATCCCTAGAAATAGCGTTAAATAATACCTGGATCTAAAAACATTATCCTGGCCGATAGGAATAGTGTGAAATAATAGCCTGGAAAAAGTAGGTAATGTCTTGATCCCTAGAAACTTGATCCCTAGAAACTTGATCCCTAGAAACTTGATGTCTAGAAATAGCGTTAAATAATACCTTGATCTAAAAACATTATCCTGGCCGGAAGGAATAGTGTGAAATAATAGCCTGGAAAAAGTAGGTAATGTCTTGATCCCTAGAAACTTGATCCCTAGAAACTTGATGCCTAGAAATAGCGTTAAATAATACCTTGATCTAAAAACATTATCCTGGCCGGAAGGAATAGTGTGAAATAATAGCCTGGAAAAAGTAGGTAATGTCTTGATCCCTAGAAACTTCATCCCTAGAAACTTGATCCCTAGAAATAGCGTTAAATAATACCTTGATCTAAAAACATTATCCTGGCCGGAAGGAATAGTGTGAAATAATAGCCCGGAAAAAGTAGGTAATGTCTTGATCCCTAGAAACTTGATCCCTAGAAATAGGGCTAAATAATAGCAAGATTCATAGGAGAGAAGTCTCGCCTCTTGGATTAGTTTTAGATAATAATATGACCAGTATATAAAGCCTAATGTAACTTGATCCCTAGAAATAGCGTTAAATAATAGCAAGATTCATAGGAGAGAAGTCTAGCCTCTTGGATTAGTTTTAGATAATAATCTGACCAGTATATAAAGCCTAATGTAACTTGATCCCTACAAAATAGGGCTAAATAATAGCAAGATTCATAGGAGAGAAGTCTGGCCTCTTGGATTAGTTTTAGATAATAATCTGACCAGTATATAAAGCCTAATGTAACTTGATCCCTACAAAATAGGGCTAAATAATAGCAAGATTCATAGGAGAGAAGTTCCCTACAAAATAGGGATCTCTAGAAATAGCGTTAAAATAGCAAGATTCATAGGAGAGAAGTCTGGCCTCTTGGATTAGTTTTAGATAATTGACCAGTATATTTTAGAAATAATAATAGCAAGATTCATAGGAGAGAACTGGCAGTATATAAAGCCTAATGTAACTTGATCTCTAGAAATAGGGCTAAATAATAGCAAGATTCATAGGAGAGAAGTCTGGCCTCTTGGGTTAGTTTTATATAATAATCTGACCAGTATATAAAGCCTAATGTAACTTGATCCCTAGAAATAGCGTTAAATAATAGCAAGATTCATAGGAGAGAAGTCTGGCCTTTTGGATTAGTTTTAGATAATAATCTGACCAGTATATAAAGCCTAATGTAACTTGATCCCTAGAAATAGCGTCAAATAATAGCAAAATTCATAGGACAGCAGTCTGTCCTCTAGGGATAGTGTTAAATACCTTCCTGGAAACATTGGATAAAGCGTAAATTAACTTGATCCCTAGAAATAGTGCTAAATAATTGCAAGATTCGTGGAAGAGAAATCTGGCCTCGTGGATTTGTGTTAGATAATAATCTGACCTGTGGATATGGTATAAAGTGACTTGATCTAGTGAAACAGCGTTAAATAATAACGTGATCCGTGGAAGAGAAACCTGATCCGTAGTAATAGTGTTAAATAATTACCTGCTCAGTGTATATATAATAAAGTAAATTGGTCATGGAAATAGCTTTAGATAATAACGTGATCCGTGGAAGAGAAGTCTGGTTTGTAGGAATGATGTTAAAAAATAACCTGATCCAAGGATATTGAATAAACTGATTTGATCTTTATAAATAGCATGATCCTTGGAAGAGAAACCTGTCCTATGGAAATGGTGTTAAATTATAAGCTGATACATGAATATAGCATAATGCAACTTGATACGTAGAAACAATGTGTTGAATAATAGCGAGATCAGTGGAAGAGAAGCCTATCCTATAGAAATGGTATTAAACAATAGCCTGATCAATTGATACAACATAATGTAGCTTGATCCGTAGAAATAGGGTTAAATAATAGCGCTATCCGTGGAAAAGAACCTTGGCCCGTGAGAATGATGTTAAATAATAGCCTGCTCAGTGCATATAGCATAAAATAACCTTATCCATACAAATAGTGATTCAAGATAGCGAGATACGTGGAAGAGAAGCATGCTCTATAGAAATGGTATTAAATAATATGATGATTTATAGATATAGCATAAAGTAACTTGATCCATAAAAACATGATAAAATTACAGCAACACCTGAGTAAAAGAAGCCAGTCATATAGAAGTTGCGTTAAAAATATCTTGATCAGATTATATAGCTTAAAGTAACTTGATCCGTATAAATAGCATTAAATAATTGCGAGATCCGTGGAAAAATGGTGTTTAATAATAGCCTGATCGACGCATATATCAGAAAGTAGCTTGATCTGTGGAAACAATGTCCATTAATAGCGAGATGCGTGGAAGAAAAGTCTGTTGTGTAGGAATGGTATTATATAACTGCCTGATCTGTGGCTATAGATATGAGTTAATTAGTAAGAATTGTATCACTAAAGATTCAGATGATCTAAAAAAAAGTCTTTAAATAAACTGCAAAGGGTTGATAAGCTATAGAAAACGAATCATTCAAATCAAATTAAATTTAATTGGTGCGCTACTGCTGTGGCCTTGAGCCAGGCTTAAGTAATTTTGGTAAATGTCCATAACTGCTGAAGTGAATTCTATAGTCAGTTTTCTTTATTGTTGTGATCCGATGCTGAACATTATGCAATCTTCCCTTAAAGTAGTTGTCATGGATCATAGAAAAGGGAGACGCTGGCCAAAGTGATGTCTTTTATTTAATAGTCATACACTTTGGCTTATTTAAATATTCTTCAGACACTAGTGGCTATGTCCGACTAATGGCTGGCAATATAGTCTTACTAATTGGTTTCCGTTTTCTTATTCCCACATCATTTCTTCATTCAATTCTTTAACAGGACGAGTCCAATTTCTGGTCCTGCTTGCGAGAGTTACGAGTGGGGGTGAGAGGAAAATAGAGCAGAGAGGTTGATAGAGAGATACAGACAGTGAGTAAAGTTGAAGGAAGAGAAATGTCACTGTATTGGAGGCGTTTGACCAAGAGTTATTATATCTTTCAGCGTTTTTTTCTTCGTTTTTTGACCAACCTTCGTATATGACAGGATTTTTAATAATGCTGGTGTCTCCCAGGGTTCTATACATGAACCCAGTCTATTCATATTTTTATCAACGAAAATCCCGATTCAGTATCTATTATCAGTCCTTATCAATCATTCCAGCTTCGCTCAATCCATATAAATTCATAGCATTAGTTAGTAATTTACTTAACTCAATTTTCCATGCACTTAAAGATAAACAGTGTATACCAGTATAAAAGAACGATTCTGATAATATTTTCTGTTGAATTCTACGGGGAATTAACAATATCTTAACTTTTGTAGGTTCGCTGTGGAGTCATGGGATGAATAACGTTTGTCGGAATCTATTTTGCACCTTCAGAAGTCTACCTTTCGTCCATGCATTGAGTATTAATGCCAAATCTTGCCCGGAGCTTCTGTTATCTAGACAGAAATTCTTGACTTGAAGAAGAATCAACAATGTTATCACGTTCTAATCTGGTATCACGGCTTCAGTCACTTTCTCATTGCCATAATTTTAGCGTCCCTGTGCTTTTTTTTCTATAAAAATGTCTTTGGTAATTATCCTGATGAGCGTTCCTCTTTAATGTCTCAACTTCACTAACTTAAGCATACTCGATTGGCTGTTAGGTCTCATTATTTTACTGTTGAAATTGCTCGATGTAGCCGCAAGTTTTATTCTCATAGTTTTGTCTCTCGCACTTTTCGCATGCGGAAATCTTTTCCAGCTTCTTGCTCTCCTGTCAACTATGATCTTCAAAATTCAAATGTAATTTTGTACCTTAGTGGCTTTATCATCCGGCTTGTGATAAAATGATTACCGTAATTCCCCATGTATAATACGCATTTTCCCAAAATTACGTGTGCGTATTAGGCACAGCTACCAATTTTTTTTTTTTAATTGCCATTTTATAGGATGATATCAGTTGCGAAATGACTACTCACCACAAAGAAAGACAATTTGTCACTAACCTTTGGCGATTGCGACCCCATAAGGATGTCAAATACAATCATATATACCTAACAATACGTACAAATGTAAAATAAAATAAGAATTATCATAAAACTAAATTAGAATAATATTATTCTATGTTTAAAACTATTTTCTTTATTAAAATTAGGAAACGCTTTCTGTAATGAAATTGGAGAGTTACAATTAAAAGGGTTTGATTACCAAACAAGGGGTGCGTATCATGCGTGAGTAGAAGCATTTTCTCACACTTTCAGTACAATTTTAGAGGTGCGCATTATGGATGAAGGTATATTATACATAGGGAATTATGAAAAAAAAAAAGCAAAAAAATAAGTGTAAGCGGTTCTAGGAAACCCACAGCCTCTGGGTATATTTCTCATACGATATAGATCAACATTAGAGAAAACTATCGCCGGATTTTGCCACACTTAGAGTGTCACTTAATAAATTTTCCGTGAGGTAACCGATGAGAATCGAACTCAGTAATAATTGCCAAACACTCTAGATGTCAACTCGGGATTTGAGATTGTTTTCAGACAATTCATGAGGCACCCATTTTCCAAGTTTAGGAACTTTTCCAAGTTGTTGAAGATGACTTAGAACAGTTGTATGGTTTGAACTGAGAACCACTACCAATTCCTCAACTGATAAAGCAGGATTTTCTTCAAGGGCTGCTTCAAAAAGCTTTTCATCAGACTCAACTGGACGTCCGGTTCGATCTTCATCTTCAAGGGTGAAATCTCCACCTCTGAATTTTGCAAACCATATTCTGCAAGTTCTTTCATTCACACATTCCTCTCCATAAACTGAGTGAATGTTTCTAGCTGCTTCGGCTGCTGAGTTTCCTATCTTGAACTCATAAAGCATTATGTGCCTCAAATGATTCTTGGGTACTTCCATATTAGCAGGGTTTTAATCAAACAAAATTTAATTTTATTGTTCTCTGAAATAAAATTTGATCAGTTTAAATGAATCCAAACATAAAAATAATGTTCAGCTCCATTAGACATTATAAAATACTCTTTAAATTTCGTTCATTTTAACAAAAAGTTAAAATTTGGACAGAACTTATGGGATGACCTGATATATTAATTTAAACGCAGTACTAGATTGGCGGTTAGGCCTCATTATTTTACAGTTGAAACGGCTAGATGTAATCATAAGTTCTATGCTAACATTTCCTTCTGTCGTACTTCTTGCTTGTGAACCTCACTTCCGATTTCTTGCTTCCCAGTCAACTTCGATCTGGACAAATGTAAATTTAATGTCAATCGTTATTTTCTGTCTTTTTAATTCTTGTTCTTTTATTGTTCTCTCTCATTAATAGTAGTTTTTTTTTCTCATATTCTCTAACACTCAGTAACCCCTTGCACCCTAGTGGCTTTATTGCCTTTGATCTTCAAAACTTTAAATGCATTTGAAAATCGTTATCTTCTTAATTCCAGTTCTTTTATTGTCCCTCTCTCATTAATTGTAGTTTTTCTCATATTTTTCTAATGTTCAGTAACCCCTTGCATCCTAGTGGCTTTATTGCCTTTGATCTTCAAAAATTTAAATGCATTGTCAATCGTTATCTTCTTAATTCCAGTTCTTTTATTGTCCCATTCTCATTAATTGTAGTTTTTTTCATATATTCTAACACTCAGTAACCACTTGCACCCTAGTGGCTTTATTGCCTTTGATCTTCAAAAATTTAAATGCATTGTCAATCGTTATCTTCTTAATTCCAGTTCTTTTATTGTCCTCTCTCATTAATTGTAGTTTTTCTCATATTCTCTAACACTCAGTAACCCCTTGCATCCTAGTGGCTTTATTGCCTTTGATCTTCCAAAATTTAAATGCATTGTCAATCGTTAAAAAATTTAATTCCAGTTCTTTTATTGTCCTCTCTCATTAATTGTAGTTTTTCTCATATTCTCTAACACTCAGTAACCCCTTGCATCCTAGTGGCTTTATTGCCTTTGATCTTCAAAAATTTAAATGCATTGTCAATCGTTATCTTCTTAATTCCAGTTCTTTTATTGTCCTCTCTCATTAATTGTAGTTTTTCTCATATTCTCTAACACTCAGTAACCACTTGCACCCTAGTATTTTAAAAATTTGATCTTAAAAAATTTAAATGCATTGTCAATCGTTATCTTCTTTAATTCCAGTTCTTTTATTGTCCTCCCTCATTAATAGTAGTTTTTCTCATATTCTCTAACACTCAGTAACCCCTTGCATCCTAGTGGCTTTATTGCCTTTTGATCTTAAAAATTTAAATGCATTGTCAATCGTTATCTTCTTAATTCCAGTTTTTTTTTATTGTCCTCTCTCATTAATTGTAATTTTTTTTAATATTCTCTAACACTCAGTAACCCCTTGCATCCTAGTGGCTTTATTGCCTTAGATTTTCCAAAATTTAAATGCATTGTCAATCGTTATCTTCTGTCTTCTTAATTCTTGTTCGTTATTGTTTTCTCTCCTTAATTCTATTTTTCTCATATTCACTAGCCACTTGCGACTTAGTGGCTTTATTGCCTTGTTTTTGGGTGGAATAATTTTAAAAAAGTATATAGAAGGAAAATATTTAAAACGTTTTATTTAAATAGAACTTTTAAAAATAGTTTTATTTTAATTTTTCTCAAATTTTTTTTTTTTAATAAATTATTTCATTAAGTTGGTAGAAATGAAGAATTTTTTAGTGTTTTTTTTTTATCTTAGCTTCTCTCAATCATTTCTCTATTAAATTTAATTTCGAATATGTTGTTTGCGAAAATGAATGCTGAAGAAAAAAAATCTTAGTTTTATTTAAAACTCCCCACTCCGGCAGTAAAAAAAAAAAAACAATAAAAAAAACACTTTTTAGGTTACCATATACGACAAAAAAGACATGTACTTTTTAGTGGCTGGTGATGGTGGTTGTGTACGGGGTGGGGATCACATGAAAAAAAGAAAGTTCCGGCGCTCGAGGTGGTGGTAATGTGTGGCATCGCTTTTAATATAAAAATGGCAATAATTTAACGCTTATTTTAATTAAAAATAATGGCGTTTTGGGTAATTATTTTTTTTTTTTTTTAGTATTTGTCCTTTTTAAACAAGATTTAGATATTAACAGGCTCTTAATGCAAAGGTTAAGTGAATATTTTGACCACACGGCTAAGCGGAGTGGACAAAGGTCAGTGTCGTCGCTTAGCAACGGGGAATTAAAAGTAATGTGGTTGCAACTAAGTTTTCTTTTCTTATTTTGTTCATTTTTTTTTTCTGTTTTCTATTCCTTTAACAATTTTATCTGATTCTATACTAAGCCTTTAGCTAGCACCTTGTCAATGCAGTGTAAAGGTTAGCAAACCCGAAGATCAATCAAATCAACAACGTGTTCGATCCTCACTAAGCAATCTTTGCTTGTAATCTTGTATCAAACTCAGCTAAGGTTGATAAATATTTGGGCGATTCAAGATGGAGTAATGGTTAGCGAGTATGTTTGTTCATCTCAATTGAATAGAGAATTCTATCGTAAATCACGTGCTTCATATTTGCGGCCTTATGTCAGACAAATCCAATTTTTCAGTGTATAACATGAAAAAATTCTTGGGAAAGTTTTTTTTATGACTAGTCTATTCGACAAAGAAATGATTTTTCCTTAAAATTTTAATTATCCATATATCAGCATTTTTTCTGAAAATAAAAAATAGAAAAAAAGAAATAAAATTAAAAAAAGGACCAAGACTATCAACATCCAATCCAAATATTTCCATGAATTAAATTATTCGCTGGAACTACAAATTTTTCTTTTAATTATTCAGCTACCAATGAAGACAAGCGTCCTAACTTTCATACAAATAAGGCATGAGATTCGCTAAAAAGCGTACGCTCTTATTTTGTGTAAGTCATCAACTTGTTTTTTTTCCGTGATTTGAATTTGTAAACGTTTCAGGATTCTTTACATGTTTTTCCTCAAATTAAACGAGTGACCAAGACGAGCAACACCCAGTCCAAATATTTCCATGAATTAAATTATTCGTTGGAACTATAATTTTTTCTTTTAATTATTCAACTACCAACAAAGACAAGCAACCTCACTTTCATACAAATATGGCAGAGAACTCGCTAAAAAGCGTACGTTATTACTTTGTATAAGTCATCAACTCTGTTTTTTTCCGTGATTGGAATTTGTAAGCGTTTCTGGATTCTTTACATTGTTTTACTCAAATTAAATGACTGACCAAGGCTAGGAACAGCTAGTCGATATATTTCCATGAAATAAATCATTCGTTGGAAATACAAGTTTTTCTTTTAATTATGCAACTAACAACGGAGACAAGCATCCTAACTTTGAAAGAGAAAACTTATTCAATAATTAAGTTTTCTCTTTAGCATTTCAAGATATTTTGGGTAATTTTGGTAAATATATCTGTTAAAATAAGATCTCAGTGTTTTTTATTTATTTTTTTAATTTTTTATTCAGACGACAATTTATCTTTTATTTTTATTTTTATTTAGACGACAATTTATCCATCGCACCCTCTGTTCACATATTCTCAGCATCTTTCTGTAGAACCACATTCCTGTTGTTTCAGGTATCTTCTTCATTGGTGATTCTACATTTTTTTTTCATCGCCTCCCCCACCCCCAAAGCTAAGCGACAATACGACTATAACGCAGGGGTGGGTGGGGGATTGTTTACAGAGAGCGAAAGTGAAGGAGCGTGTGAATGAGAAACTTGAACATGGAGGAGGATATGGAAAAAGGACAAAAAAAAGGGGGGACTGGCTTCCAGAAGACAGAAGATGGCGATTGGCGTTGCATATATGGGCTTGAGCCCCCGATGTTCGTCTTAAGGTCCTCAACAAAACCCAGAGACCGATATGCAATGTAAATGGCCCTGATCGGGTATCTAGTTTACAGTCGCTCTCACACAGACGTGACGTCACTTCCCTCAGTCTTTTCTACAAATACTTTCACGGTAACTGCTCTGACGAGTACTTTCGCTGTTTCCCAAACTGCATGAATTTAAACGTGCCACTAGGTCGGCATCTCAGTCCCATCCTTTCACTGTCTAAACGGTTAAATGTAGCCGTCTCTTCTACTCCAATAGAAGCACTTCCCGTCTGTGGGACTCCTTTCCTCTTACTTGCTTCCCTGATAGCTATAATCTCCAAATATTCAAATACAACAACAATCGACATCTCCAGATGCCTTGATCTATTCCCAATTCTTCTCTTCATCTTTTCCTCTGCCAAACCTTTTTACTGTTGCTCCCATTCTCTGTAACCCCTTGTCTGCTAGTTACACTTCCGCTTTGCTTGGGATAAAATTATAATTTTTTTTAAATATTTGAAGATTGTAGTTATCAGGGAAGCAAGAAATTGGAAGGGCGTTTTATAGGTGGAAGTGAGAAAGAAACTTTTCTTGAGTAGAATTGGCGGTTACATCTAGCTAGTTCAATAGTAAAACGGTGAGACCTAATTGCCAACCAAGTAGCACGCTTAAATTCATGTAGACGAGGCACCAGGGAAAAAAATCCATCCGAGTATTTTCCATGAAAATATTTGTAGAACAGTCAGAAAGGGGCCTGGTCGTATCGGTGTCAAATTGACTGGAGGCGAGATGCTAGGTTAGGATCGATTGAATTGCAGATCTTTCTATGGATTTTGTCACGAATCTCGTGATGCACAGAAGATGCGCCAGTTATTTGTGCGTAAATGAATATTGGTTAGTTGGATGCAAAGAACTCTAATGGAATTAGAACTAGGCTCTCTGATTCCTCAGAAGTTCCGTTCCTAAAAATCTTCTGAAATTTGCCAAGTAGAATATGTTTTTTTCTTCCATCCGGAAAATGCCAAACGTTACAACCAGCTGTGGACCCGACTAAAATTGGTACAACTTGATTGCAATGACCTGCTACACATTTTGTACTAGCCTAAACATACAACTTCCTGTTACCACGTATTTCGAATATTACGGAATTTTCTTTCCGGGAAGAACGTCAATTCTCTCGACGCCTGTAAAAATCCCTCAGACCAGTTCGTCACCCAGAAAGATATCAAAGTCTGGGAAGCTGAAGCTAACTCAAAAAAGCGGAAATACTGTAGAAGAAAATGGCCTTAAGATAATGCCTACTTCACTGCATTAAGATGCTTTGAAATTGATTTGAATATTTGAAGATTATAGCTATCAGGGAAGCAAGTAAGAGGAAGGGAGTTCCACTGTCCGGAAGTGCAAGAGAAGAAGCTGTTGGAGTCGAATAGGCGGTTACATTTAACTGTTGACACAGTGAAAGGTGGGGACCAAGATGCCAAAATAGTAGTACGCTTAAATTCATGCAGTTGGGGTGCCAGTGAAAGTAGCTCGTCAGAGCAGATGCCATGAATATATTAGTAGAAAAGACAGAGGGAAGCCACATCACGTCTGTGAGAAAGTGACTGTAGACGAGATGCCAGATTCAGAATCTATCACATTGCATATCCGTCTTTGGATTTTGTCTAATACCTCGAAATGAATATAGGATATATAGATATATATATACAACAGTATTCATAGAAAGAGGAATATACGGTTTGACATTTGAAGGGTGGATAGGCGATAAAAAACCATTGGGTTTAAAGAGAACCTTTTACTCAGAAAATAAGTGCTTTTGATTCAATGTCAGGGTTCATCTCAATCTCAGTGGTGAAGTTTCAGACCAAGAAGGTGCAGAAAACGTGCTACTCGGGAATTCGAATGCGGGATCAGGCACAAATTGAAAAAATCACAATATAAAGAAGAAAACTTTAAGAAACAGAAAAAATCGTTGAAAAAACAAAGAAAAAAGTACTGAACTGTTATGCGATATCAGTGATCCTATATGCTAGTGAATACTGGACAATCTCCTCATATATGAAATTCTTGGGCAACAGAAACAAGGAAAGAAAGTTTGGAAAATCTAATAATAACAGGACAGACTGGGCGCAAAACTGAGAGAGGAAAACAAAGATGAAATTACTTTATGACAGTTGGAGTAAATAGATGGTGGAACAGGTTTTAGGAGAAATAACAAAAAAGGCAAAATTTATTAAGGACAATGACAGAGAGAGAAATTGAAGAGAGTTGAATCAACATTGTCCTGAAGAGACATGGCACATGAAGAAGAAGAATGAGTTTGAGTAAATGGATGGCGGAACAGGGTTTGGGAGAAATAAAAAAGAAAAAACTTATTAAGAGCTAAAAGGGATAGAAGATGTGGAGGCCCACGATCGCTTACGTCCTGAAGTGACAAGGCACATAGAAGTAGAAGAATGAGCTTGAGTAAATGGATTGACAGAACAGGGGTTTGGGAGAAATAAAAAAGACAAAACTTATTAGATTTTGAGACGAACAGGAAATTTGGAGACTAGGTAATCAAAACATTGTCCTGGTAAGACATAAACATAGAACAAGAAGAATGAGGTTGAGTAAATGGATGGCGGAAGTTTTTTAGGAGAAATAACAAAAAGACAAAATTTATTAAGAGCTATAAGGGAAAAGAAAATGGAGGGCCATGATCTGTTAGGGTCCTGAGTTGACAAAGAATAAAAAGAAGAAGAAGAAAAAAGTTGAGTAAAAGGATGGCGGAACAGGGTTTAGGAGAAAAAAAAGGTTTTAAAATTTATTAAGAGAAAAAATTATGAGGTAAGCACTGGACAGTTTTGAAAATATATATTTTACAAATGGAACCAGCATAAATTTTCACATTAAAAATATAACAAATAGATTATAGGTGATTTAAAGGCAGATAATGGAAAAATATTTTTCCAAAGTTAATAAAATATTATAAACATTAAATTCCCCATTACCACCCACTTTGGATTAAAGACTGCATTCCAATCATTCAAAGAAACACATTGACACGAACAGAAATATTTTCTTTCTTGGTATTATGTGCATTGCAAATATCAAACGTCAAATAATTCGATAAATGTCCTACCGAAAGTCTTGGAACTTCTAAAAAGAAAAAATAATTAATCCCATGGAACATATACTAGCGAACTTACGTATCCTGAACCAGACAATGCCACAAAGATAAAAAAAAATGATTTCAATATTTAATCCCAACTCTAACGACATTAAAAATGAAAACCTACTTCCTTTTTAAAAGTCTGTTAAATTTATTTTAGTTAAGCTTTGGTTTTATACTTGTTTTTCTGGCTTAGATTTTCTATAAATATAGACTTTGTTTGGGAAAAAAAAAAACAAAACTACGAATAAAAATAATCTATAAAAATAAAATAAAAAAAATATGGAAAGATATAAAAATAAATACAAAAATAAAATAAAAATAAATTTCAAAGAAATTAAGATAAAAAAAAAAATAAACAATGTAAAAATAAAAATACAATAAAGAATAAAAGTAAAATAAAAAAAATAAAATGAACTATAAATATAAATAATAAAAACACGAAAAGTAAAAAATAAAAAATAAGTTAAAAGTAAAAAAACAAATCTACGAATAAAAGATAAATAGAAAAAAATAAAATGAAAATAAAAAAAGTAAAAATAAAAAAATAAGAAAAAGAATAAAATGACAATAAAATAAAGTATAAAAATAAAAATAAAAAAAAATCAAGAATAAATATAAATAATAATCTTATAAAAAAGTAAAAATAAATTAAAAAGTAAAAAAATCAAAACTATGATTAAAAATAAATAGAAAAATAAAATAAAAAAAAAAAAGTAAAAATAAAAATAAGATAAGAAATAAAAATGAAAATAAAAACAAATTAAAAATAAAAATAAAATTAAATAAATAAAATCAAAATTAAAGATTAAAAAGCAAAAATAAAAATAAAATGAACAATAAATATAAATAAAGTTCTAATAAAAAAAAGAAAAAAAAAACAAAATAATAATAAAAATAAGCCATAAAATTAAAAATGAATATAAAATAAAGGAAAACAAACATTAAAAAAATAAAAAAATCGATGTAAAAATGAAAAATAAAAAAGAATAAAATGAAACCATAAAATAAAGAATAACGTTTTAAACAAAAATTACATAAAATGAAATTAAACAACAAAGATAAACATAAATAAAAGTAAAAATAAATAAATAAATAAATTTAAGAAAATTAAAAAATACAAGTAAAAATTTAAAAATGAAAATTAATTGAAAATTAAATTAAAAATAAAAATAAAGTTAAGCAATAAGTGAAAATGAAAAAAAATAAAATGCAGAAAATTAAACAATAAAAAGGAAAAAATCAAAGAAAAAATTAAATTAAAAAATCAATTCAAACTTTAAAAAATAAAAGTAAAAACAAAAAATAAAATAACGAAAAGAAACAATAAAATTTAAAAATAAGATAATGTTTTTTTAAGTGTGGATAAAATAAGAATAATGAAACCTCCCTTTACACTGATTGAATCTTACGTTGATTATCGACTCATTTTAGATGCCATTTTATCTAAAAAAAGGAAAAGTGAACCTGGAATTGTCAAAAGCTTGATATCGTTGAAAAGTACATTTTATGTAGTATACGATGGTATTAATAGTACATCTTAAATCCTTGAGTCAAAAATCTTACAGATCAAAAAATAAAAGTAGGTATTTTGTGAAATTCTGATTTTCTTCTTACTTTAACTTGACGAAATCAATTTTTTTCATATGTCTCTTGTTCATTTTTTTTTAAATATATATAATAATAAATGCTCATGAAATGAGAGGAGGGGATGAAGTTTTTTTTTATCTGCTAAAGTGTAACAAAACGTTCAAACAAAACATAATAGCATCCAAAACATCCAACGAAAATAATAATAATATTTATGTATTCTGCTTTTGGACAGAATCAAGAAGCACACTCATTAACGAAGAGGAAGGATAAAAATAATAAAAGATGGAATGGGAAAAAAAAAAAAAAAAAGGTGAACCAGTCGAGATGAAAAGGGGAAAAAAACCAATTGCGGAGGGTAGAAATCTCGATATAGATTATAACAAAATATTTTTTTGAAGCCGGCAACAGCATTGACTGACATTAACTAGGTAAATATGGCGTTTCTAACAGAGGCTGATTCAGTCAAGATAAAAAAAAAACGATTAAAAAGAAAATATTACAATTTTCCATATTATAATTTATGATTAAAGATATATGATGAGTTGATTTATGACGTAATAACGATAAAAACTTAGATTTATGACGTCACACATTATGAAATGGACAAAGTCCGACAATTATTTTAAGACATTTTTATGTTTATACATTCTTTTTTATAGATGCAAATATTTAAGTAAATTCTCTGTTTATAATAAACAGTATTAAACAACATTTACCGGCCTGAATGTCCGAGAAATTTCCGACAGGATTTGAACCAGTATCCTATACTGAACCGTCATTTAACTTAACGTGCCTTAACCGATTTGGCCACAGAGAATCGTTCGTTTAGCAAGGTCGAATTTATTGTATTTAAACTTCAATCATTCATGAATCTCTCACGTACATTCATATCTGCTCATGGCGTAGCAAATGTAATCACATGACGTCACACATTATTAAATGGACAAAGTCCGACAATTATTTAAAGACATTTTTATGTTTATACATTCTTTTTTATAGATACAAATATTTAAGTAAATGCTTTGTTTATAATAAACAGTATTAAACAACATTTACCGGCTTGAATGTCAAGAAATTTTCATAGAAAATATTCGTCCTCCGACAGGAATTGAACCTGTATCCGATACGGAACCGTCATATAGCCTGACGTGCTTTTTACCGATTTGGCCACAGAGGAGCGTTCGGTTAGCAAGGTCGATTTTACTGTTTTTAAACTACAATCTTCCATGATTCTCTCACGGACATTCATATCTGCCCATGGCGTATCCTAATATAAATAAATGATATACATATATATATAAATGGACAAAGTCCGACAATTATTTTAAGACGTCGTTTATTCACATTTGGATATAATGTGTCGTTTGTCTTGTTGCTTTAAAAATGTATTGTTGCTAATTTTTTGTTTTTACATAAAGAAGTGTTTTTTGGTATTTTACTATAAAAATGTATTTTTGGACTTTCAAAGTGTTTTGTTTCGTTTAGGGATTTGCCATTTGCCCATAGGTGGACTCTAACATGTGCTTCTACCCCAGATCAAGCTAAACCGGGGATAAGCCCCAATTAAGAGGTGGTTTCGCCCTCAAAACCTCGAATCTCCTGATCAGACGACTTGTTGCCGCGATTAGTAAATCGTCATAGTTGGAACCACTGAGTTCTAAATAGGTGAAGTGAATACTTGCTTTAGGGTCTGTATAATTGCAAGCTTCGTCCAAACATCTCTTTACTGCAAGCCGACTAATACATCACAGAAGAAAAAGACCTTCGGTCAATACTGGAGGGGTTTTCGACGCAGCAGTACGTATCCTGAAGCCTGGCAAGTATTCTTGTGGACATTTGAATCCTCTGAACTGGTGAAAATAGAAAACCTCAAACAAGATAAGATAGATACGCCAGCGGATTCGGCAGCAGAAGCGGAAATGAGTGAACCCAACAAACAAATAAATAAAAAAAAAAGAAAAATCTCAAGCAGTGCTAGAATTATAGGAGAATAAGCCTGATCAGCCACCAAAGTTAGGTTTATAATAACACTTTTTAATTTAATTAACCGTCTGAAATCCAATTTGAAGAATAGACAGTTTTAAAAAGCCAGACGGACTAGAATGGAACAAAATTTTAATGTAAATCAGTTCTCATGGAAATATCTGCAAAAACCGCATTAATTTTATTGATTTCAAGAAAGGATGTGAACGGGTATGATGTCCTGTGGCATAGATCCTCAGAGGATAGAGCATAGAAGAAGGTCTTAACAAGTCATCCAGGCCCTCGATAACCGTGCCAACAAAAAGTTAAATAAAAAAAACGTAGGAATTTCTTCCAGACGAATATTGGCATTAGACAGATGACGCCTACTCTCTCCAACAACTCTTCAACCTGTTTCTTGAGAGAATTAAGCAGAAACTCCTCCAAGAGCACAACACTTTATCTCATTCATCGGTAGACCTGTCTACCATTTGAAATGGAAAGATCAATACGAACTTTATGACTACTAATTATAGGTTAACATTATATAAATTAAACTTATAGGTTATATAAGGTATTTTTCGTCGCCCACGTCACTACCGTGCAAAAAAGCCCAGTCCAGGACAAAATGAATAATTCGGAATACAGTGTGTATATATATATATATATATATATATATATTGGGGTATACGATAAATATTTATAACATCACTACAAAAGTCTATTCTTATAAACGTTTCGAATTCTGCGACAGTGTTGAATGAAGAACCTGATGATTCGACATTCAACACCATCAATTGATAAGACACCAGAAGTGATGTCCCTTTTTCCTTTTTTAATATTTGATGTTAAATATTTTTATGTTATAATTTTCGAATAAAGAAATATTTGCTCTACTCTGTATTAAGCAATCTTTTTAAAATTACAATTTTAATTTGAATTTTATTCCATCTACACCAATCCTATATGATTATATATATATATATATATATATATATATATATATATGTGTGTGTGTGTGTGTGTGTGTATATATATATATATATATATATATATATATATATATATATATACATATTTTAATACATGCAATTTATTTAAGTAGATGTAGATGCTGTTTTTTATATAAATGGTATTTATTAATAAAATTGTATAAACAGAAAATATATTAAATAATTGTCGAACTGAATCCATTTCAATATATATATATATATATATATATATATATATATATATATTTAAATGAATACATAGGGAACGTACAAAAAGAAAGGAGAAAGTATATATAAAGAAAAAGATAGCCGGAAAGTGTCGTCGAAAGGATATGGCAAGAGATTTTCCCAGACACAGGCGTCGCCAATGATTTAAGTGATTTTTGTTGGTACAAAATTTATTGTCGAAAGTTGTATAAAATTGGAAGAAGAAGAAGAAGAAAAGAATATTAAAGAAGAAGAAGAAGAAGAAGAACAACAAGAAGAAGAAGAAGGTGGAGTTCGACGATGACGATGATCATAGTAGTTTCTGGCAGAATTTCTGGGATGAGGTGTTATCAATGTGAAAAAATTCTCCAAAAAAAAAAAATTATCCCCATTTTGTTATAGTTATCATATATGTTTTGACCGTTATGCTTTTCGGCCTTCCTTAGGTGTATGTCGATAAGGAGTTATTCAATCTAAAGGGTTAGATTTTTTGCAAAAGACAGTTAGACAGTATCTTTCCATTATGTGGGTGGTATTTCTGCTGCACCCTGGGAATATATACCATTCAATAAATCCCATTAAATTTAGTAAAACCACTGATATCTCAGCTTATAAAAAAGATGTTCCCATGGCGGAATTTCGAGGTGTTGGGTGGACAGTAAACAATTTATATCATGGTGTCTTTTGTCGGTAAATGTGAAGGATTTGGTAGTTGTCAAAGAAGTTAGTATAATTCTGTAATCGACAACTCTCCTAACCGGTCGTCCAAGACATTCAAACTCGGCTGTCGCTGAAGTGACCGCTCAATCCAGAACTAACCTTATCCCATGTTGTGATTTAAGTTTGGATTAAGGCATCAAGATCGAATCGTCGCACGTATCTTCGTATTGGGCTGATCCAAGCAGGGCGATGACGTACAGGAAAAAAAAATAACACTCGAATAAATTGAACAAAAGTAATTACTGTTTTTATATCAGTTCCCCGTACAATAATTGGTTTATATCAGAGTTCGCATGCAATTAATTATCAACCGAGACCGCATCTAAATCAGAAGTTATATTATTGTTCACCTGGCAAAATCTGGTTAGCTGTTGTTGGTAAAGTTTGGCACAAGACTCATATCAGGGGCTTTTATAAGCAGCTCCTCTCTCTGGTATCGTCATAGTCTCTTCTGCCACTCTTCTCTCTTCTGCGTCTCGTCCTCGTCTGCCGAATTCCCTTCACGCATTCGTATTTATTTATTCATTTAAACGATAATTCTGGGGAAATCACTTCTCCCACTCTCTCATATTATTCCCTCTCACTAAATCTCCTCAGTGAGCGTGGGTGTCTTATCTACCCACCTCCTGGTATTTCAACTCAACTTTCGATCAGGGAAACCAACTCCAAATTCGTTGTTTACGAAAAATGAAGTTTTCGCTTTACACTTGCATTTGTAGCTGTCTGCCAATTAACATTGCCCCCCAAGTCTGTGTCACTTTTCCATTGTTCAAATTTCTCGATATAAAATTCAAGTCGTTTATGTGTTAATTAAATCCTCAATCCTTCCCACAGGTTTGGTAATAACCCTTCTCGTCTCAATGTCTCTCAGTACATAACACTTTCTTATAATTTAACAAAACTTTCTTCTGTTTCACCGCGGCAATGACAAATAATACCACATTGGTGCAACAAAAATGAGCACTTCCCATATCAATCTCTTTAGTGACACTGTACTTCACCTAATAATTTGTGTTCAAAGTTATTTTGAAATCAAAAAATAGTTCCAGCAATGGATTCCAAAGGCATTCGATACGAGGGTTCTCAGCCTTAGTGATCGAGGTCCCAAAAACATCTGTTATATGACCTTCGGCCCAAAACTGGTGTGTAGCCGAAGGGTTCTTGAAACTCTTTGATTCTTTTATTTTCACATTAATTTCAGATTAAGAAAATTTGTTCCTATTTCTGTTTTTTTTTAATCAACTTTCCAAATTTGGAGAGTCATAACCGTTTCAGGAAGATTGCAAGGATTGCCTCCCTTTAATCCAATTACTTGCTTACTTCACATTTTCGCATCTCCACTCCACACTAGCGACGCTAAATCCTCCGTATTCCCCCTTCCCTCTCGGAAATTTACACCAGCCTATCTCTCAGAAAGGTCCAACTGATTTTGTGACAAATCTGATTTTCAGATCATGTGGGCGAAAGGGTGTATTTCATTGTAATAATTAATTTTTAATCTCCAGCCTCTTCAAGGCAGAGATAAAATTATCTCTCCGTTCACAGAACTACCCAACGTTCAGAGAAATCAGATGACTCTCTTGGAAATTACAGGATGTTTCGACACTCGCTCTTTGTTTTCCGTTCCCAATTCTTTTTGGTCAACGAAATTATATTTGTTTGCCTAAATTCTCAAGGAAGAGATAAAAGTATTCACCATCTGTTGGTTGATCGGTGACTTAGCGAAAACACAAACCAGATCACCTGATTATCACGACAGGATCGTTTTTCATAACTTCAACCACCACAGCGGATTCGATTCTTGATTTCATTTCACAATTCGTTTTCGCCAACGAAAATATATTTGCTTGTCTAAATTCTCAAAGAAGAGATAAAATTGTTCTCCAATTCTGTTTTCGTCCGCATGCCAGACTCTCAACAGATACGAAAAAATAAACGTTAGGCGAGAAGAAAAACAGACGGTCCCATTTTCACCAAGAAAAATAACCCCCCCTCTCACTCTCTCTCTCTCCCTCTCTCTCTCTCTCTCTTCACCAGACTATACTTCATTTTGGGCTTAACCCTTCCCTGCACAGAATTTAGGTGACATAGTGATTGTGAGTTCAATCCAAGTGTCGGGTAGTGTTTACAGCGAGAAAAAACTTCAGCATGATACAATGAAGCAACTTTTCCAGAAGATCTATCAATTGATTCAATATAACCTTCCCATTTCATGTCAGTGGAAAACGTTGGAGACATCGATTTCAGACACTGGATATTCTTCCTTCGATGAGCTGCTGTCATGCCGACGTTCCGTTGTCAAGAGATATCGGTCACTCACTACAACGTGTGCATTTATTCAGCTGACCAGATATATCGGTCACTAGTACATGTGCATTTATTCAATTGACAAGAGACATAGATCGCTAGAGCGTGTGCATTTATTCAGTTTACGAGATATATCACTCGATAGAATGGGTGCATTTATTCTATTGTCAAGAGATATCGGTCACTCGCTACAACGTGTGCATTTATTCAGCTGAGCAGATATATCGGTCGGCAGAACGTGTGCATTTATTCAATTGACAAGACATACCGGCCACTACAACCGGTGCATTCATTCAGTTTGATCTTGGCTGGTAGACAAATAACAAACAAGTTTTTTGGTTTTTTTTCATTATCTTTCTATCTCGTAACTTCTCTTTTCTCTCCATTCTTTATTTGTTTCTTTTTTTGTTTTTTTGTTTTTTTTTAAATATGTTGATGTGATATACAGACATAGTTTCTTACGCATGAATTCATAGTCCTCGGGTGAACATGATGAAGACGCAATCTGTTTTCGATTAGCTGTCAAAATAAGTAATAGGCATGTTGATAGCGGAAGCTGTATGCGGAAAGAAGGAAATTTAATTAACCTATGTAGTGTTGTTCAATACTAATCATACATGCATATATATATATATATACATATATATATATATATATATATATGCCTATGTAACAGTAGAAATATTAAAAATATATATATAACTTTTTAGAGGCATTTTTTATGATGAATAAAGACAAACTATTCTCTACCAACGCGTTTCGCCATCTAATGGACTTTATCAAATGTTAGGATTTTATTTTGCCAGGTGTATTTATAAATTGCGATCAATCGTAAATCCCGTGACCCATGAGGTTAGTGGGGTTACCACATGTACTGCAGCCGCAGTAGAAGTTGGGTTTATTGGGCCAGATAGCCTCACGCTGCCCAACCATCTCCAAAAATTTTGGAATACAGAGTAACCTTCTCCTAGACCGGTTTCCACCCAAGGCTATATAGCCCAGTCTGTCCTGCTATTTTACCCATAGCTGGGGGGAAAGAGGATTCATACCTTTACTAAGTAAGTGAATATAACGGATCCAACTGGAATTATCCGATTTCTTAATCCGAGTCGCTATCCATTACTCCACCGTGGATCCACTTATAAATACATGTCGCCAAATAAAATCATTTAAAAGGATTATATTTTGGGATATATAAATACATATATACATGAATACTTGTTGCAAAATAAAAACCTTACAGTTGTCTTGATAGAAATCCATCAGGGGAGTTTTCATTTTGTCTATACAGATATGAATAAAAAGTGAAGAGAAAAAAAAAACTATTTTTAGCCGACATGTTCCGTCCTCTAAGGGACTTAACAAAATACATGTTGGGATTTATTTTGTTGCACGTGTTTATATACTAGAGCAAGGATGTCAGTGGATTATCAAAGCTTTTAAATTTGAGAACGTTCAATTTGATCATAATTTATGCAATATTCATTTATAAAAAAATAAAGAAATTTCTTGAATATTACTCGCTTACTTTCGTCTTACCGTACTTGAATTTTACTCGCTTACTTTCGTCTTACCATACTTTGCATTATGGTCCTTTGCTTTCTTCGCATGTTTTGACTGACCTTTCAACCCCCGATGAATATTCATGAAATTCCTCAAATTCGAAATCCTTGATAAACCAATAACATCCTTGCTTTTTGTATATATATATATATATATATATATATATATATATATATTCTCTTTTTATTTAATTTGCTCCATGCAGATACACTCTCTCTGAAAATAATTGACACACACACACACACACACACACACACACACACATATATATATATATATATATATATATATATATATACCAGTTGTAACAGCAAAATTATCCATGTCACAAAATCGAAGTCTCCAGATGCATTGATCTGTCCCCATCCTTCTCTTCATCCTTTCCCCGATCACTCCTCTTTGCTCTCGCTCCAACTCTCTGTAATCCCGTGCGTGATAGTGGTCTCCCGCTTTGCTTGGGGTGAAATGCTTAAAAATGTTTAATATCTAAAAAAACAAAACAATAAACTAATTGAATTTAGCCTCTTGACAGCATTTGTCTTCCGAGGAACTGAAAAACCATTAGATTTATTCAGCTAAAAAGAGAGCGGATTAAAATCGTTTTGTGTCAGCCCCACTATGAGCAATGGTGAGAGGAAAAAGAACATTCAGACCTTCGGTAATGGTACGAACTTTCACAAGAACCATCAAAAGTACGGTGAATAAATTTTAAAAAGAGGGAACTGCAGAAAGAAAATCTGAATCAGGAGGTCACAACTGAAAGAGGGATGATCATTTTAACATAGCGATAAAGAGGTCGATTAGAAAAGATCCAACACAATTCATAAGACTTTTGGCACATTCCAAAGAACAGTGAAAAAAAAAAACTGAAAATTAAATCGTACGTGAAAACTATGACGCATCTAGTTACTCCAGGACAGAAAGTTAGAATGTTAGAGAGGACGAAGATCATCTTGAATAAGATGAATGTTTGAAAATGATCCTGCAATATATATATATATATATATATATATATATATATATATATTTGAACTATATTTTAATCCTTCATGAGCCTCCGATCCTTAGCTATGATTAATTAATGATGAAAATGTCATTTTCATTTATGATCGATTTAATCACGATGTTTTCTGTTAAGCTTGGAGTATAACTATACATTTTTATAAAAGTTTTGGTCTTACACAATTTGGAAAATTTTAATGTTACTTTCCAATATATATATATATATATATATATATATATATATATATATATATATATATATATATATATATATATTAATTACACAACCAAATAAAAATATTCATATGAGATAATTTTGTTTTTTGTTAATTTATATGCTCATCATAATAAATATATTGAGGCTTTTTGTGGATCAGTTTTAATATTTTATATTACTAGGATCCACTTGGATTATATACCAACGGAGGTTTATTACCTGTATTATTATATATATATATATATATATATATATATATATATATATATATATATATATATATATATATATATTTAATTAGTCGAAATTTTCAAACATTGTCTGTTTATTGCAACATTGAGAGCGGTTTTTTATTTCATCAAATACATGTGCCATCTCTTCCTGAAAGTACTTGAAAAATAAATGGGATTCTCGCTTTTATGAATGCATTTTCTTGTGTCATTTAATTGTAATAGATTTTTTTTATGATAAAAAAAAGCAAACATAAGTTTTGTAATTTATTTAATCAGATAATGCCTGAAACAGAATTCTTACCTAAATACACACACACACACACACCACAGAGCACACACACACACACACACACACACACACACACACACACACACACACATATATATATTTTGTGTGCATTTTCAACTTTCGGTTTTTTTCATTTATGCATGTTTCATTAACAATATAGACAAGTTGGAATTTATAGAATATAAATTAATTTAGTTGAAATAAATTGACAAAACTTATCTATGTTATTTGAAACATACAAAAGACGCATGGTATATATATATAATATATATATATATATATATATATATATAATGAGATTACCTTAACTGTATTATTTTTTCTTAGAAATAAATCTTCTGTTTCTGTTTCATATCATTATTAATTGAATAAAGTTTTTTTGCTAAATGGTCAACTTTTCTTTTCTGCTTCTTCTTTTATTTTCTTCTTTTCTGTTCATTTTTTGCTGCTGCTTCATTTACATTTCTTTTTCTTTTTTTCTTCTTTTTCTTTTCTGCTTTTTTTCCTGTTTTCGACTTCTTCTTTTCGGCTTCTACTTTTCGGCTTCTTCTTCTTTTCTTTTTCTTCTTTTCTGCTTTTTCTTCTTCTTCTTTTCTGTTTATTCTTTTTTTCTTCTTCTTCGTTTCTGCTTTTTCTTCTTTTTTCTGCTTCTTCTTCTTTTCTTTTTTCTTCGTCTCTGCTTTTTCTTCTTCTTTTCTGCTTTTTCTTCTTCTTTTTTTCTTTTTCTTATTTTCTGCTTTTTTTCTTCTTTTCTGCTTCTTCTACTTTTCTTTTTCTTCTTTTCTGCTTTTTCTTCTTCTTTTCTCTTTCTTTTCTGCTTTTTCTAAAATTTTCTTCTTCTTTTCTTTCTTCTTTAAAATCTTTCTTAGAGTTTTTTTTCTTCTTTATTTCTTTTTTTCTTTTTCTTCTTCTTTTCTTCTTTTCTTTTCTTTTCTGCTTCTTCTTTCTTTTCCTTCTTTTTTATTTTTTTTTCTTTTTTTTTCTCCTTTTCTTTTCTGAATCGAAAATCTTTCTTCTTCTTCTAATTTTTTTTTTTTTTTTTTCTTTTCTTCCTCTTGGGAAAAAATTTATTCTTTTTTCTTCTTCTTCGTTTCTGCGTTTTTTTTTTTCTGAAAATCTTCACTTTTTTTCTTCTTTTTTTTTTCATTTCTTTTCTTTTTTGCTTCTTATTCTTTTCTGCTTCGAATTCTTTCTTTTTTCGTTTTTCTTTTCTTCTTTTTTTCTTTTTTTTTTTTTTTTTTTTTCTTTTTTCTTTTTTTCTGCGTTTTCTTCTTAACTTCTTCTTTCTCTTCTTCTTCTTTTTTTGCTTTTCTTTCTTTTCTCCTTTCTTTTTTTTCCTTCTTTTTTCTTCTTTTCTTTTTCTTCTTCTTTTCTTTTTCTTCTTTTCTGCTTTTTCTTCTTCTTTTTTGCTTCTTCTTTTCTGCTTTTTCTTCTTCTTTTCTGCTTCTTCTTCTTTTCTGATTTTTTTTCTTCTTTTCTGCTTCTTCTTTTCTTTTTCTTCTTTTCTGCTTTTTTTTCTTCTTTTCTCCTTCTTTTCTTTTTCTTCTTTTCTGCTTTTTCTTCTTCTTTTCTCCTTCTTTCCTGCTTTTCTTTCTTCTTCTTTTCTTTTTTCTTTTCCTTTTGGATTCGAAAAAGGAAACTTTTCTTCTTCTTCTTTTCTTTTCCTTCTTTTCTCTTTTTTTTTTTTTCTTCTTTTCTTTTCTTTTCTTTTCTTTTTTTTAATTTCTTTTTTGCTAATTTTTTTATATATTTTATAAGGGTAGATGTTTTAGAAATTCTTTTCTTCTTTTTTCTTTCTTTTTCTTCTTTTTTATTTTATTTCTTTTTCCTTTTTTTTTTTTTTTTTTTTTTTTTTTTATTTTTTTCACAGAAACTTTTCTTTTAGTTTTTCTTTCTTTTTTTTTCTTTCTTTTTTTTTTTTTTTTCTTTTTTTTTTCTTTTCTTCTCTTCTTTTCTTTCTTTTTTTCCTTCTTTTTTTTGGTTTTTTTTTCTTTTCTGCTTTTCTTTTCTTTTTTTCTTTTTTTCTTTTTTTTTTTTTTTTTTTTTTTTCTTCTTTTGTTTTTTTTCTTCTTTTCTTTTCTTTTTCTTTTCTTCTTCTTCTTTTCTTTTTTTCTTTTTTCTTTTTTTTTTTTTTTTTTTCATTTTTTTTTTTCTTTTTTTCTTTGACTTTTTTTTATCTTCTTCTTTTTCTTTTTCTTCTTTTCTCTTTCCTTCTTTTTTTTTTTTTCTTTTTTTCTTCTTCTTTCTTTTTTTCAGATTTTTTCTTTTTCTTTTCTTTTTTTTTTCTTTTTTTCTTATTTTTTTTCTTCTTTTTTTTTCTTTTTTTTTCTTTTCAATCAGTTTTTTTTTCTTCAGAAAAAAACTGATTTCTTTTTTTTTCCTTTTTCTTGAACTAAATTTCTTTTTTTTTTTTCTTTTCTTCTTCTTCTTTTTTTTTCTTCTTTTTTGGTTTTCTTTTTTTTCTTTTCTTCTTTTCTTCTTTTTTTTTAAGATTTCTTTTTCTTTCTTTTATTTTTTAAACTTTCTTCTTTTTTCATCTTTTTCTTTTTTCTTTTTCTTTTCTTTTTCTGTTTTTTTTCTTTTTTTTTTTTTTACTTCTTTTCTTCTTTTTTTTTTTTTTCTTTTTTTTTTTTTTAAAATTTTCTTCTTGAAATTTTTTTTCTTTTTTTTTTTTTCTTCTGAGAGAAATTTTTTATTTTTCAAATTTTTTTTCTTCTGCTTTTTCTTAATCTTTTTTTTTTTTTTTTATTTTTTTTTTTTCTTCTTTTTTTCTTAAAATCTTTTATTTTTTTTTTCTTCTTTTTGTTTTTTTCTTCTTTTTTTATTTTAAAATTTTTTTTTTTTTTTTTTTTTTGCTTCTTTATTCTTTTCTTTGATTTTTTTTTCATTTTTTTTCTTCTTCTTTTCTAAAATATTTTTTTTTTTTCTTTATCTTCTTCTTTTATCAAATTTTATTTTCATAATTTCTTCTTTGCTTTCATTTTTTTTTTCTTTTTTCTTTTTTCAAAAAAGAAATCTTTTTTAAATTTTTTCTTCTTTTCTTCTTCTTTTTTTTTTTCTTTTTTTTTTATACTTTTTTTTCATTTTTTTTCTTTTTTAGATTTTTGAAATGTTTGATTTTTGCTTTTCATTTGAAATTTTTCTTTTGCTCGTTTTTTTTTTATTTTTTCTTTTTTTTTTCTTTTCTTTTTTCTTTTTTTTATCCTTTTTCTTTTCTTTATGCTTCATTTTAAATTTTTTTTCTTCTTTTTTAATTTTTTCTTCTTTTCTTTTTTTTTTTTTTTTTCCTTCTTTAATTTTTTTTTGTATATGAAGATTTTTCTTTTTTTTTTTATTTAGATTTTTTCTTTTTCTTTATTTTCTTATTTAAATTTCAGATTTTCAAAAATTTTTTCTTATTTTTTTTTCTTTCTAATATGTTTTTTTTTTTTTTTCTTCTTCTTTTCTAATTTCTTCTTTTCTTTTTCTTTATTTTTTTTTTTTCAAAAAATTTTTTTTCTTTTTTATAAAACTTTTATTTTTTTTTTTAAATTTTTTCTTTTTTTTTCTTTTTCTATTTTTTTTTCTTTTTTTCCTTTTTCACTTTTGAAATCTTCTTCTTTTTTTCTTCTTTTATGCTTTTCTTATTTTTCTCCTAAAAATTTTTTTTCTTCTTTTTTTTTTTTTCTTTTATTTATTTTCTTCTTTTTTCTTTTCAAAACATACCAGTCTTGGAAAACTCTTCTTTTTAAATATTCTTCTTCTAAAATTTTTTTTTCCTGTTTCTTTTTTCTTTTATTAAATTTTTTTTGAGTTTCTTCTTTTCTTATTAAATTTTTTTTCTTAATTTAAATAGAATTCTTTTTTTCTTCATTTTTTCTTTTCTTCTTCTTTTTTAATACTTTTAAATCTTTCATTTTATATTATAAAAAATATAATTTTTTCTTCATTTATTTCCATTTAAATATATTATTACTGTGTTTTTACTCAAAATTTTTAATCGCCATTTTGTTAAAGATCTTTTTAAAACAAAAAAAGAGTTTTCTTATATTTTCAATATTTTTTTTTTTTCTTTTTTTTCTTTTTTTCATTTTAAATGATTTAACATTTAAATTAGAAAAAAAAATAAAAAAGAATTGGAAAATTTCATTTTTCCAATTTATAAATTTATGTTCTTTTAAAAAACCTAGGTTTGCAAAAAATTTTCAACAGTTCAATTTATCTTTTTAAATTTTAAAAATCTTTTAATTAAGGCATTAAAAATCGCTTTATTTCGTTATTTTTCTCTAATTTTCTTAATTCAATATTAAATAAAATAGGTTTATCTCATAATTCGAGTTTTCTTTTTTTGCCATTTGGGGGTTAAGCCGTTGTTTTATGAAAATTCAAATATATACAGCGATTTGGATTTTATTAATATTTTCATGAAAACAATGTCATTTTATCTATCTTTTCAATTTTTTTTATTTCAGAGGAAAAATTTCAGTCTATTAATTCAATTCCTTAAATTTATAATTGATTTTTTGTTCAGTCAATTTTTTGCAAAATTTATTCTAAATAATAAATTTTATAAAAAATACAATTAAAACATCAAAAAAGACTTTTTCTCCCAACATAAATTTCCTTTTTTTTTTTTATAATCTCTTTTCCTTTCTAATATTCTCTAATATATATATATATATTTGATTTTTAAATACATATATATATATATATATATATTTATATATACAATATATATATATATATTCATATATATATATTGAAATGGATTAATCCGAAATTAGAATACATGAATATGATTTGTTATAATAATATTTTTTTAATATAACATTGATATTTTTTAACAAATATATATGTTATATATATATATATATATATATATATATATAAGATAGAATAGATATATAGATATTTCATTTTGATTATTTTCGAAATGTTATTTTATATAATAAAATAGAAGATAGATAGATATATAAATATATATATACAAACGTACATACATACATCAATTAAATAAATTAAAAAGAAAAAAACTCAAAATTGATAACAAAATAAAAATACAAAATGTGTTTATTTCATGTTATTTTTCTCTTTTTGTAAGAAATTAATTGAATTCTTTTAATTTTAAAAAAAAATTTAAGAGAAATTTCATTTGCATTAAAATTTATTTATTTATATTAAAATAAATGAAATTTTCCATATATATATATATATATATATATATATATATATATATATATATATATATATATATATATATATATATATGTGAATGTGTATATATATATATATAAATATATGGATATAGATCCGACAGTATGAAGAAAAATATACTGAAAAACAATTTTCAAAAATCCTAATATGCGATTATGCTGTTTTAATGTTTAATGTCAACGTCGGACGTTTCATGGTCTAATAAAGACCATCTTCAGGACATATTCATAAAACATAATTAAATATTAATATATAATTCAACATTAAAAAGACGATGGACATAAAAGTAATTTTAATCCAAACAGATAACTGAAATCTTTTATAAGATCAGCGTTTTTTTTGAAACATGATCACGTCGTCGTCAATGGGATGACGTTAAAAAATAATATGAAAAAAAAATTTGTAAATATCCTTTAGCATTCTTAAATATTTGTTCAAAGATGAAGAAAACGACGATGTTTCGAAAGAATGGACGCAATTCATTTTTTATAAAATCTTCAGGAATTTTAGATTGTTTTAAAATGGGGAATTTTAATTTTTTGAATCTTCTTTATAAGTCTCCCTCACAGTAAAATGATTTTTTACATATTTTTTCAATTTTTTGAATTTTTTGGTTTTCAGAAAAAAATTTGGGACTAAAATTTGAAAATTTCTTGAGGCCTTTGCCAAAAACTGAATTTAGGATATCAGTCCAATTTTCTGAAAACCACTTAAATTTGAAAAAATATATATTTCCGGAACATATACATGATGAATTAAAGGAGGGCTTGAAATGAAATTAATATTCATAGGACGGTTTTTAAAAACGAACAGGAAAGAAACGCGTGACATGCTTAATGGGTTTGATCAAATGGATGGCGGAACAGTGTTTGGGAGATATAACAAAAAAAAATTATAAAAGGGAAAGGGTTGTTTTATAAATTTAAATGACCTTTATCAAGTGAACAAATGTTAGGAATACTGATTAAAGAACTAGGCAATATATCCCTAAGATAAGGTCACCAAATTAAACACAGATTTTTTTTTTCGTGAATGATACCATCCTAAGAACAACAAAAGAAGTAAAATTTTAATAATTAATAATTTTTTTTTTTTTATATTTCTTTATTTTTTTTTGAAATCATTTTATTTGAAATAGTACAATGGTATTTATATAATTCGCAATAAAATTGATCCCTGAACAATAATCCAGGAAATTTTCATGGCCGGAGTTGATCCTTCAAATCTACAAATCAACCATTCCCCCTTGCATGGAATATTGCTGCCATATATGGTCTGGAGCCCCTTCTAATTGTCTCAAGGTTCTTGATAAGATCCAAAGACGGATATGCAATGTAATTGGCCCTGATCTGGCATCTCGTCTGCAGTCGCTCTCTCACAGACGTGCCATTGCCTCCCTTTGCCTTTTTTTACAGATACTTTCACGGTAACTGCTCCGATGAGCTGCTTAAGCTGGTTCCCAGACTTCATGAATTTAAGCGCTCAACTAGGCTGGCATCTCGCTCTCACCCTTTCACTGTCGAAACTGTTAAATGTAGCCGTCTCTTCTACTCCAATAGCTGTCTTGCACTTCTAGCCTGTGGAACTCCCTCTTCTTTTCCTGTTTTCCAGATAGCCATAATCTACAACTATTCAAATGTAATGTCAATCAACGTCTCCAGATGCCCTGATCTATCCCCTAACCTTCACTTCATCCTTTCCTCTATCACTCCTCTTTGTTCTCGCTCTAACTCTCTGTAAACTCCTTGCGTACTAGTGGCTTCCCGCCTTGCTTGGGGAAAATTTTAATACAGATATATATATATATATATATATATATATATATACAGACGTCCAGAGTTTATTTCTGTTTTTTTTACAAATGGACTTTCACGATAGTCTGCTCGTCCGGTTCCCAGACTTCATGAATTTAAGCGTTCTACTAGGCTGTCATGTCGCTCTCACCCTTTCAGTGTCGAAACTGTTAAATGTAGCCGTCTCTTCTACTCCATGTCTCGCACTTCTAACCTGTGGAACTCCCTCCCCTTTTCCTGTTTCTCTGATAGCTATAATTTCCAACTATTCAAATGTAATGTCAATCGACGTCTCCAGATGCCCTGATCTATCCCCTATCCTTCAGTTCATCCTTTCCTCTGTCACACTTCTTTGCTCTCGCACCAACTCTCTGTAATCCCGTCTTGCTTGGGGTAAAACGCTTTAAAAAATAAAAAAATATAAAAAAAGATTTCTGATATTTAAATTTTTGGGGAAATATAAAAATAAATCACTGACAAAAAAAAAAAATGGAAAAATATCCGAAACAAATAGAAGATGAGAAATGTAAGCAAAAATCGAAGACATGTTCGATTTAATTGCATTTCGGTCGTCGGATGTCATTTGATTTTTAATTAGTTTGTTTTTTGTGCAGATGTTTATTCTTTCACGGAATTATTTGTAGCAGAAACTTGTTGTCTGAGAAATGATATAATATATTTCTTGCTCAGATAAAAAAAAAGTACAAGATAATGTCAAACATAAAAAGCTAATTAAAAACAGGGTTTGCATCACGTGTTAAAAATAGTGCACTGATTCAGGTTCTCACGGTGTGACCCACTGTCGTTTCGCTGCGCCAGAACATATACAAATTTAGTATATTTTCATCTACTTTAGAAAGCTGATTCACCGGCGTAGGGAGTTGATCTTTATTTATCAATCTCCAACGATTCAGACCAATAAATTTTTCTCAGTCGATATTTTTTTATGTTGATCCTATCATTTTCTCATGCAAACAGGAAGGACAAGATTAGATTTCAATAATTTCTGTTTGGATATATCTAACCTTTTTCACCTAGATATGGTGTAATTTTAAGCAAGCATTTTTTATTATAGAACAAAACGAGTTCAATTCTGAGTACAAATCCTCACTGGGTATTTCTACTTTCGGCTTTGTGCTACAGACACTTGACGTTTGGAAAATAATAATGGCAGCTACTGAGGTGGTGTAATGGTTAAAAACTTGTCTCGAGGAGTCAATTATCTTGAGTAGTGAGTTGGATCCTCACACATGAATGAATAGGGTTTTACCCACATTTACTTCAGTAAGTTTTGACTTTTTATAAAACAGACCTATGTACTCAATGCAAAAGGGGAAAAGTTTAAATAAACACATTTTTATACTAGTGCAAACTGAACCTACTCATAGCTAATATATTTTAGTTACCCAAGATAAAAAACCTAAACAATGTCTATCTTTTATTTTGTTATTGTTCCAGAATGTTTTTAAATGAGGCAATTGTAAAAGACTCAAACAAATAATAAGTAGTAGTTTTTTTCGCCAGTTAAAAAGAAAGTTTTTCCCGCAATCTTTTGACTGATAACGCCTCCAAACTCTCTGCGTTTTCTGAAAGAAAAGCTTTGCCGAAGACGTCCTTTTTCGTCCGGGGCCCATAGAAAGGGCCTGAACCCGTTTAATCGGCTTCAACAGGCTATTTTTTTGGCCGAGCCTACGGGGGGAAAACCGTTAAAAACCGGCCTTGTGCCATATTCTTTTCCGTGGGTGAAAGATAAATACCGAAGTGGCGTTTCGCGGTCTTTGACTGCACACGCCTTCTGTCGAACTCTCTGCATTAGCAGAGAGGAACCCGGACGAGGCTTTGCCGAAGGGCAAGGTTTCGTCCGGGGAGAAGACAGGGCCTGAACCCGTCTAATCGGCTTCAAAAAGGCTATTTTTTGGCCGAGCCTTTGGCTCGGGAAAACCAATAAAAAACCGTTGAAGAACCATATTCTTTTCCGTGGGTGAGAAGATAAATGACTCAGTGGTGTAAAGCGGTCTCTGACTGCGCGGGCCTTTCTGTCGAACTCTCTTCGTTAAATACCCGAACGAAGCTTTGCCGAAGGGGCAAGGTTTTCGTCAGATATAGGCATGGTCCTGAAACCGTCTAGGCGGGTTCAAAAGGGACATATTTTTTGGCCGAGCCTATGGGCTCGGAGAAACCCAATTAAACCCGGCCTTGCCAAATTCACTCACTATTGGGTGGATCGATAAATACTCAGTGGTGTTGGGTGAGTCAAAAAATGCCGGCATTAAAGTATCAACGACCACAACTAGATTGCTGCGTCATTAACTAACGTTTGCAAGTTCTGAACGTTTTGTAGTCGGACCCTTTTAGGAACAAAAGAAATACAAGCCTCCTGCTTCTTCACTAAAAAAAACTACTCTACAACACATTGGCGACCAGAATTCGAAATTCATACAAAAAAAAAATTTAAAGAAAGAAAAAAAAAATTCGTTTCGCCTTATACAACACTTGGCGACGAACGTATTTTGGATTCATACGGAAAAAAAACAAACTTTGCCTTACTATACAACATATATTATCAAGTGCAAACCAAACCTATTCCTACCTTTATGAGTTTAGTGCAAAACAAACCTATGTCCACATTTGGTAGTGAAGGGCAACCTGGACGTCTCTCTACGTTTTGAACTGTTGTTACCAAGTAAATTGTTAAAGAAATAGCAAAAAAAGTGTTGCAGATATATCATATATTACACAACTATTGAGTGTGTGTCAGTTGACCCAGCGTTGAATCTATTCGACAGCTATATTTACCAGCCCCCCCCCCCCAGCAAGGCCGAGTTTAATGTGGGGCAATCCGAGCCGAGTTTAATGTGGCGCAATCCGAGCCTGTAGGCTCGGCTAAAAATTCCCTATAGAAGCCGTATAAAACGGGATCGAGTAGCTGTTTCCCGAGACGAGACTCTGCTCTTCGACATTGCATCGTCTGGGGATCCTCTCTGCCCGGAGACAGACAGTTTCACCAAGGCCTTCCCTCCTACTAATCTTATAGTAGGCGGAAGAGTTCAACATAGACTTTTTAGAGAGAGTAAACCACAACAGCCCACCTTTTCAACCTGATTCCGTATATTGTTCATTGCCGTTGTATTATCCGGGTCGGGACGTCTTCCGTCTTTGTCAGTTATTTGCCCCAAGTACTTAATACTCTCTATGAAAAACTCTTCCCGTCTTTTAATTTGAATCCGTAATCCTGGATTCTCATAAACACCTGCCAGACGTGCGATTTGTGTTCCTCGAGGCTCTCGCTTTTCATTAGGGACGTCATCGAGATAGGCCACCGCAAAATCCAGACCATTTAACATCGTGTCCATGACCAATAAAAAAAAATGAAGGGGGGCGACCTTAACCCCGAACGGAAGTCTTAAAAATTTGTATAAACCCTTGTGGGTGTTTATGCAAAGGATCTTCGAGCATTCTTTGTCGGCATTTGTAGATATGCGTCGCTTAAGTCAATCTTAGAAAAATATTTTCCTCCACTGAGCTCAGCGAATATCTCCTCTGGAGTTAGAAGGGGATAATGGTGGTCCTTTAGGGCGCTGTTCAGCCCCGAAGAGAAGTCAGCACATACACGAATGTCTTTGTCTTTTTTTTTTAATATAAACTGTAGGAGATGCCCATTCATTATATTCAACCTTTGCCAGAACTCCCATTTCCTCAAGATTCAATTCTTCGTCATTTTGATTTAACAAAGCAAATGAAACGTTACGTTTTTTATTTAAAAAGCTAGGTATACGTTTGCCTTTAACTCCAACTTAGCAGACCTTTTTGTGCATTTTCCTTGTCCTCTACTGAAAACGTCGCTAATTTTTTTTAATTCACCTTTCAAGTTTTCTGTTTTGTCAGTCAAATTTTCGACTTTTTGACATAATGAGTTAATAGGCATATCCCAAAGTTGAAACCGTTCTAACCAATCAGTCCTGAAAAAATTACTCGTATTTTTCATAATATACGCCTTTAGTTTTAAAGTTTTACCTTTGAATGACACGTTCGTTATAAGTTCGCCGATAAACTTAATAGGGTCGCCAGTTACACTTTTAGCTATTCAGTTCGTTCTTAACAAAGTCGGCTTCCCAGTTTTCTTCCATGTTTAATAATTAATTATGGATAAGTCTGAACAGAGTCTGCAAGAAAAACAAAAGTTTTGGGTAGCACGAAAGTTAAAAAGGAAGACATTGGTTGGCTGGCAACAGAGGCGACAAGAAAGACAAATTGTTTGGTTTGAACGAATGTTACAAATGGAGATATTGCTTGATAGGCAAGTCTACAAGAATGATAAAATTTTTGGTTTGCATGAAATTCTAAAAGGAAGATATGATTGGTGTTCTCGAGAAAATACAAAGCAACAAGTTTTGGTTACGATTTTCTGGTTCATCAGACTTGGTAATTTTACAAAAGTTTTTTTTTTTGTCTTGTTCTTAATCCTGCAGTGGGAACTTTTGTGTCCCATTTTATCGCAATTAAAACATTTTTTATGTTTAAAAGGAGAATCTCTATACCAATGTAATTGACCACACCCGAAACATGGTCTTGACGGCAAAGTAACTTCATTATTTTTGTTTGACCCTTTTACATTTTTCTTTAGCGCATGTTTTTCATGTGAGCCACGTCACTCTGTTAGATGTTTTTTTCGAATCCTCTCTGACGCTCACGAATCGTTGGCAATCTTCGGCAACTTGTTGTAAAGAAACGTCGGGCTTGTTTCCAAGCTTGTTGAGTACCCTACGACGTATTTCGGCGTAATTCGCTGAAATCAAACCCTGGACGAAAATCAGGCATTTAAAATTATTGGCGCTTAATTTGCAAATTTGATGTCATCGCAGAGTTTATTGACTACACTCGCGAAAGTAGTATAATCTTCGTCTTTTTTGCGGGTGAGATTCATGCATTTCAAACGCTTGTGGAACAGTGACGTTTTTGGACTGAAGAGTTCTCTTAATGATGGAACCGCCTTTTAAGTTTCAAGTTGCTGGTTTTCTTAGTCAAAATATAAAAAAAAAACATATTGTATAAGTCCTCGCAAACCGAATGGTCAGACTTGCACAATCCGTATTGTATTCTTCAGGTTTAAAGTGCGAAGGAATGAATTTTTCAGTAGGCGTGAAGTTTTCAATATCAATATATCATTTTTTGAGAGAACGCGTTTCGCTGTCCTCATTTTGGATTTTGATGGATATATTATACAATTGCCTTTACTCATTCTGTGTTTGAAGGAGCATTTCTTCCAGTTTCTGTTGTCTAACCTGAATTTCTAGGTGAAATTTCTCAATTTTCTTCTGGTATTCAGCTTGTTCTCGTTGGAATTTCTTTTGTATTTCTTGATATTTCTGTTCCAACAGTAGTTTGTTTTTCCTCTTGGTGTTTCATCCACTCTAGCATTGCACTTTTAAATTCATCCATTTTACTGCAGTGGTACGTAAAATTAGGAAATGAGAGGGAGGAATTTTTTTCTCTTTATCCTCTTAATCAAAAATAAATCCGTTTGACTTGTACGATTCTTTTACTGAAAAATTTAAAAGCGGGAGAGGGGGTAAATTTTTCCTTTACCATATTATCGAAAACAATAAATCTGTTTGACTTGTACAGTTTTTTACTGACTTGTTGGAATGGAAAAAATAATAAGGTTCACCAAACTTCTTCCCAACCACTGAATTGAACTTGTAGAAATCCTATTCTTTTAAAGAGTCTCTGTTTTTTAACTGTTAGTGTTGTAATTAACATTGGATACCCTTTTTGTCATAGAGTTTGATTAGAATACCATTCTTCACCACTGTTGTAGACACTGGCATTTTTTTTTTATTTTTTATGATTTAACGTGAAGTCCGTTTCTTCGAATGTCGCCAAGATGTTTTGACCAAGTAAATGCTTAAAGAAATAACAAAACAAGCGTTGCAGATATATCATATATTAAACAGTAAGTACAACAGAAGAGTATTACACGACTAGTGAGTGTGTGGCGGTTGACCCAGCATTCAATCTATTCGACTGTTAATATGGGGCAGCCTCTCCACTAGGGAGTTATGTAGCACAAGGCCGAGTATAGACTAGGTTTAGAGGAGGACACCACAAAAATATTCCCTTAGAACCCCCATAATCGGGTGCAGGTTTTGTGAAACCTCACTCGGACGAAACAGAAAACTTCGGCAAACTGTCCGATGTAATATCCGTTCAAGGCAGAGAGTGAATGCCAGACAGTGCAAAAAAGTCACAGACCGGGCCAAATAATCTGAGACAGAAAAATTTCATTTCACCGAAAGAATGTATGTGGAACAAGGCCGACTTTACCATGGGTTCTCCGAGTCAGTGAATGCAAAAAAAATTTCCAGAAATCCACAGATGCGGGTTCAAGGATCTGTCTACCTCCCAGAACAAAACTTTGTTCTTCGGCTAAAGGATACAGAGTTCGAACACAACAAGGAGGCAAAAGTCACAGAGGGGATAGAATAATCTTTTCGACTGTTATAGAAACACCCTAGGGGACGAGGGATGAATTTGACATGCACAGGACCGAAGGGTATGAGGTTCAGAGTCCGTAGACTCGGCCAAAAATAATTAAGAATCATTTATAAGCGGGTTCGGGATCAGGGAATGAGAACAAAACTTTCACCATGTGGGTGAAGGCAGAGAGTTCGACAGCAGCTGCAAAAAGTCACAGACGGAATAGAATAATCTTTTCGACTGTTATATTAACACCCTCCCCGACGAGGGATGTATGTGGCACAAGGCCGAGTGTTCGACAGTTAAACAATCTAGTCGACTGTTCCTTCAAGGTCTCTCTTACTAATACTAGGCGGAAGAGTCCAATATAGACTCTTTAGAGGGAGGACATCACAACATTGACTATCGGTGAAAAGTTACCTATGTGTACCTTTTTAAACTATAATAAAAAAGAAAAACTTAATGTCCACCTTTGTACAGGAAAAAAAGGACTATTCCTACCTTTTTAACTTTAGTTCAAAACAGACATGTTCACATTTGGTACTGAAGAACAAATTGTTCCACTGCCTAACTTATTGACCCTTGTTCAAAAGAGACCTAAGTGTATCTTTTAGACGATATTGCAAAACGAACCTATATCCATATTTGTTGTATAAAATTACAAACAGAAGATCTACCAATAATTTGACTCTCGTTCAAAACGACCCTTTTTAAACAATTTTGTTCACGTCCAAGCCAAACGCATATCTGGCATTTGGGCTCCCTTGTAAACCAAAATTTTCTGTTTTGTATTTTCTCGAAAACACCAATCATATCTTCCTTTTAGACTTTCATGCAAACCAAAAATTTCATCATTCTTGTAGACTTGCCTATCAAGCAATATCTCCATTTCTAATATTCGTTCAAACCAAACAATTTGTCTTTCTTGTAGTCTCTGTTACCAGCCAACCAATGTCTTCATTTTTGATTTTCGTTCTAACCAAAACTTTTGTCTTTCTTGCAGACTCTGTTGCTAACCAACCAATGCATGTCCTTCAGACATTCGTACTAACCAAACCTATTTTCTTTTATGTAGACTCTGTTGCTAACCACCCAACCAACCAGTGTCTCCCTTTCTGATTTTCATGCAAACTAAACCTTTTCCCATACTTGTAGCCTCTGTTGCCAACCAATATCTTCTTTTTAGACTTTCATGCTAACCAAACCTTTTGTATTTCTTGTAGACTCTGTTGCCAACCAAACAGTGTCTGTCTCCCTTTTTGAAGATTCATGCAAACCAAAAGAACACCAATTAAGAAGACATCTGTCTGTCAAACCAAACAGTGTCTGAAAATCAAAGTTGATAAGCAAACTAAAGATGTTCTCATTTTTGTAACATCTGAGAATCAACCAATAACATAGAACTTGTCTCCATTTAAACATAGAACTGTAAATGATAAACTTTTTTTCATTCTTGTAGCCTCTGTCGCCAACCAAACAATGAAAATTCATTTGATTAATTATATTCAAATTATTATGTTTTTTCTTGTAAACTCATTACGGCAATTAAAATGACCCTTGTTGACTTTAATGCAAATTGCAAACTTTTTCTGTATTTTATCAGAGAATGTCCAACCAACCAGTGTCTCCCATTTTGACTTTTATGCTAAGCAAACCTTTTCTCATTCTTGTAGAGTCTGTTGCTAACCAATCAGTGTCTCCCTTTTCAACTTTTGGCAATATTTTGGAAATATTTTCTCATTCTTTTTAGCATCTGTCACAAATCAAACATCTGTATATATTTTTGAGTTTATATATAACGAATCCTTATATCTTTCTTGTAGACTCTGTTGCCAACTAACCGATATCTTTCTTTTAGACATTCGTTTTAACCAAACCTTTTTTTTGAATTTTAGTAATTCTGTTGCGAACCAATTATATTCTTATTTATTTGACTTTTAATGCAAACCAAACTTTTTCTCATTCTTGGAGTCTCTGTTGCCAACCAATCTGTGTCTACCTTTTAAACTTTCGTCCTAACGAAACTGATATTTATCTATCTAAATCTTTATAAAAAGCAATATTTTAAAACTTAAAGGCAATTCTAATTCAGGAACATTAGAACTTAAGCGATTTTTTTTTTGAAAGACAAATAGGGTTTTAATAAATATCAGACCTAAGACAATATTTCAAAAGAAAGCTCGAGCCTTATATGTTTACCAATTAATACAACCTCGCGAAAGATCCCTAATCTAAAAAAAAACATCTAGCAAATATAGCAAATTTTCCAAGTGTAGCTTAGATTATTTTAAGAATGGAATGGGGGCACCCAGTGAGGATTGTAACAGTTACTCAAATAATTACAAAGCAAGCTAAAATAAGCCATTTCGAAAAATGAATCTAGCAAATATATTCAAATTTAGATCTTGCCAATGTTCGATTTGTGTGGAAATAAGAATTTATGAATGCTCTTGCTGAAGAATGATTTAGTGTATTGGAACATATTAAGTTGGGTTTATGTCAGAAATAGTGGTTACAATATTAACGAGATAGGATTATACTCAACCGAGCAAATGTCAGGGGTTATATTTCCAAAGAGAGCCCCTTTTCATTATATCCTCCATCATTATGGCTCTTGAGGCCCATTGATAAAAATAGGTATGAAAATGAAAAATTAAAACAATTTGAAATCTGATTATTTTGATTAAAATTGCATAAACGAAACAGTTTGAAAGTCAAGAAGGGATTTGAATTAATGTATTTTGTAAATGATTTTTTATGAAATATAAACCACAGATTGTTTCTATGGATGTTTATGAAAAAGGCATCGGCAAAAGGAATCTGCTACCCATCCTGGTAGACGCCATAGTCTTCTGAGACAGAGAGATGCATGTTATAAAATCTGAAATAATCTTAGCATGTGTGAGTGTGTGGGCGGTGCGTAGGCCACTGGTGAGAACGGTAACGATCGATCATTCGAGTTCGAATTCAATCATTGGCTATTTAGTCAGGGAAACGACCTGAAGAATATCGATCTGGGAGACGATATCAGCTCTCTGCCAAACCGGGGCCTGTCTGAAAACCCACACCATTGTGTGGTTCAATGTCACAAAATCTTATGAAATTATATTTACTTATATTTTGTTAATGGATTGGGGCCCAAATTTGCAGTCTCACCCAGCAAACTATATATAATATGTTTTTCGCTGTGCATGTGTGTGCAGTTTAAACCAATGGTTGATATTTTTTTGTGTGTGTGAAATAATGTAAGTTTGACGTATTTGAATCTGCTTAAATTATCTTGCGGTTTAATAAACATTTTGACTAGAATAGAATAGTTTAATCCTTTTTGTAAATTTCTGTTTGTACTCTCTCCTCTCAATTTGCGGGCTTAATGAACACAACAGACACACACATTTTATTAAATATATATATATATATATATATATATATATATATATAAAATTTGAATAAAATAGTTCTAAAATTCTGATAAAAAAGGCAATTTTTTTCAACACTTTTGATGCCATATTAACAAGTGATGGACTTAATATATTTTAAAAGCAATTTCCAGTGAACAGTGGCCGTCCACAACTAAGAGTTTCATTCGTCCTCATACCAATACAATTCCCCACCATCCACCAAAATAAACTTATAAATATTTATTTTGATTTTTACACTCTTCTGTGAGTTTGGGTTGGTGTCTTTATGATCAGATGTAATAATATATATATATATATATATATATATATATATATATATATACTTGTAATGTGTGTGCACATATGATATATGAATATAAATATAAATAAATATATATATGTATAATTATTTATATATATATATATATATATAAAGCGCTCAATATCAGATATAGATTTAACATATTTGGTTGGATAGATGTAATTTATGACCCTGGGTTATACTTTAGCGATCGTAAGACAAACTGATTATCGCAAAGCGTGAAAACACATTTCTATTTATAACTATGCCTATAATTTTATATATATATATTTTTTATAATATGGAATATATATATATATATATATATATATATATATATATATATATATATATATATATATATAATTTATATTTATAATACTATATATATATATAAACATATATATGCCATATTTAAAAAAAGGATATATCTTTATATATATATAATATACAATAAATAATTTTTATACTTTTATACATGTTTTGTGTTTTTTTTTGACATATATATATATATATATATATATATATATATATATATATAGGGGGGATATTTATATATATATATATGTCAATTTATAAGATTAAAATGTTGCCATTTTTGGAGAGATATTCATTTATTATTGACATTGAATAATTCATCTATGGAATGTAACATCTAATAGGGAAAATTTGGTTTATTAATATTTTTATTTTCAATATAGATATATATATAATATTATACATATATATATATATATATATATATATATATATATAATATTTTCTAATGAGATATATTTTAAAAATTATTGATATAATAAATATAAAACAAAATTAAATTGCAAAAATTAATATATATATATATTATATATATATATATATAAACAGACAACAGATATTATAGTATTCAGAGAGGTCTTTGAACATAGCGATATGAAATTATAGATAAAGAAATGATTTAAATAAAGAGATATTTTGAGATGAGTTGATATTTGTTTAGGAAAAAATGGAGAAAAAAGTTTTAAACATTGATAGATTTGAGATCTGAGATGAATAATATATAGATAGATAAAAGATAATTTTTAATATTTTAAATCCTACAAAAACAGACAAAGATTGCTATCACACACACACACAGACCGACATAAAAATATATATGAGATAGATAGATGGATAGATAGATAGATAAACATCAAAATAAATAAACAAAAATAGATTCAAAATGATTTGGGTAAAATTTATTATATAATATATCTACTATTAAATATTAATCTATCTATCTTTCTATATATAGATTCATATATATATATAGCAGGCATTATAAATATAAATGGATTTCAAATTGAATAGTTTTGAATAGAATGAAATCGATAGATTTATTTATAAAATGAGATATATAGATGCAAACAAATTATATATATATATATATATATATATATATATATATATATATAAGATAATGAGATATCCGTATGAAATATGAAATTTTCAATTTAATTTGACAGAAACATTATAGATAGATAGATAGATAATTTTTTTTTTGAATTAGATAGATAGATAGATATATAAATTTAATCAGATGGATTTCAACTCTATTTTACAAAACATTGAAAAGGACTGAGATACTAGGAATTTATCATGATACAGAATTAATCAACATAACATAAACATTATATATAATAATTTTGAATATATAAAATTATGATATATATATATATATATATATATATATATATAAAATATATTAAGAAATCTACATTTATATATAGATGGAGAGAAAAAAAAAGAGTGAGAGAGAAATAAAAGACAGATATAGATAAATATAGACTTTCATTATTATATTATGATATCATAAAGATGATGCTTTAGAATTGATATATTTATAAAGAACTGAATAGATGATAGATAATATGATAGATAGATTTTAATAATAATTTATTTCAACAATATATATTCAACATTAAACATAGATACATAATTTGAACAGGATGAAATTTGTTAGATAAATTATAGATTTAGATGATTTCAACTCTTTCGAAAAAATTTTGATATATTTTGTTCAAAAAAATTATAAATTGAATTTTTTTTCCTGAATGGTTCTCAATTTCTTATTATTCGTACTTTATAAAAAAATTCAAGTAGTATCGTTGTCTGTGTTTATTGGTGAATGTCATTTAAGCCATTAGTCTTTTCTTTATTATAACATTTTTTATATAAATAAATATAAGAAGCTTTAAAGAAACAGGCCTTTTGATATTTTTATATATGCTTTGTAATATTTACCTGAAATATTTCTTTTGAAAAAAAAATGAAAAAGTAAAACACTAAATCTAACAAGTTTATTTTTTATGCAATTTTTAATGCAATTTTTTTAACCATCCTTATTACCGATCATGAGGGAGACTTGCTTTTTTCCTTTAATTATAAAAAATAACAATATGAGAAATATTCAACATATAATATATATATATATATATATTTATTTTCTATATAATTTGAAAATATATATATACATACATAAAAAAATCTTTTAGATGATTGTATAAAAACAAAAAATGTCAAAGTTTATTTTTTTTGTTCAAAAATTTTTTTTAAAAAATATACAATTTAGCATATCGGTATATTTAAATGAATTTTTCATACATAAAAATATTTTATATTTAAAATTTATATATATATATATATATATATATATATTGTAAAATTTTTGGATTATTTTTGGAACATTTTTATTATATATATTAATAGAATATATATCATACATATATTATATATAATATGATCCTATATATATATATATATAATATAAATTTTTATGGAAAAGTGAAATGCCTACAAAACAAGCATTTATGGATCAATGTGAAATGTCTTAGATTCAAAAAAAAATTGTGTTTCATATAATTTTCTTTGAAATTTTTAATTAATCTTTTTTGATTCAATTCTAAACTCTGTTCACCACATTTAAATATATTTTTAAATTTTATAAAACTAATTTATATAAATAAATGATGTGACTTATATACCAAAATGTTGATATTTAAAAAATATTTTTGGACATGGTCAAAAATACGAAATATGATTATAAATAAATTCCACCGGAAAAAACAATAATATTTTTATATTATTTATAAATATATATATATATATATATATATATATTTGTGTGTGTGTCCAAAAAATGTGTGTGTGACATGTGTGTGTGAAACAAATATCAAAAAATGTAAAAAAAAACAAAATATATACTTTTATATATACAATAAAATTGACAAGAACTTTAGAAAAAAAAAAAATGTAAACATTTCTTTTTTTTTTTCTACACATGTTTATATATATATATATATATATATATATATATATATTAA
>CAHIKZ030001940.1:557500-655533 GCA_903632075.3 Acanthosepion pharaonis
CCGAAAATGGAGTATACTATCGACGCAATTGGGACATCAGCATGATATATATATATATAGCTTTTTATATTTATATATTCCTATGGCAGAATACACGTGATCGTCTAAAAAAATTCACTTCTGACTTACTGCTATGTTATGATATATAAATACGAGGTCTGATCAAGAATTATCGGAACAGGTGACATAAAAAGAAAACTACAACATATATCAATTCGACATTTAATCACCTTCGAAGTAGTCTCCAGTCTAAAGTCACACACAGGGTTGTTTCCATTGATAGAAGCATTTTTGGTGGGATAGCGAGCAGCTGCTTCGTCGCCTTCACTCTTGATGTCTTGAAATGTTTGTGGGGTTTGAGTTTTGGAAAGAGGAAACATCGCAAAGGACGTCATCTGGGGGATACGGTGGGTTTAACCTGATTTTTCCTTGACCAAATCTTTTCACACGTATTGGTCACTGAAGCAATCAATTTAAAAACCTTTGAGAAATTCATATTTTTTTTTTTCCGGACAAAAAACAGCTTTAAAGAAAGAAAATCTTTTGCCGAGAACGGCTTGTGGGCATGCGCAACATGGTTCAAGGTCAATCTGTGTCAAACGGATTCACTTCTGGCTACGAGTATAAGGATGAAATAATTATCAATAAAACAATATGGAAAGAGGTGATAGCGTGGAAAAGAAACTTATCGATAGCATGGATTGACTACAGAAAGGCGTTCGACTTGGAGATCGAGATTAACAGAATGTGAGTTAAGAAGACTGAAACTGTACCAATAGTAATCAGAGCTCTGGGACTTTTGAGAAAAGGAATGAGCAATTTACTATTCGTGTCCCATGAGGTAACATCAACATATTTTTGCTCAGAAAATTACCTACTAGAAAACATCTCATGTACTATAAATGATCTGTTAAATCAGGACACAAAAATGCACAATTATTTACCACTACTATTAATAATAATTTTAAATGATGACTATCATATATATATATATATATATATATATATATATTTATATATATATATGACGTGGTTTTACCGATTTGGACAAGGTGCGTTCAGTTAAAAAGTTTGAAATTTCTGCCTTTAAACTTCAATCTTATCATGAATCTTCTCACTTGTTATTCATATCTGCTCAAAGCGTATCCAATATGGTTGAAATTGACGTCACAAATTATGAAATGGACAAATATTTTCTATGAAAATTTCTCGGACATTCAGACAAAATAAATGTTGTTTAATACTGTTTATTATAAACAATGCATTTAATATTTGTATCTATAAAAAGAACGTATAAACATAAAAATGTCTTAAAATAATTGTTGGACTGTATACTCTCCTATAAATAGTGACGTCATTTGTTTACATTTGGATAAGCTTTTGATCAATCTGAAAATACGTGAAAATTGTGGAAGATTTTTTTTTTTGCTGTTGAAGATAGATATATATATATATATATATATATATATATATCAGCAATATATATAACACCAAAATGTGTCCAATTGTTAGATTAATCTTTGAACCGTTGTATCTTAGAAATGATTAAAGATATCTTACTGGAATTCTCCGTGTTTTTTAAAATACTATTAGACACTATTTTGAACAATAAGAATGTATTTAGCTCTAAGTTGAAATGATGATCCCTCTTCCTGTTCTGATCGCCTGATACAGATTTACTCTCTAGTGTTCCTTCCTTTTTAAACATATATCCCGTTCTCTTGATTGTTCTTGAATGGACTTTGAAGAAGGAAGCCAGAGTATGAATGTTGGCACCATTAGTGAAGGCTTAAATAATATTTCCCTCTCACCATTGCTCACTTCGGAAAACAGTGGTTCTGACACTAAATGATTTTAAACTATTCTCTTTCTAGCTGTTTCTCAGTGATTCTTACGACAAATGGTGTCAAGATGGCTAAACGTCTTATCTGAAAATCTAGAAAAAAGGAATTCAATTAGTTTAGTGTTTTTTTTATTGTTTTCTTAAGATATTAAACATTTTGTGGGCTGGGCAATTATCGCATGCTGTTAGACGAGTTTGACAATTTTGCTGTTACATCCGATAGATATATAGATAGATAGATAGATAGATAGGGAGAGATAGGTAGATAGATAGGTACAGAGAGAGAGAGAGGGAGTGTGTGTATGTGTGCGAGAGGGAGAGAGAGAGAGTGTGTGTGTGTGTGTGTGTGTGTGTGTGTGCGTGTGTGTATGAAAGAGAGAGAGAGAGATGGAAAAAGAAAGAGAAAACTTACAACCCATACATAAACAGGGTAAATTTCCTGCCGCTGGCGACATTTATTTATTTATTTATTTATTTCCTGACAAAAATTTAATAAAACTGGATTTTCTCCACCCCCTCCCACTCTTTAAAATGCAATTACTGCCTTTCGTCTTGTAATTTCATCTCGATAAACCGACTAGCGTTCACTCTCATCTCTTTTCTCCATGTCGTCATTTTTTTCTCCCTCCCAACACTCTTCACTCGCATTTCTTTGGGATAATAATTTGCCAAGCTACATCATCGGCATTATCAGCATTAGCCCTGTGACCGTTTGCGGTCTTGCAGCTGATGACGAGGCCAGTTCCTTCCACATATATGAAAGACGAACTGCGATATATCTCTAGGCTACAGTTACATCTCCCGCCGCCCTAATGTAGCTTCCCTGTGCCTTTTCTATAAATATCTTCATGCTAAAAAAAATGTACATATCGGGACTATTTAGGACTTTATAGAGACTTAACGGTATTATGGTGACTGCAGTAAGAATGCTAAGTAAGATTGTGTTGTTTTCGTGTAAGGAATACTTACAAGACAGATGAAGACCAACCTTTCTCCAATCCCTCTGTCGGTCTTGTGCCACATTTTGTTTTAGTGAAATAAAAATGAATTTTCTCTATAGGACAAATCCGACAAATTATGCATATGTGGACTAGTCTGGACTTCATAGAGACACTGAGGTATTGCGATGACTGTAGTAAGAATGGTAAGTAAGAATGCGTTGTTTTCATGCAAGGAATACTTTGGTATGTTTGGTTCAGCAATCGTTGCTAGTTAAGTTTATGATAAGGCAAATTTAATACCAGCCTTCCACTATCCCCTCCTTTTAGCCTTGTGCCAGATTTTTGTATTATTCAAAATAGATATTACTTTCCTCTTTGGTACCGAGACGTTATTAATTTAAGCACAGTACTAGAATGGCCGTAAGGTCTCATCATTTTACAATGGAAATAGCTGCATGCTAACAGTTTCTTTTCTTGCAGTTTTCGCTTGTGGAACTTTTTTTCTGCTTCTTGCTTTCCAGTCAAATTTTGATTTTCAGATTTTAAATGTAATATAAATTATCTTCTGTCTTCTTAATTCCAGTTCTTTTATTGACAAATCCGACAAATTATACATATGTGGACTAGTTTGGACTTTATAGAGACTCTGAGGTATTACGTTGGCTGTAGGAAGAATGGCGAGTAAGAATGTTTTCGTGTAAGGAATACTTTGATGAGTTTGGGTTAGTAATCGTGGCAAGCAAAGTTTAATTATAAAACAGATAAAGACCAGTCTTCCTCATTCCCTCTTTTGGTCATGGGCCATTTTTTTGTATTTTATAGAATAAATATAACTTTCTTCTACGGTGCGTAGGCATTATGAATTTAAGCACTGTACTAGATTGGCAGCAAGGTCTCCTCATGACACAGTTCAAAAGGCTAGATGTAACCGTAAATTCTATGTTAACAGTTTCTTCACTCGCACTTCTCGCTTGTGAATATTTCTTACAGCTTCTTGACTTCCAGTCAAGTTTCATCTTCAAAAATTTAAATACAATGCCAATCGTTATCTTGTGTCTTCATAATTCCAGTTCTTTTATTGTCCTCCCTCATTAATAGAAGTTTTTCTCATATTCTCTAACACTCAGTAACCCCTTGCATCCTAGTGGCTTTATTACCTTTGATATTCAAAAATTTAAATGCAATGTTAATCGTTATCTTTTGTTTTCTTAATTCCAGTTCTTTTATTGTCCTCTCTCATTAATGGAAGTTTTTTTTTCATATTCGCTAATTTTCAATAACACCTTGCATCCTAGTGGCTTTATTGTCTTTGATCTTCAAAAAATTTAAATGCAATGTCAATCGTTATCTTTTTTATTTCTTTATTCCAGTTCTTTTTATTGTTTTTCTCTCATTAATAGTAGTTTTCTCATATTCTCTAACACTCAGTAACCCCTTGCATCCTAGTGGCTTTATTGCCTTTGATCTTCCAAAAATTTAAATGTAATGTCAATCGTTATCTCCTGTCTTTTTAATTCGAGTTCTTTTATATTCCTCTATCCTTAATAGTTATTTTTTCTCATATTTTGTTACACTCAGTAACCCATTGCATCCTAGTGGCTTTATTGCCTTTTGATCTTCAATAATTTAAATGCAATGTCAATCGTTATCTTCTGTCTTCTTAATTCGAGTTCTTTTATAGTCCTCTCTCCTTAATAGTAGTTTTTCTCATATTCTCTAACACTCAGTAACTCCTTGCATCCTAGTGGCTTTATTGCCTTTGATCTTCAATAATTTAAATGCAATGTCAATCGTTATCTTCTGTCTTCTTAATTCCAGTTCTTTTATTGTCCTCTCTCATTAATAGTAGTTTTTCTCATATTCTCTAACACTCAGTAACTCCTTGCATCCTAGTGGCTTTATTGCCTTTGATCTTCAATAATTTAAATGCAATGTCAATCGTTATCTTCTGTCTTCTTAATTCCAGTTCTTTTATTGTCCCTCTCATTAATAGTAGTTTTTCTCATATTCTCTAACACTCAGTAACTCCTTGCATCCTAGTGGCTTTATTGCCTTTTGATCTTCAATAATTTAAATGTCAATGTCAATCGTTATCTTCTGTCTTCTTAATTTCAGTTCTTTTATTGTCCTCTCTCATTAATAGTAGTTTTTCTCATATTCTCTAACACTCTGTAACCCCTTGCATCCTAGTGGCTTTATTGCCTTTGATCTTCAAAAATTTAAATGCAATGTCATTCATTATCATCTGTCTTCTTAATTCTTGTTCTTTTATTGTCCTCCCGTCTTAATAATGTATTTTACTCCTGTTCACTATCAAGCGGTAATACCTATAAAACATATGAGCCATTCTATGTCAACTCAACAAAAGTCTGATTATCACCGACACAGATTTTTTTTTTAAATTTGGTAAATTTATAGAGCTTCATTATAAAAACTGAATGGTGCCTATTTTACTCCTCTAAGTCAAAGGATTCCTAAGATATTATAAAAACTGAATATTCAAACCTATTTTTTAAATCAAAGGATTTCAAAATTTAAAAATCCAAATTCCTATTTTAATTTTAAAAAGGATTATTAAGATATTAAAAACTGAATGGTACCTATTTTACTCCTCTAAGTCAAAGGATTCCTAAGATATTATAAAAACTGAATGGTACCTATTTTACTCCTCTAAGTCAAAGGATTCCTAAGATATGAACCTTGGACCCTTGGCAAAATGGTGAATTTTGTATTTTGTTTTTAATCATTTCACCCCGAGCAAGGTGGGGTTGCCACTAACACGCAAGGTGTTAAAAAGAGTGAGAGCAAGAGTATAGAGGAAAGAATAAAGAGGAGGACGAGGATCAAGTTCAAAACATCAGATGATATCGATTGACATTACATTTGAATATTTGAAGATTATATCTATCAGAGAAACAAGTAAGAGGAAGAGAGAGCCACTTTCAGGAAGTGCGAAATAAGAAGTTTTTGGGGTAGAAGAGGCGGTTACATTTAACCATTTCGACAGTGAAAGGGTGGGCCGCTGAAGACAATCTAATAGCACGCTTAAATTCATGCATTTAGGGTGGCAGTGCAGTTACCGTGAAAATACTTGTAGAAAAAACAGAGGGAAACCACGGCTTGTCTGTTAGAAAGTGACTGTAGACGAAATACCAGATCAGGACCCATCACATTGCATAACCGCCTATGGATAGTTGCAAATTTTAGATATCAATATCTGAGGTGTTTTTTCACCTAAAAAGCTAAATTATATACCATTTTATAGTACTTGTATACAGCTAAAATGTACATTATTTACATTATTCGAACTATTGTCCTCATCTTTGTTGCCATATTAATCACAACGTTTCAGACATTGTACGCTACAGCCTTCTTCGGGTGGTGTGATGTCGAACTGAACCCTTTATTTCGCTCGCTGGGCTAGACTTTTCTCAAGGACACATGGCACAGTGGATGAAGGCGTTGCTTAGATCCAGTGCCAGGACCCAAAACGTTTGAGTTCAATACTCGGTCCAGGCAGTGGAGAACGTGGAAAGGGGAATTAACAGAAGATAACTGATAACTGACATCCATTAGACATCATATAAAGATAAAAAATAAAGGGTTCATATATATAAAACAAAGATGAGGACAATAGTCGAATAATGTAAATTCGATCGAATATAATACCTCATCTCAGAAATATAGACAGATACTGAAAGGCCATTAAACGTTGTAATAAATATGGCGACAAAGATGAGGACAATAGTCGAATAATGTAAATAGTGTACATAATACCTCATCTCAGAAATATAGACAGATACTGAAAGGCCGAAACGTTGTAATAAATATGGCGACAAAGATGAGGACAATAGTCCGAATAATGTAAATAGTGTACATAATACCTTATCTCAGAAATATAGACAGATACTGAAAGGCCGAAACGTTGTAATAAATATGGCGACAAAGATGAGGACAATAGTCCGAATAATATAAATATTTACATAATACCTCATCTCAGAAATATAGACAGATACTGAAAGGCCGAAACGTTGTAATAAATATGGCGACAAAGATGAGGACAATAGTCCGAATAATGTAAATAGTGTACATAATACCTCATCTCAGAAATATAGACAGATACTGAAAGGCCGAAAGATTCAATAAATATGGCGACAAAGATGAGGACAATAGTCCGAATAATGTAAATATTTTACATAATACCTCATCTCAGAAATATAGACAGATACTGAAGAATGAAAGGTTGTAGTAAATATTGCGACAAAGATGAGGACAATAGTCCGAATAATGTAAATAGTTTACATAATACCTCATCTCAGAAATATAGACAGATACTGAAAGGCCGAAACGTTGTAATAAATATTGCGACAAAGATGAGGACAATAGTCCGAATAATGTAAATAGTTTACATAATACCTCATCTCAGAAATATAGACAGATACTGAAAGGTCGAAACGTTGTAATAAATATGGCGACAAAGATGAGGACAATAGTCGGAATAATGTAAAATAGTGTACATAATACCTCATCTCAGAAATATAGACAGATACTGAAAGGCCGATCCTTTTGAAAAAAAATATGGCGACAAAGAAGGACAATAGTTAGAATAAATAAATAGTGTACATAATAAAATATTCTCAGAAATATAGACAGATACTGAAAGGCCGAACAAATAATAAATATAAACAAAGATGAGGACAATAGTCCGAATAATTTAAATAGTGTACATAATACCTCATCTCAGAAATATAGACAGATAGCTAAAATGTAATCTTTTTATTTTTGTTTAAAGGGCAAATATTATATTTTGAGCCTGACCTTATTCTTTGACTTATGGTTTCACATGAAACATCTTAGTAGATTTATTGCCTTGCTTGGGGCAAAATGATTTAAAAAGCAGTGAGGATCGAACTCACTAATGCATGCCTCTTTCCAGGTGAAACTATTGTCTCTGTCGTAAAACATGAAAGTTCGCCTTGGTTATGAACAAGTGATGTTCATATCATTGGACGCATAGACAACTTCAGTAAAACAAGCCGTCTTCATGCATAGATATTTTGATCAGTTTACTCCATTACGATGTGGTTTACGGTCACATCTCATTGAAACACCTGTTTCCGTACGGGCACCGAAGTTAAGCAAAGTCGAGTCTGGTCAGTACCTAGATTGGTTACGGTTTGGGAATACCAGGTACTTGGATGTGCTGGTGGTGTAATATATAATTGCTCGGATTTCTAAATCGGAGAGCAGAGTTCGAATTCCAGTTGGGTTTCTTATATTCACTTATGGGCTGATATCTTTCAGAAAGGTATGAATCCACCTCCTCTCCCACATCTATGGATTAATTAGTAAAACTTGTATCACTAATTCATTATTCTCTCAAAAAAAATTCTTAGAAAACCGTTAAAGTGTGAACCATCCTTCTTGTATTCTCGGGTTAATTGATTCGTTTTTTTACGGATTATCAACACTTCGTTGGTTATTTAAAGCCAGAACATATTTTTAAAATATTTTCTGGTTTTAAATAACCTTCAAAGAGTTGATAATCCGTACAAAACGAATCAATCAACCAGGTGTGTTAGATGGCCGTCGACAATACGAGAAGTTTGATTCAGACTTTAACGTGTTTTTTAATACTCATATGTCTAGAGACTACTTTCACTAGAAACGACTAGAGGCACTCACCCTACGACCATACACGAGACATTTGACAAAATAAAAAAACGTAGTCATTGGTTTTGTGTCCCCAGTAGGAGATGCTGAGGAGTTTTCTCAAGCATTTGTTCTTGAACGCCGAGATCCTTTTTCCAGTCTCCACCTGAAATATACCCGTAGAGGAGCATGGATATGACGCAGGGGTTTTCTCGAGAAATTGTTCTCGAATACCTGGATACGTTTTTTCCTGCCTCAACAAGGAGTATTCAAATCTCACACCTGTAGAGGGGGATGAATAAGACGAGCGATTTGTAGAGCTTGAACTTGGCCGGAAGTTGATGTTGCTCTTCCATAGACTTTCCTGTCTGGCCATCGCAGCTGTGGTTCCGTTGATTCGTGTACGGATTTCAGCAATGCAGATGCCATCTTTTGACAGTGTTGCTCACAATTATTTGAAGCTGGGCGCTGCTTCGCCGTCCATTGTGACGCTCTCACTGGTGTGGACTGTTCTATTCCATATCCGCCGGTTCTTTCAACGAGTTTGTTGTTCGGGTCTTCTAGTTCAATGTTACTGCTTGCCATAAGGTCAATATCGCTTGCGAAACGCACGCTGAAGATAGGTCTGCCACCGATAGAGATAGAAGTGTTGGGTTCGTGAGGGGTTTTATATATATAATAGTGTTGGAGGAATATATAACCCTGTTCGACAGGGATAGTCACAAGAGGAAGAAATCTCCCGGACGACATATTTATGAAGACGATGATGATGATACATAATTTGAATATGTTCTTATCACGTCATATGGTGTGACGTCATACTCTGTTTGAAGATGTTGCGACCAGTAATCTTTTCATTATCTCTCTCTCTCTCTCTACCTATATATATTTCTAGCGATGGATGTCGCCAATAATCGCATTAATACTTCTGATTAATTCTATGTGTGATTATTCTTTGTATGTAAATCATATGCTGCCTAATGTTTTATGTTTATTAAAAACTATCGATCCGCAGTACAAAAAAATTCCTATAAAAAAAACTACTACTAAGACATTACACTATATTATTGAACTATATACTTAGTTCATGACATAAAAACTGAATACACTTGTAAAAATAGAATACGTGGATTTAACACATCACAAGAAATATTTAAATAAAATTCTCACTTAAAAAATTTTGAAAAACTTAGCGTTGCGTCTTTGCACGTTCCGAGATCTTACACAACCGTCAATAATAGCAGATATTCAAAAAACATCTTTCGGTCGACATACAGGTATATCGTCTCAAGTTTTTGATTTTATAAGGAAAAAACACATGCCTGATGATGGATGGAAGACTATCCGTAAGTACTAGCATTTTAACATCAAATAAACTGAAAAACTACAGACAACAAGTTTTTCTTCAAGGATCAAAACTCGCACTATGGATGAACAGGATTTTAATGCATATATTATGTTTTCTAGCGATGGATGTCGCCAATAATCGCATTAATACTTCTGATTAATTCTATGTGTGATTATTCTTTGTATTTAAATATATATATATATAATATATATATATATATATATATATATAATATATAAATGTGTGTGTATATGTGTCATATATATAGATATATAAATAAATAAAAAGACTGGGAATAAGGGGTTCCAGAAAGAATAAAAGGAAGTGTTGAAGGGGATAAAAAAGAAGAATAAAATGAATAAGATAAAAGAAGATGTCGATTGACATTACATTTAAATATTTTAGTTATCAGGGGAAATATATAAGAGTTTATATAAAAACTGAAAATTTGATTTAAAAGAGAACAAACTGTTTTGTAAGTCCATCCTCAAAACTTTTTCGACAGTAAATTGATAATATATTATATATATATATATATATATATATATATACAAGGTGAATTGAATAATTTATATAGTTTTTTCCTGATTTTTAAAATAATATATATATATATTATACAAACTATATTAAATATATATATAAATGATATTTATCAAAATTTAAAATTACATATATATTTATTTATATTGAACTTACGACATTCAATCAAACTGTCATCATCAGTGTTTTTTATCAGACAATATATAATAGAAAGTTGTCAAAAATGTGTGTTGGAAAAGGGTTTTTGGTGTAAATTTTTGTGAAATTTAAAAAAAATCTGATCAAAAACTTCGCCCTGGGGAAACTGGATAAAACAATCCTAATGTGTTGTGAATATGAACAAAAATTAAATAGATAAAAAATTCCATTCGTTAATTTGATAGTAAACAACTCTGCTCGAATGGCTAATTCAAAATTAATTGATGATTAAAAAAAATAAAAGATCTGGCAAAAGAAATTGCACGGACTGTCGGATGTAATGATTTGTTCAATTTTATGAAAAAAAACTCCAGCTGCCAAACTAAACTAAATTTTTAAATTAATTGTGTACAAAGCACAAAGACAATTTGGAATATTCCAAATTTGACTTTTTGGTGGTGATGTTATTAATGTTCAATTAATAAAAATCTTAAAAAATAAAAAAATATACATGACCCTACAGGAATTTTCGACTTTTATTTTAATTTTTTTTCAAGACAATATATATAATTATATATATATATATATATATATATATATATATATATATATATAACATAATATATATATATATATATATATATATATATATATATATATATATAATATATCAATATATTATATATATATATATAAAATATATAAAATATATATATAAATATAAAATAGCATATATATATATATATATATTTTTATTTAATAATTTTTTTTTGTTTTTATCCAATGCCAGGCTCCAACTCTTTGGATTTTGATGTTTCCATGTGTTCAAATTTTGATATTTATAATTTCAAGTCTTTGTATTTTTTAATAAATTTTTGAAGATATTATTATTATTATTAATTATTTTTTATCATTATAAATTAAATTCACACATTGAATATTTAAAACCCTTTAAAGGAAAGTAATTTTTTATACAAAAATTTTTTATTTCCTTGAAATAATTTTATTTAAATTTTTTTTAAAAAAAAATTGATATTTTCTTTTTCAAAGAAAATTTTTTTTGTTAGCTAATATATATATATATATATATATATATATATATATATATATATATATATATATATAAAACCATGGATGATAAGGGAAAAAATATATTATTGATTACGATAAAAAACATTTTAGTTGTAAAAAAATATTTTAAATAGGTAAAAGATTTTTAAATTTAATTCCAAATGCTGTTAGGCTTTTTGAAGTCGTAATTTGAAAAAAAAAATCTTTTGTTTTATTAAATGTAAATCTTTATATATTTTTTTTTTAAATTTTTCGATCCATATATTTAACAGATAGATAGATTGTCACCATTAGATAAAATAAAAAATAATGAAATTCAGATAGATAGAAAGAAAACAAAATTTAATAGATAGATAGATAATAAAAAAAATGATAGATAAAATGAATAGATAAATAGATAGATAGATTCATAAAAGGTTTAACATTCAGTGTGAAACAAAAAGAAGGACTGATAGATAGATAGATAAATAGATAAAGACAATGAATAATTCTAAAGAGATAGATAGAAAATGAAAAAAAACAAATAGATAGATGAATAGTAGATGAGAAAAACCTAGATATGGAACAACTCGAGATAGATAAATAAGATTTTTTAAGATAAAAAACATCCAGATAGAAAGATCAATACTCAAAGATAATTAGAAAGATAAAGAACACAACAAAATAAATAATAGATAGTCCAAATAGCAGTTGGTTTAGATAACAAAAAGGAAGATAGATAGATGATAGATAATAAGAGGTCAAAAGGATATATTTATAGACGGTATTTAAATATAATAGATAGATTAGATAAAAGCAATTTTATAGGATAAATCTTATGCAACTAGAAAGATAGATAGATAATATGATAGATGGAATATATATATATATGTTTATTTTCTATATGAATTCAAATGAACATATTTTTTAAGAAAAAATAACACCTTCATAATTTCATCTGATATATAAAAAAAAATTAAAATGAAAAAATTTTAATGCCTGGAATTTTAAGCAAAATCGATTGGATTTTCTGATACTTCTGTGAAATTCAAAACTTATTCGTCGATTAGATTCAATTAAGTAAGCTAAAAAAAAACACAAGATTTCAGAATGGAAAATAAATATCCAAGGTTAAGTAGGGAATTGTAAAAGTGAAAAAAGGACTTAAATTCAGGAAGTTAATAAACAATCGGAAACGAATTTTAGCTATATATATGTCATTTTATTTATATTCGTTCGTTCGTTTTATTATAAATATAATATATATTTTATATATATAATATTTATTTCATCGTTTTCAAATTTATTTTCTTTCTTTTCAGTTCCTTCCAATTTTTAAAATGTTTGGAATTTTATTAACGGTAAAAAAAAATTTCAATTTTAATTAATTAAAATTTCAAAACTTATTTATTGAGCTTCTTTTTTTTTCATCTTTTCAATTTGATTTTTTATTTTATGTTTTTATTTCTTTTTTCCATCCGTCTGTTTTTTAATTGATATTATATATATAACCAATGCAAATTTTAAAAAATTTTTATTGAAAATTCTTTTCTACAAAATCTTTCAAAAATTTTTTTGAAATGAAAATTTTTTATTAATTGAAATTAATTTTCTTTCAATGATAAATTTTCTTTTCTTATATTTCTTACAGATACCAATGAAAAAGGAAAACTTAGAATCAAGAGAAAAATAGAATAAAAAAATTTGCGTTATGAAACAAGTTTAGATTACAAATTACTTAAAAAGACACTTTAGGATATCAAATATGCGTGTGAACTTAGGGTTTTATTCAATATTTAGAAATCAAAAATAAATGGAAAAAAAAAAAATCAATGAAAAAAAATAGAAAAAAGGAAATAAAAATATTTTAATAATATTAATAATAATATAAATAATCCCAATAAAATAATAATGGATTACTGAAGGTATTTTATATATAATAAAAAAAACTTTGTGAAACAGACGATATATAAAAAATTATAGACCAAATAATCCATTTCTGTCTATTTTTGTATTGACATTTGAAAATCGTTTTTTTTTCTCGAAACAAACAATATTCTCCCGCTGGAACAGAAGGGATGCAGAAGAGGTTCATATGGCTGCAAAAAAGATCAACTTAAAATAAATAAATAAAATGATCCTGGAAAATTGCAGGAGACGACGCAGGAATCTAAGTGCAGCGTGGATTGATTATCGTAAAGCCTTTGATAGTGTTCCACATTCTTGGATCCTTAAGACTTTGGAAATGTACAAAGTCTCCCCTGTGGTATTAAATTTAAATTAAGCACAGCATGGGAATGTGGAACACCAAACTATACCTTAGTCACACCGGGGGCACTGCCATATCAACCGTCTGAATATCCGACGTGGAATCTTTCAAGGAGACTCTCTGTCACCCCTTCTGTTTTGTTTATCCTTAATCCCTCTTACACATGAACTACAACAACAGTAGCTATGGTTACAAAATAAATAAAAAAAATATTCAATCACCTACTCTACATGGATGATCTCAAACTCTTTGCCAAAGACGACAATGAGTTGAAAGGCCTCCTCAATATTGTAAAATACTTCAGTGACGACATAGGTATGGACTTCGGATTAGATAAATGTGCAAAAGTAACTTTCAAGAAAGGTAGAATTACAGAAACACCCTTAATAGATTTAGATTTTGTCACAAAGATTAGGGAACTGGAGCATGATGAAGCTTATAAGTACCTAGGAATTAGCGAAGGAGATGGCATACAACACCCCCAAAATGAAGGAAAAAATAAGAAAAGAATACTACAGGCGTGTACGTCTGGTACTAAATACTGAGCTAAAAAAAAAAAACAGAATATCAGCCATAAACACATTGGCTGTCCCTGTGGTGCAATACAGCTTTAATGTCCTTAACTGGACCATAGCTGAAATTAAGCGAATGGGCCAAAAACGAGAAAGCTTCTCACTTGCTATCGCATGCATCATCCCAAAGCTGATGTTGATCGTCTGTATGTGCCCAGATCCGAAGGAGGCAGAGGATTAGTTCAACTAGAACTGTCCTACAAAACTACAACAATTGGCCTCCAAAGATATTTGGAAACTACAGAAGACTGGATGATGGTATGCGTCAAGGAACATGAAAGTAGTAAGCGTCTTTACTCCGTAATAAAAAAGCCAACAAATTCAAAATGGAGTTTCAAATGGGCGTAGAGATGCAACTACAGCACAATACACCGGCTGAAACTGCAAAATACCTAAAAAAAAGACAGCAAAGACGAATGCAACCGACCAGATACAGAAGCGATGGCAAGATAAACCGCTTCATGGCCAATACTCTGCCCGTACCAAACAAGCTGACGTAGACAAAACCCGTACCCATCAGTGGCTACGTAGTGCAGGGTTGAAAGCTGAAACTGAAGGTTTTATCCTTGCTGCTGCAGGACCAATGCTTGCTAACTAGGAATTATCAAGCACATATACTAAAATATTGTGTCAGCCCAAAATGCAGATTCTGTGATAAATATCCAGAAACGATTGATCATCTTGTATCAGGTTGCACGATGTTGGCACCCACTGAATATAAAACCCGACATGACAGAGTGGGCCAATATCTGCACTGGAAAATCTGCAACTTCTACGGGAAGGAAACTGAAAAAAAACTGGTATGAACACCACCCAGACCCGGTTACGGAGATAGGACCTGTTACAATTCTATGGGACTACACAATACACACTGACAGAACAATCAAGGCCAACCGCCCAGATATTGTTATTAAAGACCACAAAAAAAAAAACGGTGCCTCCTTATTGATATGGCAGTCCCTGCTGACTGCAATGTATCTTTGAAGATATTCAAAAAAGTTGTCAAAATACAAGGACCTTGAAATAGAAATCTCGAAAATGTGGCATATGGGAACATCAACAATCCCTGTTGTAGTTGGAGCCCTAGGACTGGTTGGAAAAGATTGCAGTAGACTAATTGAAGGGATTCCTGGAAGTCCATGCCTCAAGGAGATACAAAAAATTGTTCTGACAAGTACAGCCCACACTTTACGAAGGGCTTTATCTATTTTTTTTTTTTTTTTTGTCAGTGGAAAGTGTCATGATGCCATTTCTAACCTTAGGTCCCTGGGCGGGACCCGGAAAGAAATGTGTAAACGCCAGAAATCAAAGAAAAAATAATAATAATAATAATAATAATAATAATAATAATAATAAAAATAAAAAAATAATAATGAATTTTTTTAAAAATATTAATAATAATATATAATAATAATAATTATAAATGATTATTAAAATTTTAATAACAACAAAAGGCAGATTTGAATGTAATTTTACAAACAATTGAACAGAAATAAATAAAACAAAAAAAAAAAAAAGTTATAAAAAAAAAAAAGAAATTTGAAAAAAAATTTGTGAAAAAAATCTAAAAAAAAAAAAAAAAAAAAAAATTTTGTTTATTTTTAAAAAAAAAAAATTAAAAGAAAAAATTAAAATAAATCAAATAAAAAATAAATAAAAGGAAAAAAAAAAAAAATTAAATAAAATAGCTCAAAAAGTCTCATGGATTTCAAATATAAAACAGAAAAAAAAAAAAATTGAAAGCGTTTAAAACCAAAAAATAAACGTAAAAAAAAAATCTTTAATAATAAAAATAATAAAAAAAAAATTGATTTTTGAAAAATTTCAGTGAAAAATTTAAAGAAAATTTTTAGAAAAATTTTTGAATAACCAAACTGGGTATTGAAAAACCAAAAACATTGGAAAAAAACAATGCATTGAAAATTTCAAAGGGGAAATGAAAATCTAAAACTCATTATAAAAAATTGGACATGAAATTTTTTTAATATAAAAAAATGTTTTTTTATATTCTTAAATAAAGACAAAAAAAAAGGAAAAAAAAAAAAAAAAAAAAATATTTGTTAATATTTTATAATAATTAACGAATTAGTTATAAAAAAAAAAAATTAAAAATAAAAAAAAAAGCAGTAAAAATAAAAAATGAATAAACTTTTAATAAAAAAAAAAATTTTGGAAATTCAAAATAAATTTGATGGACATAAAAAATTGATTTAAAAAAAAAACAATATTTAAATAAATATCTAAATATTAAAGACAATCAAATACATGAATAAGATTACTGGAAATTTAAAAAATCAAAAAAAAGGAAAATATTATACCATATTTTTTTTATCAAAAAAAAAAAAATCAAAATATCAAAAAAAAAAAAAAAATTGAAAAGTAATCTTTTTTAAATATTTATTTAAAATATAGTTTTCCTTTTCATTTCTCTGTAGATAATTAATATGAATAAAATAAATAAAAATAGAAAATAAATATATATTGAATAATATATATAGATAATATATTTGAGCCATAAAAATTTTCGAAAATTGAAAAAAAATAATACAAGGATTTTGAATTTATGAATCAAAAAGATTGAATTAAAAAAAAAATTATTAAAATCAAAAAAATCAATCTTGAAATGAATAAATAGGAAAACATTTATAGGAAAAAAAAAAAAAAGAAATATATATAATATAAAAAAAAAAAAATATTAAAAATGAAATAAATAAAAAAATAAAAAAATATATTTACTTTAAAAACATGAAAAACACCATTACGATAAATTGAAGTTTTAATAAACAACGAAATTTTCCTTATTTTATAAAAAAAAAACAAAAAAAATAAAAAAAAAATTAACAGGAAATTGTCGATGCCAATTTTAAATTATTATTCAGGTCAAAAAAAGAATATTTGAAATAGAAAGATAAAATCATAAAAAATAATAAATAGATTAAAAATAAAAAAAATAATTCCAAAAAATATCCAGGAGACAAATAAAAAATTCAAAAAAATTTTTAGAATTAATTTATGAATCTATTAAAAAAAAAAAATTATAATAATAATTGAAATCAAAAGAAAAAGAAAAAAAAAAAAATCAAATCAAAAAAACTGAAATAAATAAACTTAAAAATAACTAAATTAAAGAATTTTTTTTAATCAATCAAAAAAAAAAATTAAAAAACAAAAAAAAATTAAAAAAATTTTCATAAGTGATAAAAAATTTAAAAAAAATAAATTTCAAAAAATTATTGAAATAAAAAATTTAAAAAAATTGGCAACAAATAATGAAGATCAAGGAATTTAATTTAATATGGATTTTGAAATTTGAAAAATTAAAATAAATAAATATTGAAAAAAAACAAAAACCTAATGTAACCGAAAAAAAAAAAAATTAGTAAAAAAAAAAAAAAAAAAAAAAAAAAAATAAATTAAAAAAAAAATGTAACTTTAAATAATTTTTTTAGGTTTCTTTTTTTTGATTCTAAAATCTTTATATTTACAAAATATAAAGTTAATGAAATAAAAATATAAGACTGACGTGAAAAAGTTAAAAAAAATGAAAAACAAATTGAAAAAAACGGTGAATTAAATGTAATAAAAAAAAATTTTAAAAAGAAAATTTCTAAAAAAAATGAAAATTTGAAAAAAAAAAATTAAAAACAAAAAAAAAAAAATAATAAAAAATATTTAATCATTTTTTTTGAAAAAAAAAAAAAAAAATGATAAAAAAATATTCATAAATTTGTAAACCAAATTCAAAAAATTAAATTATAATAAATGGAATTAAAAATTAAAAACAATTATTAACTTTAAATAAAAATGACGAAAAAAAAATTATTTTAAAAAAAAAAAATTCTAAAAAAAAAAATTTATAAATAGTTAAAGAAAGGAATAGAGCGAAAATACACACAAACACAGTAAATATATTTATATATATACCAAAATATATATATATATATCTTATAAATATATAAAAAAAAATAAAAAAAATTAAAAAAAATTAAACAATTTTTTTGAAAAAATTATTCAAGAATCCGAACTATAATAATAAAAAATTAAAAGAATGACATAAAAATTTTTAAAAAAAATTCCGAGAAAAAAAAAATTAAGAAAAACTGAAAAAGAGAACAAAGGGAAATAATATTAAAAAATGGATGGAAAATTAATTAAAAAAAACAAATTAAGAAGTAGAAACAAAATTTTTTAAATTTATAAATGAAATATTTTTTTCCTTATGAATCAAAAAAAAAAAAAATACCAAAAGATTTTGAAATAAAAATAAAGAAATGAAGAAAACAATGATAAATATTATATAAATAATAATAATAAAAATAATATATAAAATATAAATTTAACAAAGAAAATAATTATAAAAATATTTTTTTAATTTTTTCGATCCTTCTAAGAGATAGGAAAAAAATTTCTCTTTTATTATTGTTATTAATTGGATTTTTAATAAAAATTTTAAAATATTAAAAAAATTGATAATATATAAATGGAAAATAAATCAAAAATTTGAAATATTTTGAAATTAAAATTTTATAAAAAAAAAGAAACAAAAAAGAAAAAAAAAAAAAAAATATATAAAAATTAAAGCCGAATTGATTTACATAAAAAAAAATTTAACTAAAAAGAATAATTTTTAAATTTATGAAATAGTAAAAAAAGTGATATCAAAAAGAAAAAAAAATTTTAAAAAAAATAAACTAAATAAAAAATTTGAGAAAATTTTAAAATAAAAATTGAAATTCGATTGAATTTTTTTTTTTTTTTAATAATGATGGGACCATCAACAACGGAAATAAAGCAAACTTTAAAGAAAAAAATATATAATTTATAATTTAATAATAATAAACCTAAATAATAATATTCAGTGGAAAAAATTATTAAATCCAGTGAAAAAAAAATTTCATTAAAAAAAAAAAATGAAGGAATGTTTTAAGGTTTTTTTGTGACAAGAAATTTTGATAAAAAAGAAAAAAAAAAAAATATAAATAAACTTATTAAAATTTAATAAGTGAAATTGAAATACAAGACAGTTTTTTGAAAAAAAACCTAAAAATGAATCAGAAATGAAAATTTTATTTTACGTTTTTTTAAATATGAAAACAATGAAAAAACATTAGTTCGAAAAGAAAAAAAAAATAATCACCTCAAAAAAAAATTTAAGAAAAAAATTTTGCAACCAAAAAAAAACCTTCAACTTGAAATCAGGATTAAAAAATTACAAATGTAAAAAATCCTGGTATTTCAAAATTGAACTAACTAAAAAACTTGCAAAATTTAGATTAAAAATGAATCAAAAAAATTATTGAACTAAACCAAAATATTACAAACAAAATATTAATGAATTATTGAATGAGAAAGACGGAATACAACATTCAATTATGGGAAAAAAATAAATTTAAAAAATTTTCAAAAAGAAAACGTTTTATATATTATATACCTTTTTATTGAAACCAATAAAATGAAAAGAATGATATCATCATTATACTATGTAAAAATACAATAATTTATTAAAAAAGAATCTGAAAAAAAATGAAATTAAAAAATTGGACGCCAAAACTTAAAAAAATGATTACTCAAATGAAGATGCACCACAAAAAAGAAATCACTTTTTAGGCTAATAAAAAATAAAGAAAAAAAAGGAGGTCTAGCCAAAATTGAATTAAAAAAAAACTACAACAACAATTAATAATGAAAACCTTTTCTGAAAAACACAGTAGTTCTAGGAATCCTCCAAATAGTAAAAAATAAATTAATCCAAAACAAAGAACTACTACACTCTTCAAAAACAAAAATTGAAAAAAAATTAATTAAAATAAATATTAAAATAAAAAAAGATACAAAAAAATCGTTCGACTTTACACCAAACGAAAAAAAAAAAAAAAAAAAAAAAAGTATTAAAAAAAAAAAATAAAAAAAAAACTGGGAAAACAAAAAATCATTGAATTTAAAAGAATTTAAAAAAGAAGAAAAAGAAGAAGATGTGGACCAACAGAAAACACATAAATGACTGAGGATTCACCAGGTTAAAAAAAAAAAGAATAATAATTATTGCAGCTCAGGGACCAAAGCCTCGCAACCAGATCCTATCACTGTCACATAATCAAGGATGGAACTAACCAGAAATGCAGGATCTGCGGAAAATATGATGAAACTGTCGACCATATTATCTCAGGATGTCCGGAACTAGCAAAAAATGAATATACCCACAGACATAACAAGGTAGCGACATATGTACACTGGAAGATATGCAAGAAGCACAAAATCGAAACCACTGAGAGATGGTATGAGCACCAACCAGACACAGTTACCCAAAATAACGATGTAACTATCCTCTGGGACATGCCAATTCAAACTGACAGGGAAATAAAAGCCAACAGACCTGATATTATCATAAAAGACAAGAAATTCAGGAAGTGTATGCTTATTGACATAGCAGTACCATCTGAGAGAAACACCTCCATAAAAATTATCGAGAAATTGTCCAAATACAAGGACCTGGAGATCGAGATTAACAGGATGTGGGGAATGAAGACTGAGACTGTACCAATAGTAATCGGAGCTCTGGGGACCTCGTGAGAAAAGGAATAGACAATTTTGCTTATAGTGTCCCAGGTAACATCAACATACAGGTTGCCCAGAAGATCGCCCTACTAGGAACATATAATAACAATTCTCCTATAGGGCCCAAGGACCATAGGTTGAACCTGGATCTACAGGGTACAAAACAGAACACAGAGATTACACTACTACTACTACTACTACTACTACTACTAATAATAATAATAATAATAATAAAATGATTGAGTGAAAATGTAATCATGGCAGTGCAGGAACACGGTTTACATTAGTCAGTTATGTGCCATGCGTGATACACGCTTAAGGCGATCATGTAGCTTTTGATACATGACTGACGTGGCAGATTCTTCCCGCAGTAGGTTGCCATTTCTTTTTACGATAGAACAGTTGCCATCCAAGGCTATAGAACCTGGTCTGTCCTGCTATTAACCCATAGTTGGACAGAGAAGAAAAAGGAGTCATACGTTTGCCAAGGGTATTAGCACGTAAGTGAATGTAATGAAATTCGAACTCGGCTCTCCGGTTCCTCAATCTGAGCCGCTATCCACCGTACCTTTACATACGAAAGCCATAGCCAGCAACATGTACCACAATATAGATGACCCAGTGTGTAGCCTTTATGAAGAAGAGAATGTCACACATTTTACTAAGAGTGTACCATACAGGTTTCCCAGAAGATCGCCCTACTAGGAACATCCCATATACAGTGTAACCCGGATATAAGAGAGTTGTCAGGACCGGAGAAGAAGTCTCTTATATTCGGGTTTCTCTTATATCCGGGTTTGGTCTATTTTATATACATTAACACAGGCTCTAATTTGGACCCAGAGAAAATCTCTATTATATCCGGGTTTCTCTTATATCCGGGTCTCTTATATCCGGGTTACACTGTACAAAGAAAAGTGCTATCAAATATATGACAATTCTCCTATAGGGCCCACGGACCATAGTTTAGATCCAGCTCTACAGGAAAGAAGTTTGTATCTCTGCTTTACAAGACACAAAGCAGAAAACATAACATACACAAATGATAATGATATAAAGTGAGTGAAAGTGTAATCATGGCAGCGCAGGAAGAAGCTTTCATATGAAAAACCCATCACCAACAAAATGTATCATAACAATAGATGACCCACTGTGTAGCCTTTGTAGAGAGAAACAAGAAAATGTCACATTGTAATCTGTGGCTGTAAATTGTTAGCACAAAAATGAGTTCAAAATACTGCATGACATTGTTCGCCTAAATTTTCACTGGCTCTTGCGACAAAAAACATGGTGATAAGTGTCCAAGAAATGGCACGATCACAAACTCATGAAATTAATGGAAGGAGTTAAAAAAATAAAAGATAGTTTCTGGGACTATGAATTTCAAACAGATCTTGTTAAAAACAACAAGGACCAGACATAGTCGTTCTCATCACAACTGAAAGCAAATGCCAAACAACTGATTGGCCATTGTTGCTGACTATAAATGTAACCGCAAAGCAAATAAAAAAGACCAGCAACTACTCTGACCTGAAGGTTGAAGTTGCCAGATTGTAGAAAAATATCGAAGAAGAATATTAACGTCATCCCATTAGTGATAAGAGCACTCGGCTCAATTCCTGTCTGAGGTCCTTGTTATGACTTTACAGGCAGCATTTTTCCTGGTACAACACAACCGTGCGATGAAATATTCAATAATAAAAGTATAGTGTGAAGTGGAAAACGGAAAATAACAATGATGACTTCATCATCATCATCATCATCATAATCATCACAACCACAACCACCACCACCACCACCACCACCACCAACAGCAACATCAATAATAATCACTAATCTGAATAATAATAATAATAATAATAAAATAATAATAATCACTAACGTGAATAATATTAATAATAATAATAATAAAATAATAATAATCACTAACGTGAATAATAATATTAATAATAATGATAATAATCACTAACCTGAATAATAATAATAATAATAATAATAATGATAATAAAATGATAATAATCACTAACATGAATAATAATATTAATAATAATGATAATAATCACTAACGTGAATAATAATACTAATGATAATAAAATAAAATAATAATAATAATCATAACGTGAATAATAATATTAATAATAACGATAATAATCATTAACCTGAATAATAATAATAATAATAATAACAAGCCTCAATAATAATAATAAAAACAATCACATTAATAATGATAATAATCACTAACATGAATAATAATAATGACAATAATAATAATAACTTGAATAATAATAATAATAAACAATAATAATAATAATCACAAATCCAATTAATAATAATAATCACTAACGTGAATAATAAAAATAATAATAATAATCACTAAACTGGATAATAATAATAACAATAATAATAATCACTAACCTAAATACTACCACTACTACTACTATTACTACTACTATTACTACTACTACTAATAATAATAATATTGTTCGAATGATATAAATTCATAGAAACGGCCATAATATAAAGTGATCGCAAATTTTCGATAATGCATTTAAAACAGATGAAAAAGAAGGAAATAGGTGTTTTGGAGAATAAACTATACAAGACGTGAAGATTATGGTGTGAATGTTGGTAGCAGGGGTGAGACTGGCAAGAGTCAAAGAGAGACAAAATAAGTGAGAGGATAAAAAGATTGAATAAAATATAAAAAAAGATGCCAGAAAAAAAATTCATGATGAAGAAGGGAAAGAATAGGAAAGAAGGAGAAAGTACGAAAAAGTTGGAAAATCGATAAGGAAATGGAGACGAAGACAGATACAGAGAGAGAGGGGGGGGGGGAGGGAGGGAGGGGGAGAGTGAGAGACAGAGAGAAGAATGAGGAGGAAAGAAAGAAGAAAGATGAATAAAGAGGTGAGATGAGAAGATTCAAAAAAGAAGCAAGGAAGGAAAGAAGGAAGGAAAAATTAAATAACCACTGCAATAGGTAAGATGGAGAGATCAAAATATTATGCATAAAGAAGAAGAAGAAGAAGAACGAAGACGAAAATGAGTAGGATGTTAAAATAAGAGGAAGAAGAATGATGAATAAAGAGGAGAATTGAGAAGAAAGAAAATTCGAAAAAGCTGGAAGGAAGGAAGGAAGGAAGGAAGGAAGGAAGGAAGGAAGGAAGGAAAAGTAATAAAAAACGCAAGAGGAAGAGATCAAAAGACTAGGTATGAAGAAGAAGAAAAGGCGGGAAAGAAGAAGAGGAAAAAGAATATCGGGAAAACAAAGGGATTAAGATGGAGTAATTAAAGGGAAGAAGAAAGAGAAAAAATGCTAAGAAATTAAAAGAAAGAAAGAAAGAAAGAAAGAAATGTTAAATAGCCTTCACTCGAAGGAAGAGGATGGCATAAAAATAATATGAATGAAAAAAATGAGAAGAAAAAGAAAGAATAGGAAAATAATACGTAGGCAAAATATGGAGATGGAGACAATGAATAGAAAGAAAAGAATGTGCCTTTCACAAAACTGAGATCACGGTACGACGAAGCACATTTTCTGAAATTGCAGAACCAAATGTAACGAAACACTTCTGCAAATTATCTATTTGACATTTTATGCTGGACGCCGTGATGTACTGAGAAATTCTCCACTCTAGGAATTCAGTGGTCTTACCTATATAGTCAGCTTCACACTGACGTTTACATGAATTATAGTTGAATGATTGGTAGGCTATCCGTATTGTCAGTATATAACGTAGATCGGGAAGAGAAACTAATTACCGAATAACTATGAATTACTGTGTGTTTGTCAGATTGAAAATGTCTGAAATAAAAAGTGTAAAGTGTGGTTGGAAATTTATCGATAACTACGGCCCAAAGTGAGAGGTACAGTTTATGTAGTTATTTGGGGAAGACAATGGTTAAATCTGGGCAGGTGAAGATTGTAGAGAGCTGGAAAACATCCTCTTTGGAGTCGGTTCAACAGAGCAGTGGTTCGCGGGTAGAAACGGCTCGATCTGAACTTACTTCCCGCCAATGGAATACAGAGGGAATGGAGGAGGTTCACTACAATGCAAGTAACATGTCGGGTCCTAGAAGTTAAGCTTAGAACTGGTAGAACTAAGAAATACACTTCGTCGGAGCAATTTCTATAAAAATTGCTATAGAGCAGTGAGAGGGTCGCAATGTTTCGTCTCTGAGAGAGGGATTGCAGAGAGTAAATAATTTGTCACCCACAAGGACGCGAAGACGCTATCGACACTGGCAAGAGAGGACTGGGCAGCTCCTTCCCAAATATGATAGCAGTACTTCATTTACGGCCTGATCTGTCTCTTGTAAAGCTAAAGTACTTACGGCAGCTGTAAAAGGACCAGACCATGTTTAATGATTCCTTTAGCTTTTCTAGGGCATCTTTCACTATTCTGCACCTGATTTTGTAAAGGTAGAGGATAGAACGTGGAGTCAAGCATTTACTAGAGCTGTACAGAGAACCGACAATTTTCAATGCTTTCTTTAGCTTTTTGAAGGCATCCTTTACAATGTTAGGCCTGATCTGTTAAAGGTAGACGATAGCACGAAGAATCAGCTACTTACTGTAGCGGTACTGGTAAGCGACCATTTTGGAAGCTTTCTTTAGGTTTTCGAAGGCATCTTTCACTATTTTAGGCCTGATCTTGTAAAAGTAGAGTATAACACGAGGAGTCAGGTACTTGCTGGATCGGTACAGGGAACAGACATTATAAATGTTTTCTTTAGCTTTACGAAGGCATCTTTCACTATTTTAGGTCTGATCTTGTAAAAGTAGAGTATAACACGAGGAGTCAGGTACTTGCTGAATCGGTACAGGGAGCAGACATTATAAATGCTTTCTTTAGCTTTACGAAGGCATCTTTCACTATTTTAGGTCTGATCTTAAAAAGTAGAGGATAACACGAGGAGTCAGGTACTTGCTGAATCGGTACAGGAACAGACATTATAAATGCTTTCTTTAGCTTTACGAAATCTTTCACTATTTTAGGTCTGATCTTTGTAAAAGTTTTTTATAACACGAGGGTCAGAGTCTTTCTGGATCGGTACAGGAACAGACATTTAAATGCTTTCTTTAGCTTTACGAAGGCATCTTTCACTATTTTAGGTCTGATCTTGTAAAAGTAGAGGATAACACGAGGAGTCAGGTACTTGCTGAATCGGTACAGGGAACAGACATTATAAATGCTTTCTTTAGCTTTACGAAGGCATCTTTCACTATTTTAGGTCTGATCTTGTAAAAGTAGAGTATAACACGAGGAGTCAGGTACTTGCTGGATCGGTACAGGGAACAGACATTATAAATGCTTTCTTTAGATTTACGAAGGCATCTTTCACTATTTTAGGTCTGATCTTGTAAAAGTAGAGTATAACACGAGGAGTCAGGTACTTGCTGGATCGGTACAGGGAACAGACATTATAAATGCTTTCTTTAGATTTACGAAGGCATCTTTCACTATTTTAGGTCTGATCTTGTAAAAGTAGAGTATAACACGAGGAGTCAGGTACTTGCTGGATCGGTACAGGAACAGACATTATAAATGCTTTCTTTAGATTTACGAAGGCATCTTTCACTATTTTAGGTCTGATCTTGTAAAGATAGAGAATAGCCCAAGCAGTCAGTTACTTACTATAGCCGTATAGCGAACCGACAGTTTCCAGCATCTTTACCGATGGAGCATATGTATGAGTTCCATTTGAGGTCTGGGTCGAGTTTAAGGCCCAATAGTCGATGTAATGAAATGGAGAAATCTAGAGATTTGCTAGCAGCATGAAAATAAATTTTAGAGACATTCAGTGAAGCTTTCAATCTAACGAACATCGCTTCTACATGTTAGTTGATCTTACTTTACGGATCTTTCGCTTGAACCGAAAATTTGACAAGAATTAATGACATAAATGGCTAAATATCAAAGACAGAATCTATGCTTGTTAGTAAAATGGACAGCCCAACATGTGAATTACAAATTGGAGATACCAAAATCAATTAAATAAAAAAAAAATCTTCAACATCAAGTAAGTGTTTTAACAGTGACGGAAATGCCGCAGCACAATCCCAAAGCGCATTGAAATAACTAAATTGGTCTTCCAAAAGCTAAGCAAAGTATTAAGAAACAGAAAACTTTCGTTAGAAACAGAGAAAAAATACTGAATTGTTATATAATATCTGTCCCTCGTTATACTGTTGAATGCTGGAAAATCTTCCCACAGTTTATAGGAGATTTAGAATATCAGACATAGCCTTTTTACAGAAGGGTGGTGAAAATACCATGGGCCATGTGAACAACGATGAAGTTTCAGAGAAAATGGAAACAAAAAGGACGCTTATACTTAGCAGAAAGAGACAGTTGAAAATGCTAGGACGCATAATGAGGAAAGTGGGTTTAGAAAATTTAGCACACACAAGATATATTGAATTCAGGAGAGTCAGCGAAAAGAAGAGCATAACCTACCAAAAGAGCATGTGTAAGTGATAGACAGAAGAGGGATTAGGAGAGATAGCAAAAAGAAGAAATTACTAATAGCCAGAAAGGACAGTAAATTTTAGAGTACCATGATCTATCCCCTATCCTTCTCTTCATCCTTTCCTCTATCATTCTTATTTGGACTCACTCCAACTCTCGGTAACCCCTTACGTGCTAATGGCTTCCCGCCTTGCTTGGTGTAAAACGCTTAAAAAAAATTAATTTAAGTTTTTTTTTTTTATTTCTCTTTTAAAATGTAGGGATTAAAGCCACATCACAATGAAACACCGGTTCCAGTAAAATTATCGAAGTTAAGCAATATCGAGCCCGGTCAGTAGAGATGGGTGACCGTTGGTGTTGCAAGTTTTGATGTCTCCGAAATGGAAATTGGCTCGGAATTGGAAATTGCAAAACCGAGTCCCAACTTCAGTGGGGTTTGTTATATTTTATTACGTGCAAATAACATTGAGAACGGCATGAACTGCTCTCTTCTCCTCCCAGCTATGGGTTAATTACTAGGACTTGTATCAGCAAATCATTATTATCTCCAAAAACGTCTTACAAACTAAAAATATATTTTGCAATCTAAAAATATTTTCTTACTTTAAATAACCTACAAAGGGTTGATAAACCGTAAAAAATCAATCAGTCAATCATTGAATCTGCAAGGATTTAAAGATTATGCTCATCAGTATATGATAAATTATTCGATCTATTGTTCCAATCTTGATTGTTAGAGATGGTATAAAAGACAGGTTTCGGTCAAAGACATTCTGGTCATATTCAGGATCCTATTGTGTTAGCTTATAAGGGATACCTTGATTATTCTTCATTGTTGTTTCTCTGATGGCGGTACTGGATCATTGCTCCTGAACCATTGTGAGACTAAAAGTTTGGGTGGGAAGCGCGATGGATAAATTGTCGCCTAACTGAGGCACAGATGAAAGTAACACAGACATCTCATTTTAGCAGATATACAGGGCGCGATGGATAAATTGTCGTCTAAGTGACGCACAGATGAGAATAACGCATCTCATTTTAACAGATATCCAGGGTGCGATGGATAAATTGTCGTGTAAGTGACGCACAGATGAGAATAACACAGACATCTCATTTTAACAGATATACTGGGCGCGATGGATAAATTGTCGTCTAAGCGACGCAAAAATGAAAATAACACTGACATCTCATTTTAACATATCTACGGGGTGCGATGATTAAATTGTCATCTAAGTGACCCAAAAATGAAAATAACACTGACATCTCATTTTAACATATCTGCGGGTGCGATGGATAAATTGTTGTCTTAGTGACGCAAAAATGAAAATAACACTGGCGTCTCATTTTAACAGATATACAGGGCACGATGGATAAATTGTCGTTTAAGTGCTGCGAAAACGAAAATAATACTGACATCTCATTTTAACGGATATATTTACAAAAATTGCACAAAACATATCTTGAAATACTAAAGAGTTAACTTATTCAATAAAATCGTCATTGTCTTCTACCACGGCCTCCAGAAGACTTCGGAATCTTCTGCAACTCTTCTAGACGGTCACCTTGCTTAAGTTTGTAGATGCTGCCATAATCATTGCCTTCAGTTCATCTTTGTTGTTACAAGGAGTTTTGTTGGCCCCTCGGTCAACTGCGCCCCACACATAATAATCAAGGGGGTTACAGTCTAGGCAGTTAGGTGGCCAGATATAAGGGATGATGCGGTCTCAGAAATTATCTGATAGCCATGACTACGTTCACCAGCTTGTGTGGCATGGGTGCAAAGTTCGGTTGCAGACATAGGATCTTCCAGCAGACACACTCTTGACCCAGAGTCGCACTAACTTCTCAAGAGATGATGTAGGCCTCCGTTTTGAGTCTGTGGCCCCGTGGGAAGATGAATGGGAGCATAACGTCACCATTACTAGTAATCACTCCAAACACTTATGTAATCACCATTAGACTCATCCAACTCTTCCTGAATGCTCTGCACTGTTTTCAGATTGACATCCAAAGAAATGATTGAAATGTTCGTATCGGAGATTCCAGCGCAAATGCCAAGCAGTACAGCACGCCATTTCCAAATTTCTGGCGGATTGAATTGCGTCGTGAGGCTCTTTTTCTCACAGACGGTGCCCAACAGACCCTACTATAAAGTGCAGTCGACAAAATCAAAAACAAATAACGGGCATGCGCGAAATTAACAATATAAGATTGCGACAATTTAACCATCGCACTCTGAAACTATATACAGGAGGTCTGATCAAAATGTATCGCGTCTAGTGCTGTTATATTAAAACTATTTAATCTCTTTCTAAGTAGTCTCCATTCTGAAGCCACACACTTTATCCAGTGTCGTTTCCATTGAAGTTTAGGAGAGATAACAAGAAGACGTTTATTACGAGTGACAAAGGACAGAATCATATAGAAGAAGAAGAAGAAATATAACAACAACGGGAAGAAGAAGAAGAAGAAAAGGATGAACGATGGGGCGAAGAAGAAGAATGGGATGATGAGGACGAGGAGACGAAGAATAATAATAAGAAAAACTAGAAGAAGAAGAAGAAGAAGAAAAAGAAGAAGAAGAAGAAGAAAAAAAAGAAAGAACGATGAGACGAAGAAGAAGAAGGATGAGACGAAGAAGAAGGGGGAGGAGACGAAGAAAAATAATAATAATAATAATAATAATAATAATAATAATAAGAAGAAGAAGAAGAAGAAGATGAAGAAGGGTGAGACGAAGAAGAAGAAACGGGAGGAGACGAAAAAGAATAATAAGAAGAACGAGGAGAAGAAGAAGAAGAAGAAGAAGAAGAAGAAGAAAGATGAGACGAAGAAGAAGGGTATGATGATGATGAGGAGGGAGACGCAAAGGATAATAATGAAATAATAAAGTTATTATAATAATAATAATAATAATAATAATAATAAGAAGAAGAAGAAGAAGAAGAAGAAGAATGTGACGAAGAAGAAGAAGAAGAAGGGGAAGGAGACGAAGAATAATAATAAGAAGAACGAGGAGAAAAAGAAGAAGAAGATGAAGAAGAAGAAGAACAATGAGACGAAGAAGAGGAAGGGATTTTTTTTTTTTTTTAAGGAGGAGGAGGAGAGGAAGAATAATAATAAGAAGAACGAGAAGAAGAAGATGAAGAAGAAGGGGAATGAAGAGGATAAGACGAATAATAATAATAATAATAATAATAATAATAAGAAGAAGAAGAAGAAGAAGAAAAAAACGATGAGAAGAAGAAGAAGAAGAAGAAGAAGAAGAAGAAGAAGAAGAAGAAGAAGAAAAAAAAACGATGAGAAGAAGAAAGAGGAGGAGAAATAATAATAAATTTGCGTGGTTTGATTCAATCGGTCTGCTGAAACATCAGATGATTTTTAATCATTCCATTGACAGGTCAGTGCAAGTAAATACCTCAAGAAAAACATGACAACCACATCATGGAAATGAAAAAGAACATTCCGAAGACAGTATGTTTACACTTCATATTTCTTTCTTTTCCCTTAAAGAACCAACGTTCTTAAATAAAATCAGCCATCATAATCGGTTAGCATCTGAATTGCCATATTTTAAAATGGCGGTAATTATTGTGAAGTATCCCTTGTTAACTGACTTCCTGGATGGCTCTTCAGATTAATAGAAAGCTGCGGGTCACCGTGATAACATTTGGAGGATACTTTTGATGTAAACATAATCAATATTAGGCGGTTTGAAATTCCTTTTTCTAAAAGGAAAACGAATTGTTGGAAAATTATATTTTAAACCTCGATTATCATCTACATTTATCAGTATATATGGCCGAATGGTTAGAACGTTTGCTTTCTGATCACGAGCCCCGGGTTCGAGTCTCACCACAGTTGATTTCTTGGGAAGGAGATTACCTAACTTTATCAGCCTGGAAGAGGACGATCCCATCGTAATAAATTTTCTCTGTGCATGTAAACCATACCACGGTTGTCCAAATTTTTAAAAAGTGAAATTCGCTTTTGGATTAATTGAATGCCGTCAATAGATGTGCTAGCACGAGGTCAAAAGGGTTTGAGTGGGCTGGTATTATTCAGATTGTTGATCACAAAAAAATGAACTCCCAGAAACTGTAACTACCTATCTCTCAGCATATTTGCAGAAAACAACCTGGAACTGGGCTGATGATGAAATGTTGAATAAACACAAAGTTTACCTGATATTTTCGTCAAACAATACCATCGCCTGTGGAATGAGCTTGTGAAATGAGTGGATACGAAAATTCGGGTTTGCAGAGCTGTTGTACTTGCCATCTTTTTGTACGGCTCAGAGTCGTGGATTCCATAGGTACCATATACTGGATGCTGGATGTTTTCCATAAAAGCTGTCTGCGTGCAATCTGTGAAGTTAACCTTCAAGACATCTAACGTAGACCTGTTTAACAGGTGTAATATTGGAGGAATCGAGACTTTTCTCATACAGTCTCAGTTACGGTAGACTGGTCATGTCTTGAGAATGTCTGATGACAGGATACCCAAGATCCTAATGTACAGCCAGTTAGATCAGGGCTACAGGAATGTAGGACGCCCATGGCTTAGATACAAAGACAAGCTGAAAAGCAATATACCACATAACACCCTTCAGCGATTAGCCTTGGAACGGGTAGAATGGACATTAACATATTTTAGTGGACTCAGCAGTTTTCAATCTACCTGTCTGAATCATCTTCAAGAAGCGAGAGCAAGATCTAAAAAGGTCAGCCAATCTAACAGTGATCTCATCTCACATTGCTCCATATGTGGCCTCCTTTGTAAATCACTATCGGGTGTTAAGTGCCACTTAAGATTATCGCGCAAAAATGTCATAACTGAATCAATTAAACTGTCAGACCCTCATACGTCGAAACCGACTGGGAGATCCATTATATATATATATATTATATATATATTATTATAACATATTATTATATATATATATATATATATATATATATATATATATATATATATATATATATATTAAATTTTTATTTTAAAAGTAAAAGTAGAACCAATTAAAATACAAGGGGTTACAGGTGTGGAAGAATTAGAAACATTAATAAAATAATGATGTTCAGAAAGAAAAGAGAGTAATCAAGAGGACAGGAAATGACGATTGACATAGCATTTGAATTTTTGCAGAATAAATTTGGCTGAAAAGCATAGAGCCAGAAGACAAGTTCCACAAGCGAGTAGTGTGACAGAATAAATTGTTAGCATAGAATTTGCAGTTACATTTAGGCAGCTCAACTGTAAATTGATGAGATCTCGACACAAGTCTAATACTGCGCTTAATTTCAAAAACTCTAGGTACCAAAGCGAAGAGCTCATCTGAACAATTACCATGAAATTATTTATAGAAAAGACACAGAGAGGCAACCTTATGGCGATGGATGGGGGAAGTAACTGAAGCCGAGATGCCAGAACAGGACCAATAATATTGCTGATTCTTCGTTGGATTTTATCAAGAATCTCTAAATATTCAGCAGGAGCCTGTAAATTGATGAGATCTCGACACCAGTCTAATACTGCGCTTAAATTCAAGAACTCTAGGTACCAAAGCGAAGACCTCATCTGAACAATTACCATGAAATTACTTATAGTAAAGACATAGAGAGGCAACCTTACGGCGGTAGGAAAGTGACTGAAATAACACAACTACAAAAGAAAAGAATTAAAATAAACTCAACATAAAATATGTCTAAAACTTAATACAAAACAAAACAATAACTTAATAATAATAATAATAATAATAATTATTAATAATAATAATGATAGTAATAATAATAGTAATAATAATAATAATATTAATAAAGGTAATGTTAATCGTCTGTAAGTGCCGAGATTCGAAGGAAGTGGACGATTTTTTCAACTAGAACTGTCTTGCAATACTATAACAATTGGCGTTCAAATATACCTGGAAACTACAGAAGACTGGATGATGATATGTGTCAAAGACCATGAAAGTAGTAAGCGACTTTATTCCGTCATAAAGGAAGCCAACAAGTTCAAAATGGAGATTTAAAAAGGTTATTGGGATACAAGTAAATCAGAATAGAGCGACGGAAGCTGTAAAATACTTAAAAAAGAAAGCAAAGGCAAATGCAACCGACTAGATAGAGAAACGATGGCAAGATAAACCGCTTCATGGCCAATACTCTGCCCGTACCAAACAAGCTGACGTAGACAAACCCCGTACCTGTCAGTGGCTACGTAGTGCATGGTTAAAAGCTGAAATTAAAAGTTTTATTCTTGCTGCACAGGACCAATGCTTGCTAACTAGGAATTATCAAGAACACATACTAAAATATTGTTTTAGCCCAAAATGCAGATTCTGTGATAAATATCCAGAAACAATTGATCATCTTGTATCAGGTTGCTTGGTATTGGCACCCATTAAATATAAAGCACGGCATGACAGAGTGGGCCAATATCTGCACTGGAAAATCAGCATCTACGAAAAGGAAACTGCAAGAACACCACCCAGAACCGGTTACGGAGATACGACCTGTAACAATTTTATGGAACTACACAATACGTAGAAACAGAACAATAAAAACTAATTGCCCAGGCATCGTTATTAGAGACAGCAAATAAAAAAGTGCAACCTTATTGATATGACAGTCACTGCAGACTGCACAGTATCTTTGAAGATCTTCAAAAACTACCAAAATGCAAGGACCTTGAAATCGATATCTCAAAACTGGCACATGAGAACATCAACAAATCCTGTTGCAGTTGGATTCCTCGTATTGGTTGAAAAAATTCCAGTAGACTGATTAAAAGGATTCCTGAAAGTCCATGCCTTAAAGAAAAACAAAAAAATTGTTCTCACATGTACAGAGAACACTTTACGAATGGCTTTATGTAATTTTTTTTTTCATTTAAATTGTTAAGTGGAAAATGTCATGATACTATTTCTGACCTTAGGTCTCTGGTTGGCACCCGGAAAGAAATGAGTACACACCAGAAATCAAGGGAAATAAAATTGTAATAATAATAATAATAATAATGACAACAACAACAATAATTATAATAATGAAATCGAAATTTCACAAATGTGGCATATGGGAACATCAACAATCCCCATTGTAGTTGGGACCCTCGGATTGGTCGGAAAAGATTTCAGTAGACTAATTGAAGGCATCACTGGAAGCCCATGCCTTAAAGAAATACAAAAAAATTATTCTCACGAGTACAGCCCACACCTTGCGTAGGGCTTTGTCTATGTAATGTTTTTTTTTCTTTCTTCCAGTGGAAAATGTCATGATGCCATTTGTTAACCTTAGGTTTGGACGGGAACCGAAAAGAAATGAGTACACATCAGAAATCAAAGGAAATATAATAATAATAATAATAATAATAATAATAATAATAATAATGCAAGAATATAAGCATTTTTGATAATCATCATTCTCATCTGCAATTGTTCCTATGTAGAAAGTAGGAAGTTGAAGTCGATGAGAAATGTTACCGCCACAAGCCAAAGAAGGTGATCGAAAACGACCAAATCAAGATCATCTTGTGGGATTTCAACATATAGATAGATAGATAGATAGATAGATAGATAGACGTGAACAAATTCAGATAGATAGATAGATAGTTAGATAGAGAGATAGATGTGAACAAATTGAGATAGATAGATAGATAGACAGATAGATATATGTGAACAAATTGAGATAGATAGATAGATAGATAGATAGATGTGAACAAATTGAGATAGATAGATGCAAACAAACTGAGAAGTGAATTGCATGAACAGCGCATTTAATTATAAATGTATTCAAACATTATTGTTATATATATGAAAATTATTGATATCTATCAATCTATCTATATATAAAATATATTATATAAAAGATAAAAATATATATATATATAAAAATAATATATATATATAAATATATATATATATATATATATATATATATATAAAAAGTGAAAATAAATATATATATAAATATAAATAGAGAATATATATATATATATCCATAGATGAAATATAGATAGATAGATAATACATACATAGAAATGAATTTTATATTTTTTATTAGTTATAAAGACTGATAGATCTATTCAATATAAATATATATATATATATATATATATATATATATATATATATATATATATCATATCAGGAGTGAAATGGAGAAAAGATCAAAATTATAAAGAACAAATGAAAAAAAAAAGATCTGTATTGTAATCTATGTGGAAAGTATGAAGCTGAAGTCGAATAGAAAATACAACCACAAAATAAAAGAAGGTGATCTAAAAACGAGGAAAAAATGATTCTTTAATACAATTAATTTGTTATTTCTTAATTGTAATAGATTTTAAGATTTAAGTTCTTAAAATATTATAAAATTAGTTAAAGCCGCATCTCATGAGGAGACTTAGGAAAGCCTCTCCTCATGAGATAAAATTTTTTTACCGCGTTATAAATTGTATCCTTTTTGACTAATCAGAAGATCCGCATATAATTAAGAAATGTAATTTTGTGTTTATAATCGGGCTGTAATTATAAAGTTACAGAAGACCAACCAGAATACAATTAGGTTGCTTTATTTGAGTATGTCATTTTCTCCGCTGTTAAGGCCTTTACTTTTTTAATGAATCACGTGTGAAAAAGTTAATTTCAATAATTTTCAATTTCAACTGAGAAGGGTACCTTTTTAATCAGAATCATCTTATGAAATTTATATGATATTATTTTGATATTAATCTCAGTTATGACACTTTTCCATAAATGAAATATCAAAATTAAAAATAAAATGAATGGAAATACAAATAACACTGAAAAATGTAATAAATGTACATAAAAGTATAGTATTTTATGTACACTTCTGATAAATTTCATAAGAAAGGCACCTATAAATTAATTAGATAACTTTCTTATGAAATATGAAATTTAATCTCTCTCTTGACAGTCTTATTTTAATTTCTTTGTAATATATTTTCAATAAAGCATCGTAAACGTAAAGGTGAAAGCTAAGTACAAAAAAATTAGAGTGCTGAAAGTTTTCTTTAAAAATAACGAGGTAAATAATTTGTTCATTGAAATGTAAATTATTTCACTTTTCTCCTTCCGTAGAACAAATTCTCCTCACGGAATCTGTCAATATGTCATTCATCACCTGTCAAGTGACGCGAAATTTTATGACCTGCTTTGTTTTATTTTCAAATTTTCGGCGCAGAAGCTAAGTTTAGATTGGATCAAAATATCTTAAATAAACATTATAATTTCTGATTTTCTTAAAATAAGTTTTGAAAAATGGTAATTGATATTTAAAAGTATTTCAAAGTGTGATTTCCAGTTTTTTTATAAAATGGAAAAAAAATTGTTAATTTTGCTGACTCAAAAAAAAAACAAGATTTTTAACGAAAATTTCGGACGTGCTAGGAACGATTAAAAAATGTAAAAAAATACCCCCAAAATACTTTGATCTTTCCTCTTAATGATAACATAAACATTTAGACGATAAAATTATATTTTCGTCAAATTTGGCGTCTTTTTCATCATGCTATGCTCTTTTTTTAGCGATCTCGTGGAGGTACTTATATATTATACTAGCCATTATCTTTGCTTTCATGGAAGTAATTCTTGTTTTCCTTTTGTAACTAAAATTTATTATGAAATAGCTTAAAAGCAGCGCTATCGGCGATATTTAAGCCAGCTCCCGTGGAGGAGTCTTAGTTTGGCCATCATCCCAGTAGCTTGAGAGGATTAGATGCGACAGGCATCAATAAACTAAAGAAGAACTAAAAAAAATGATCGCTGCATTTAAGTATTGAATTAATGTTTAAGCATAACTTTTAAAAGTTCAACGATAATTCTTCTGCTGACAGGGAAAAATAACAAACAAGGAAATGCTCCCTCATCAGAAAAAATATCAATACATTATCTGTCATTACAAATAACTAAGAAAAAAAAACACATTGATTTTAGACTTAAATGTAAAGTGATTTATTTTTTCCTTAATTATTCAAGAAATGACAGACAATAGCAGACAATAATTGCTAATTAATTCTCTCAGTGTTGTGTATCATAAAAGGGGGGAATACTTGAACCTTAACGTCAGTGGTTGCCATCTTTTTTTTTCTTTCAGGACGTAGGCCATCATGTCTCTCTACTTCCCCCTATCGTTCGTAGCTCTCAATAGGTCTTGTCCCTCTGCCATCTTCCCCATGTCCCGTTCTTTCATCCTCTTGCTTAATTTAAATTTAAGGATTAATTGACTTGATGGGGAGTAGCCTGTAAAATCAGAGGTTTAGTTCTTTCTTTCTTTCTTTCTTTTTATGGACCGTGTCCTCTTAGGACGTAGGCAATCATGGCTCTCCACTTGTAGCTATCAATAAGTTTTGTCCCTTTGCTACTACCCCCAGACCCTGTTCTGTCATCCAATTGCTTAAGTCCGCTGGGTTGCTTTCCCTTGTCTCTCTTCCCCTCTATTCGGCCTGTGAGTATCAGATTCTCTAAGCCCTCCTTTCTCATTACGTGTCCCAGAAACTCTTCCTGATGTTAAATATAAGCCTCCTCCTTATTTTTTTTCCTTTTCGAAACCAGATCGTTGTTTACATTTATTCATTGATTTAGATTATTAGCATCCTTCTGTAGAACCATACCTCCGTTGCCTCATTTTTCTTTTTTCAATTTGTGTAAGTAAAACAAATCCTACGTTTCATGTAAGGATTTCATTTCCCTTTATTCTTTTTCACTGCTCTAGCGACTGTCATGACACACTTTCGTGTCGAAAATATTGTTGGAAAAGCATTTTAATTGTCTAAAAATAAAATGTACTTCAAATTAAAATCTAAACATATTGAAAAAAATTAACTGGTTACACTATTTATATTGTTGGGATTGTTGTCCTCATTTTTACTGCCACGTCCTTGAGGACGCATGGCGTAGTGTATAAAGGCGTTAGTTAGATCCAGTGAGGGGACCCAAAGAGTGTGAGTTCAATACCTGTTATGGGATCTTACCCATGATAATAATAATGGACTATTCCATATTTAATAAATACTGCGCCTCAGGAGTTGTCAAGGACTCAGTAGTTCAAGTCTTGAACGACAGATCGGTTGAACTCTCTGCCTTCGGGCGGGGAGGAACCTGAAAGAGGCTGCGCCGAAAGGCGGATTCTCTTTCGGGGAGGTAAATCGACCCTGAACCCGTTTATACGGGTTCAATGGGCATATTTTTGGCCGAGCCCACGGTCTCGGAGAGCCTACGTTAAAAAGGCCTTGTGCCACATGACGCCCTCATAGGGGGGGTGACTAAATATCCTCAGTAGTTCGAGTCAAGAGTCGAGTCAGAGGCAGTCCGAAACAGAATCGTGTTTCAGACAATTACTGCAAGACATTGGAATAGTGATACTGGTCGAGACTACATTGTTCTCTCTACTAAACGTGATTGTTGATACTAACAGTTCTACTTCTCTGCATATATTCCTGTTTGTAATATATCTGTGTTATTCCATACCTGTGTTCGAGTTCTTCTTTATTGGTTCTATCTTGGACTATCACCGTGGTACAAGGAACCGGACCATAACAAGAACTTGGAAAGGGGAATTAAGCAGGAGATAACTGATAACTGACATAGATTATACATGGTTCGACATTCCAACCACCAGAAAAAGGCCAAAGCGTACAACGGCCGAAACGTTGTAATAAATATGGCAAAAAGATGAGGACAATAGTCCGAATAATTTAGTGAACAAAATAGTACCTCATCTCAGAAATATAGATAAAAAACTTTGTTTTTTTTTTTAAGCAATTTTCATCCCATGTTTCATTCTTAAAAAAATACGCAAGGGGCTACAGAAAGTGGAAGTAAAGGAAAAAGACTGTGACTAAAAAATCAGTCGTATTCTCAACTGAGAAAAGAATTTTTTTTCTCGATAAGACAGTTTGCTCAAATAGGTCACAAATTGCAAATTCGTTTAGGACCGCCCTGTACAATATTTAAGCATTGTGTAAATTTTTTGCGAAGATGGAGGAATGCCAAAATATATGCCAGGAATTTTTTACGTTCCAGACGGAACAACAGATGTCAATATTAGAACAACAGAAAACATTCCAGATGCAACTACAGGAGGAAACTTTTAACAGACAGATGCAGTTTCAACGAGAAATGGAACAGAGGTATAAGGTGTTTCAAAACAAAATTCTGGAAATAACTGAGAAGAGGAAAGAGAAAAATCTACAAAATGATTCTTTCCCAGAGAATACATATGGGATTCAATTGAAATATTCACGTACAGTCCAGATGAAGAGATAACTTTTGAGTATTATAAAAAATATACGGACGTGTATAACGAGGTCGGTCACTCATGGAAATAAGGTTAGACTTCTTTTAAGCAAGTTAGGAACTGCTGAGCATAACAAATTGGTAAACTACATTTTACCGAAAAAAACTAGCGAGTTGAATTTTACCGAGGCGGTAAATATATTAAGTGAATTATTTAGTAAAAAGACATCTTTGTTTCGCAAGAGGTGGAAATCTTTGAATTTGATGAAAGATGACAAACAGCACTATATAACATACGCAGCCAATGTGAATAAGCATTGTGAAGAATTCAAGCTGGCAGAGTTAAGCGCTGACAATTTTAAGTGCTTAGTGTTTGTTCAAGGGCTGGTATCGGAAAGAGACGGAGAGTTGAGGAAATTAGTACTGTCAAAATTGGAAAACGAACAAAGTCTTACGATACAGAAGTTGGCAGAAGACAGCACAAGATATGTTAGCTTAAAGAAAGATTAAAAAAAGATAGAACAGTCTGGCGTTTCGCATGTAAAGAAAATACGCTACAAAAAAGAAAGTCAGTCTACCAAAAATAATTCTAAAATTGCGGATTATCAAACAAAAAGTGAAATACCAGAGAAAAATGAACAAAAACTCCCGAAGCCATGTTTTTGCTTGTGGTGAACTTCACTGGTACAGATATTGCAATTTTAGGAATAAAAAATGTTTCAACTGTTCAAAAAGAGTGGGGCATAAAAGCTCGCACTGCAGGTCAAAAAAATAAAGAAAATAAAATAAGAAAATTAAAGTCCGAAGAGGTGAACGATGGAATAACCAGAAAATTTGTTACCGTCGAAATAAGTAATAAAAAATAAAAATGCAACTCGACACTGGTTCCGACCTATCTATCATAAATTTGCATATGTGGGAAACCAACTTTAATGAAAACAAATAAAATCGCGAGGTCAGTGACGGCAGAAAAAATACAATTTTTTGATGAATTTGTTACAAACGTCACGTTAAAAAAAAAAACGCGAAAAGCTAAACTATTTGTCATAGAAAATACCACGAACTTACTTGGTAAGAATTAGATAACATAATTCTAATTATGGGATCTACCGATAAATTCTTGCTGTTACAAGGTAGATTTTTTAAACTACGAAGCCCAAAAATTAGTAAAGAAACTTAAGGGAACTTTTCCTACTGTTTTTTCTCCAGGTTTGGGAACGTGTACCAAGATGGAGGCAAAATTACACCCAAATGAAAAAGCTCAGGCGGTAGTCAAAAAGAAAAGAAATGTGCTGTTTGCTTCAATTGAACAGACAGATAAAGAATTGGACAGATTAGAGAAAATCGGTGTATTTAAAAAAGTTGAATAGGTAACACTGACGATATATGTAAAAAACAAGCTCCAGAAAGTAAAGATGAAGCCGACACCGAGAAAAACTGGGGAGCGAGTTACCCGAAGTCAAGGACATGCAGTATTATTAAATGATTTAAGTCAACTGAAGTCACCACAGAAAACGTTAAGAAGCACAAGATCAACAAAAGGAAAGCTAGAGGCTGAACAAATAGAACCACAAGAAGAACCTACAGAAACTGTGACTCCATCCTAAAGAAGCGCAAAGCAGAAGGTTGTTTCTGGTAACACTATGGAGGTATAAAAAAAATTGAAAAGCGGATTGACTATATGATGTACTTGGTGAAAGGCGAAAAGTTCACGTGCAGTAACCAGATCAGACGAAGTTTTTCAGACATGGTTGACAGCGGTCTCGCGGAAAAAACGCCGATGGAGGTGATTTTTCGATACGTTTGATCTAACAACGCCTGAAACATTTTTACCTGAGGTACGCCGATCCAGAAAAAAAAAAAAAGGCAACTGATCATTTAAAAAGTGAAAAAAAAACGTAGGCGACGCTACGATGTTGCTAAAAAAAAAAAAAAAAGTTTTTTTTTTCTTCATATTTTCTGTAAAAAAAAATGAAAAATAAAAAAAAAAAAACAGAAAAACCGTTTACTCCTACGGAGAAAAGTTTTAGGGGGGTGTTATAATGGAACAAACCTATTCTATAGTTAATAGACTCTTAGACAGACTCTTAATAGACTCTCCCACCTATAATAAGTAGAAGTAGTAGTAGCAGTCGCGGAGCGAACGGCAGAGAGTTGGTCAGTCAGTCGATGTCGGACGACCGTTAGTCGGATATTAAAGTATCAGCCACCACAACTAGATTACTGCGTCATTACCTATTATATCAAGTTCCTAACGTTTTGTACGTCGAACATATTTTAAGACCGACTTAGTACAAATACAAGCCTCCATTGTGAAACCACTACATAACAATATGTAAGATAGATTCTTCTTTGGATTTTATCAAGAATCTCTAAATATATAGCAGAAGCACCAGACCAGATGTGGCATCAATATTCAAAGCAAGGATGAATGGTAGACTTATGAATATGCAAGATAGATTCTTCTTTGAATTTTATCAAGAATCTCTAAATATATAACAGAAGCACTAGACCAGATGTGGCAGGAATATTCAAAAGCAAGGATGAATCGTAGACTTATAAATAAATAAGATAGATTCTTCTTTGGATATATCAAATTCTGAATAAAAAATTGTCCAGGATGACACAGTGAATCGACCTCTCTAGCAGCGCACATGCCATTTCATTCAATATAATATTTCCTCTTCTTTTCTTATTTGTCTTGATCAACTAATATAGATGAATTGTAGAATTTTTTTCTGCGTCAGTTTAAATGCAAAAACTGTCTTTGTATACTGAAATAACATTCAAATAATTGTTTCCTTTTTTTAGCAAAATTTGTGGAACTGATTCCATCGAGAAGTCTTAACATTTATCTTACCCGCATATGCGCATATTCTGTGCCTCTTATTTTGTATGAAAATCTATCTTCAAGGTGGCTCTTGGGCCTAATAAAGTGTGAACATCATTGAAAAAAATTAGGAGAATTCTTTTATCTACATTTTAAGAATTTTAATTTTGAAGAAAGGCGTAACAGCACTGGCCAACTGGTCATTAATATCGAATTTTTGCTTTCAAGTTCTTGAAACGACTGTTGTTAGCATTATGATTAACAAAGCATTTGGATCTAGTTTTTGGCTCAAAAATTCGTGAGGCGTTTATGATTATATTTTGATTTGTGTTTCTGTGCAATTTTAGAAGTCTTGTTGTCCTCAAACTCCTATAAAACCACTATATATGCCATTATTACTACTACTACTAATAATAATAATACCATTAATGATGAAATTTGAATTCGGAAGCCTTAAAGATAAAACGAGAAACAGTGAAAAAAAATGTGAGAATTAAAAATAAACTAATAAAAGATGAACACTCTTTTTAAAGATTAATAAAAGGGAAAGTCGGGAAAAAGCAGACGATAAAAAGAATGAAAACGTGGAGAAGAAATTGAACGACAAAGCAGCATGGAGAAATAGCCAAAAGGGAGGTAAGAAAGTACGGACGGACGAAGCGACTGGCAAGTAATTAATCTCAATTAACCTCCCTTTGGCAATTTCTAACAATATAGGGTTAATACGTGACTGTTATCCTATAATTCGAGCCACTTTTTAGAAAACAAATATGCAGTAACAAGCTATTAATTAAACGACTTGCAATCGTAGTGAAACGACCAAACGTCTGCTCAAAAAGGACCTGGCCGCTCGGTCGAAGATATTTGATGGAAAATGGGAACGAGGAAGGGTTGAGAAGCAGTCCGTTTTAGAACGGACGCTCGTTTAGTTAAAATTTAAAATTTTTGGTGAAATGTTGGTAGGGGTTTCTTGTAGAATCAGGGTGTTTGACGTGAAGTGTGTGAACATTAAAAGCTTGGTCAAAACCGAAATGAGAAATTGGATACAATCTAGATTAAACGTGGTCCCATGTGAAACGTAGGAATCAGGTTATAGAGAATGCCGAGATTGCAATGTACGAGGAGAACAGCCACGAAATGATTTTTTTTTGGAATATTTTGGGATAAAAGAATCTTGAAAGAAGAACATTTTTAAACTCTGAACAAAATGAGAGACACCGCAACTATAAAACAACATATCTCTTTGACATTATGGAGTCTTTGTATTAATGGTGGTAAATTATATTATACCACGTCGGGATAACAGGTGAGTCATGGAAGAAATTAATAACCTAATTATTTAAAGGTGATAAAAAAAGTATAAATATAGTTGCCGAGATATACAGGGTGATTGAAAAGTAACTCCCTATTTTATGTATGATTTTGGCCATAAGAGGTCCTAAACTTTATAAACTGTGACTTTTTTTTTCTTTGTGGGTTGTTCAAAAGGAGAATCTCTATCAATAAAAGGCATGGTGTGTGTGTGTGTGTGGAAAAGTGTGTGTGTGTGTGTGTGTGTGTGTGTCTGTGTGTGTGTGAAATGCAATTTTAACGAATGCAACCAATTTTCGAAATTTTTACCAAAATTTACAATTGCTCCAAGTTATCTGGAAGGCCAAGACCGACTTTGCATTTCCCACCTCCCATCGATAGTGAAAACAATCGATTTTTTTCATTCTTCTACGGCAGTTTTCATGTAGTTTGCGGTCATTTTTGTACTGGCCACAGTGAGAGCTTATAGCTGGATGCCATGAATAGGCAGGAAGATTCTATTGGCCACCGTGAGAGCCAACAGCTTACTGACCTGAATGTTATATAGCATAGCAAAAAAAAAAATTGATAGCTGCATTTTAACAAGTGGAAAAAAATTTAAACCTGCATGGCACTTTATCTCCAATTGGCTCATTCACTTGCTTAAACTCAACGGTGATTCTAATTCCGCAGAACTGGGTTGGGTGTGAAAAAAATTTGTTAACATTCTTTTTTCATCATTTTTTTCCAGTTACGAGTCCTTTTTTAAAAAAATAATGATCGTTTTGTGTTCATTTTGTTTAGTTCTTTTTTTCGAAACAGATTTAATGTTTAGTATAGAGCTTATAAAAAAAATTCGTAAGTGTGAGATAGGCAAGAAGTCAAGGCATGAAGCAACATCAGCACGGCAAAGGGCACTCCTTTAAATTATTTCCATTTTTGAAAAAAAAATATTTTAAGTCAAGTGATAGCGATTGCTGTATGAGTCGTACGATTTTTTTGAATCATTTTGGCAACGCCGGGCCATGCTGCTAGTTTAGCTATCATATAAAAAACCCAAAAATTCGAAGAACTTTTGGGGCGAATGCAAGAATTTATATATTCCATACCTGGGTTAGATCCTGGTGAACTTAGATGACGCGATTCTGGTGGGGGTTTCGAGAACATGGTAGCGAAATCTGGTGCCCATATCGAATTTTAAATAAAACCCTATGCTTCCTTTTTTTCTTTATCCATTTCTTATTAAAAGTTAAAGTTAATAAATAAATTATAAGTCTTCAAACCGTTCTTTCCAGATTTAATGTTATATTATTTGACCAAGTTTTTTTATTTTACTCTAACTAATAACAGGATTGATTTTTTTTTTAAAACAATCAACAAAAAAATGCAAATTCCTTACTATGGTTAAGTTCATTGGCGATACAAAAACCCTTCACTTTTGGATGTGTCCCGGAGTGAAAAGGTTGCCGACAAACACACTATGCTTGACTAATGCATGGAATAATAATGCAACACAAAATGTACTTAGAACAAAATGTATTGAAACAAGAAAGTGTACACAATATTTACATATAGTCTTTTGTATATTCCTGGTAAGACCGTTCCTGGAGAATGTGTTGACTGAGTCGCAGTCGGGCAGAGTCTCTGGTTGAATCTCTTGATTCCTCCTCTCTTCCCGGTACCAACCATATTTATATGGTCGGTACTCCACTATGCAAATTAGGTGGATCCTACCACAACACAACAATAGTAATAAAAAATTGTATTTTGTAAATAAAAATCAGTGGTAGTACCATTGCATAAATATTTGAATTTACTTTTTTTTCAATGAACTGGCATGAGCAATATACTGGTCCATATGTCCAACATTAAACATAAAATGGCTCAAAAAGTTTTTGAGCAAGGCGACAACATTTATAGGCATCAACGGCATCAATTGCCGACTTAAAATTGTTTAAAATAGTAGGATACGAAGTCATCAAAAGGAAAATTGTTTCATGGAATCTCTTTTTTATTTCGGCAAACCGCCATTTAAAAGCGGAATACCTTCGCCTCAAAGCCTAAAGAAAATTCTGAATGGAGTTAATTTCAATATCCCGGTGCAGAAATTTTTAATCCATTCTCATTATTCTGCCTATTGAATGTCATATATGAATATATTTTACAAAAGGTGATTAGTCACCACGGTAAAATTAAAATGAATAGATTGAAAATCGGAAATTGTATAATTTTGTTAAATGGGACATATAAAAAGGAAGGAGTTATCATTGAAGAATAATATTTGATTTTCACAATCGAATAAAAAAAAAGAGACAAGGAAAAAACGCGTCATTCTCAGATGATTAGTAAACAAGAAGGATGTTGAGGATATCATGAACCGAGCATGAGATTTTTTTTGAATAAATTAGATTGGTTTCAAAAAAAAAAATTCTTTTTAAATTTAATTTCATGGGAAAATAACTTTTTTTTTTTTTTTGGGATTTTCAAAATGAAATTTAGGGACCTGGAGAATGTTTAATTACTCATTTTTGAATTAATAGAAAGAGACAAATAAAAAAACGCGTTTATTCTCAGATGATTAAAAAAAAGAAGGATGCTAAGGATATCATAGACCGACAATGAAAACCAAAAATAACGATAATAAAAATTAAAAACATCAAAAAAAAAATTTATTATACTTAACATCAGGAAGAGGCACAAATTGTAGTTTCTGGGACACATAATGAGGAACGGGGGTCTGGAAATGATATTTTAACAGGTCGATTAAAAGAAAAAAAGCGATAAACAATGAAAAACAAAAGCGTCATTCTCAGATGATTTTTAAACAAGAAGGAAATAAGATATTATGGACCGAATTATTGTATCTATTAGATGAATTCTTAGAGAAAATTTGCAAAAAAAAAGATATTTTATATTTAATACCAGGAAAATAAAAGCTGAAGGTTCTGGGATACATAATCTATCCTATATTCTTTGATACTACGTGTATAATAGAGGGATAAAATGGAAATAATAAAAAAAAAAAGCGTCATTCTCAGATGATTAGTAAAAAGAAGGATGATAAGGATATCAATAGACCGAATGTAAACCAAAGATGAGAAAAGAGAAGGTTTCAAACAAATTTTCATTTATTTTAACATCAGGAAGAGGCAGCTCATTTTTTCTATTTTTTTTAATTCAGGAAAAAAATCAAAAGAGAAAAAATTTAAACGGGTCGAATATATAAAAAAAAGAGAAAAGGAAAAGAAAGCGTCATTCTCAGATGATTAATAAACAAGAAGGATAAAAGGATATCATGGACAAAACAACGTTGAGCAACGATTAAGGTCTTATTTAGGTTTCAAACAAGGAGGAAAAATATTTAAAAAACATCAAGACAGAGGAAGCATTTTTTTCTGGGACATATAATATTTATAAAAGAATCCAAAATGAAGATTGAATTTGATACTCAAAAAAAAGAAATAAAAAGAAAAGAAAGACAAGAAAAAAGCTAATTTGTGACATATCTGAGGTTGATTCAGTTTCAGATGGAAACAAAAAAGTTTTTAAAAATTTTTATTATTACTTATTTTTTCAATAAATTAACATATTTTTCCTTTTTATCTGGGAATGGTCATAAATAAAATTTAATTTTCAATCTTTAGTTAGTTTATAATCTAATTTTTAAAATTAATATAAATGAAGTTCTTTTAAAAATATAAACAAAAAAAATTAAAAATTTTGATTTATCAAAAAAATTTAAAGAAAAAATTTTTATTATCAATAGATTACTGTTTTTCAAGAAACAATCGAACAATAGTTTAAAATAACATTGTATTAATTTGGCAAGGGACCAAGATTCAGAGCAACATGGGGCCATTTAAAACAAATAAATTTTTTTTTTTTAATATATTTAAATCCTTTGAAAAGATAATTATGACATCATTTGATTATCGTTAATTGTTCAAATAACCATTGCGCAGATCTTTATTTTATGAATCAATAATAAAAGAACAAGAAATGATAAAAAAAAAAAGCATTTTGATTTTATTTTAGAAAAATTTCATTTCAAATAAGGCAATGTATAACTATGACGCAACAGATAACTGAGTATACGAAATGAAAAAAAAAAATTATAAAAGAGATTTTGAACAATAAAAAATAAAAGAATTTAAGAAGACAGACGATAAAGATTGACATTACATTTAAATTTTTGATCATTTCAAAATTTAAAATTTTACTAGGATGCAAGGGGTTACTGAGTGTTAGAGAAAAAGAAAAACTATATATTAATGAGAGAAGGACAATAAAAGAACTGGAATTAATAAGACAGAAGATAACGATTGACATTCCATTTAAATTTTTGAGTAAAAAGGCAATAAACCAAATATGATGCATTTTGTTAAAGAGTTTTAAGAATTTGAGAAAACTACAATTAAGGAAATATTATTAATTTAATTTTTTTACTAGATTTTAAACGAATTTTTCCTAAACCATCTTCCATTTGAAATGGCTAGATGTAAAAAAATAAGTTTTTATAGAAAACAAGAGGATTCTCACGCACTTTTAAATAATTGAAATAAATTTTAATTTGATATAGATAGATAGAAGATTTATTTAAATAGATAGATAGATAAATATTATTTCAGCAGAAATAATTATTTCAAACGTTTTCATTGAATAATATTTGACATTTTGGTTTTAATGAAGAATAATCAAAAAGAAAAAAAAAAAAAAATAAAAAAATGAAGAAGATGAATAAATGGAAAAAATTTTTTTATGAGAATGAAATTAAAAATTTTTCCAGCATAAATGATAAAAAGAAACAAAAGAAATAAAATAAAAAAAAAAAAATTAAATTTATAATGGAAAACAATAGAAAAAAAAAAAAAGAAAGAAAGAAAAAAGAAAGAAAAAGAAAAAAAAGAAAAAAAAAAAATCAGAAAGAAAAGAAGGAAAATTAAAAAAGTAAATGAAAGAAAGATGATAAAAAAAATAAAAAAAAATTTCAAAAAGATAAAAGAAAGAAAAAAGAAAGAAAAAGAAAAAAAATTAAAGCAAAAAAAAAAAAAAAAAGAAAATTTCAAAGAAACCAAAAGAAAAAAAAAAAGAAAAACAAAAAAAAAAGAAAAAAAACGAAAGATTAAAAGTAAATGAAAAGGAAAACAGGATAGAAAAAATCAAAAATGAAAAAAAAACTTTAAAAAAAAAGAAAAATAAAAATAAAATATCGAAAAAGAAAAAGAAAAAAAGAAAGAAAAAAAAAAATAAAAGAAAAAAAACAATTTTTGAAAAATTCAGAAAGAAAAGAACGACAATTAAAAGTAAATTAAATTTAAGACAGGATAAAAAAAAAAAATAAAAGAAAAAAAAGAAACAAACAAACAAAACAAACAAACAAACAAAAAAAAAAAAAAAAAAAAAAAAAAGAAAAAAAAAAAAAAAAAAAAAAGAAATTTAGAAAAAAAGAGAAAAAAAAAGAAAAAAAAAAAAAAAAGAAAAGAAAGAAAAATTTAAATAAAAAAAAGAAAAAAATTAAAAAAAAAAAGGGAAAAGAAAGGAAAAGAAATTTAAAAGAAAGAAAGAAAGAAAGAAAGAAAAAAAGAAAGAAAGAAAAGATAAAAAATAAAAAAAATTAAAAGAATATCGAAAAAAAAAAAAAGAAAAAGAAAGAAAGAAAAAAAAAAAGAAAGAAAAAAGAAAAATAAAAGAAAAAAAAAAAATAAAAAAAAAATGAAAAGAAAGAAATAAAAAAAATATAAAGAAAATGAAGAAAGAAAATAAAAAAGAAAAAATAAAAGAAAGAAAGAAAGAAAAGAAAGAAAAATAAAAAAAAAAAAAGAAAAAAGAAAAGAAAAAAAGAAAGAAAACAAAGAAAAAAAAGAAAAATTGAAATGAAAGGTATAAAGAAAAAAAAAAGAAAAAAAGCTTGAAAAAAAGAAAAGAAATTAAAAAAAAAGAAAGAAAAAAAAGAACTAAGAAAAGAAAAAAGAAAAAAAGAAAAAAAGAAATTTTTGAAAAGAAAAAAAGGATAAAAAAAAAGAAAAAAGAAAAAAAAAAAATAAAAAAAAAAAAAAAGAAAAAAGAAAAAAAGAAAGAAAGAAAAGAAAGAAAAAAAAAAATAATTGAAATAACGAAAACTTAAAGAAAGAAAGAAAGAAAGAAATAAAGAAATAAAAAGAATAAATTAAATATAAAAAAAATCTACAAAAAAAAAAAGAAAAGAACGAAAGATTAAAATAATAAATGAAAAGGAAGACAGGATAAAAAAAAGACTTGAAAAAAAAAAAAAAAAAAAAAAAAAAGAAAAAAGAAAGAAAAATAAAAAAGCAAACCGAAAAAGAAAAAAAATTTTTGAAAAGAAAGAAAGAAAAAAAAACAAAAAAACAAACAAACAAAAAAAAAGAAAAGAAAAGAACGACAGATTAATTTTATTTTAAAAATAAAAAACAGGATAAAGAAAGAAAGAAACAAAGAAAGAAAGAAACAAACAAACAAAAAAATAAAAGAATGAAAATTAAAGCATACCGAAAAAAACGTCAGAAAAAAGAAAAAAGTCAAAGTAAAGGAGCACGTAAATAAGAAGACATGATAAAAGAAAAGAAAAAAGTAAAAAAGACGTTGTAGGAAAATATAAGAAAGAAAGAAATAGAAAAAATAATAGAAAGAAAGAAAAACTAAAGTAGAACGTTAAAAAGACAGAAGAAAAAAAAATGAGAAATTGAACGAAAGATAAGTATAAGAAGAATGTAATAAAAAAAATGAAGAAGAATGTTAAAAAGAGGAAAGAAAAAAGCTAGAAATTGAAAGAGAATTGAAAGAAGCCAGGGTGAAAGAAAGAAAGAAAGAATGAATGAATGAATGAAAGAAAGAGGAAATAGAAGAAATAGTAGAAAGAAAGAAAAACTATAGTAGAATGTTAAAAAGACGAAAGAAAAAAATGAGAAATGAATGAGAAAGAAAGAATGAAAAAAGAAAGAAAGAAATTGTTGTGGAATAAGAAAAATGGACACAATCGAAGAAAGAAAGAAAGAAAGAAAGAAAGAAAGAAGGAAGAAAGAAAAGAAAAAAAGAAACAAAGAAAAAAAAAGAAAGAAAAAAAATGACTAAGAGAGATAGAATTAAACAGATTGAAAGAAAGAAAGAAAGAAAAAAAGAAGAAAAAAAAAAAATTTTTTAAAAAAAATTAAAAAAAAGAAAAAAGCTAGCATAAAAGAAGAGAAAAGAGAAAACGAAGGAAGAAAGAAGAGGAGAAATAGAAGAATCTAAGAAGGGAAAGAAATAAAGAGGATCGATAGGTTAGAACTAATGAATAAAGAGTGAACAAAATGCACTTAAAAATGGACGTTTAATTTCAACGAGAATAATGAATGATTAATTATCTTTGTAATTATTTGGCTTTTCATGAGAGAAAAATATTTTGAAATAAATACGAACAAAGTGATCAGATCATGCTTAGAATCTTACAACGGAAGAGAGGCGAAGAAAAGAAAATAATCACACACACACACACACACACATGCACACACAAATATGCGCTTACAGACGTGCGCGCGCATAAACACGCGGGATTTATTTTTTTTTTTTCACCAGTTCAGACATTTACAGCTAAGATACAGGATGCTAGATTTTCGTTTTCTTTTAATCATTTCACCCCAGTCAAGGCAATAAAGCCACTAAGGCACAAGCAGTTACTGCGTGTGAGAAAATACGAGAAAAATACATTTTTTTTTTAAAGATAAAGGACAATAAAAGAAATTAAGACAACAGAAAATGACGACTGATATTGCAGTTAAAATTTTGAAGCTTAAAATTGTCTGGAAAGCGCGAATCCACAAGAGAGTCTCACAAGCAAGAAGTGCTATAGAAGAAACTATCAGCATAGAATTTACGGTTACATCTCGCTATTTCGGCTGTAGAAGACCGCTAATCAAGTACTAGGCTTAGATTCCTAAGGTCAAGGTACTATAGTGGAAAGTTCATTTGAACAATTACCATAAGAATATTTACAGAAAAAGCACAGAGAAGGTACGCTACTGAAGTGACTGAAGCCGAGATGCCATGTCAGGACCAAGAACAATTGCAGAGATTTCTTTGTGTTTTATTAATAATCTCTGACTACATAACAGGCGCACCAGATGTGACAGTAATATTCAATTCATGGACGGATGCTAGCCTTATAAAGATAGAAACTGACGAGAAAAATTGCCGAGCACGACATTGAACTAAATATCCTAGCAGCAGACCTTGCAATTCACACAAGCCACAGAACCGAATCACACTCTTTTCCCCCATATTCCAAATCAAGAATTAAGTTTCACTTAAGAAATGCAACTGAATTTATTATTTTCGTTGACTGACACCCACTAACGTTTCTTTTTCTTTTGTACAGCTACTTCGCAGGACAGCCTCCCGCATGGCTGCTTTCCTGAACAGTTTAGTCTCAAGTTCTTCTAGTCAAAATTTAATTATGTTTCCTCCTTATCATAATCTTAACTACTTATCAACTTCTTTTTCATCCACCTTATACATCTCATACATTACAGCCGTTGCATCAATAACCCTCTACCTTGAGTGGCTCTTAAGCCTTCAGTTGGGTGATGTTTAGTACAAAAAATACATGCGGATGGTTTTTTGGTTATGTGTATGTGTGCACAATGGTTATAAAAGGCGCATTTAATGCGTTTTCTTTCGAGATTTTCAGCCTCAAAATCACGCTTCATCTTGGGTTTGTGGAAGTTTTAAGATATAGTTATATGCAGTGGATACTACAGTTTCTGGTTGTACCTCCCACCAAATTTTGATGATCAGAACTGATCTCCCTCTGACCGAGCTCTAACAGATCTAACAGATCGAGTCTTACATCTATAAAACGTTGAAACACCCGTTCTCGTACGATCAACGGAGTGAAGTAAATTCGGTCCTTGTTAGTAACTAGAATTGGGAATAACTTGTGCTGTAGTATTGGATGTTCTGATGGTGTAACGGCTCAAATCGTGTGTACGTGTGTGTGGTATATATATATATATATATATATATATATATATATATATATATATATTGTCTGAATTTATTAAGCAAATCATATAAACTTCAATAATTCAAATTTGGTTTGAAAAAAAAATTGTCGAATTTTAGACTATCAATTTTGATATATTTGTAAACTATTTCAAAATAAAATCCTGAGGTAAGATTTTATTTCTGAGATGAGTATTAATTTGTTTTATTGAAGTTATTTGATCTATTTGCCCTCTTCTATATTTCTGAGATGAGGTATTATGTACACTATTTACATTATTCGGACTATTGTCCTCATCTTTGTCACCATATTTATTACAACGTTTCGGCCCTTCCTTTCAGTATCTGTCTATACTTTCTGATTGATGAACGTTTATTTGTACACTATTTACATTATTCGGACTATTGTCCTCATCTTTGTCACCATATTTATTACAACGTTTCGGCCTTTCAGTATCTGTCTATATTTCTGAGATGAGGTATTATGTAAACTATTTACATTATTCAGACTATTTACATTACGTTTCGGACTGATTGGTATCATCTTTATTCACCATATTTTATTTATTACAACGTTTCGGCCTTTCAGTATCTGTCTATATTTCTGAGATGAGGTATTATGTACACTATTTACATTATTCGGACTATTGTCCTCTTCTTTGTCGCCATATTTATTACAACGTTTCGGTCTTTCAGTATCTGTCTATCTATAGGTTTCTAAGATGAGGTTTTTCATTATTAACACTCTTTTTTTATTACAATTCGGACTATTGTCCTCATCTTTTACATTATTCGACCGTCATTTATTACAACGATCAGGTTGAGATCATAGACAAAGAACACCATTAGAAAATTCGTAAACCTAAGGAATCAGCACATATGCTAGGCCATAAAAATCTCCTGAGTCAACAAAACATAGAAATGAATACAATATGGGAACCAGTAATAAGGAGTGCCAGAGAAAAGCGATAACAACAAAAATTGCAATATGAGCTCTGGTAAAAACATGTTTTTGATAACAGCAAAAAGTGCAATATGAGCACTGGTAAAAAAAATATTGCTGAAGACATTAGATTTATAATACCCAGAAATTCATCCACAGATGTCCTCAAGGACACATGGCACAGTGGATAAAGGTGTTAGTTAGATCCAGTGACCGGACTCAAAGAGTGTGAGTTCAATACCCGTTTAAGGCAGTGGAGAACTTTCAAAGGAGATAACATGAAACATGGCTTGTGGAGCGAAATAAAGTGTTCAGTTCAACATTCCAACCACCTGAAGATAACAGGAGCGTACAACGACCGAAACGTTATTTGATGTATTCTAAAAATCTACCGTTTAAAAATATTTGACAAAACCTAATAAAAATAACTGGTTGATACATTTTCTACCGACTATCAACACTTTACAGGTTATTTAAAGCCAGAATAATATAGTTTGGTGATAATAATAGTTTACAAGTCTTACTAATTTCATCTTTTAATTTCTTCTGCTCAATCAGTAGATTCACTGATTGATTCGTTTTCTATGGATTATCAACCCTTTGCAGGTTATTTAAAGCCAGAAACTATTTTTAGAGTTTAATAATATATTTTGGCGATAATAATGGTTTGCAAGTCTTACTAATTTATTTTTTTTAATTTATTCTACTTAATCAGTAGATTCATTCATTGATTAATAAAAAGTTAATAAAATCATCAATTGATGAATACCTATAATAGAACAAATAACAAACACATATAAGTCTTGGAATCCTTTTATATTTTAATATAGTGACCCTTCTCATTAACAGTCATTAATCTATTATCCATAGATTCTGTAATTTTTTTTCTACTTCAGCAGGTTCAATTTCTGACATGGTAGTTTTAATTGCTTCCCATAGGTCTGCTCTGCTGTTATATTGTTTGTCACCTTTATATAATTTCATCTTCACAATTGACCATAGATTTTCGATCGGATTCAGGTCAGGTGGCCATTGCATTATCATCTCTTCTGTAAATCATTTATGCTCAAAGACTTCACGAGTAAGTTTAAATACAAGAGAAGGTACATTGCCGTGAATAAATGGACACTTCACTTTGAAAGTGTGAGACTGGGGCTTGTACTATGCAAAGAAAGTCTTGTTTATAAAATCGCAGTAGCGAGCACTGTTTAACTCCTTCATCCACTTTGAATGGTCCAGTAATGATTTGGTCGAAATTCCAGCACATATCCTGACATTGCCGCCTCCTTGTTGCCTTCTTTTAGCTACAGGTACGTCTGAATTGGATAAAACCAATCCTCTAGCCCATCCATCAGGTCCATCAAATATCATTTGAGATTCGTCCGTGAAAATTATTTTAGAAAAGTTAATTTCCATGTATTTCTTGGCCAAATTTCGACGCTTTGAAATATTTGCTTTAGTGAGAGGAACTTGCGTTGGTGATTTTTTTTTTTTTACAGATCCTAATTCACAAAGTATTCTACACCTTTTGTCCTTCTTGACTCCCTCAATTCCAGACTTTTCAATGATCTGAGCGCTGATCAAAAGTGATTGTTTTGCTATAACTCTCTTTACTTTATGTTCATCTCGAGGAAGCAAGTTCTTAAAACATTTTCTCATGCTTCGAGTTCTCCTTATATTTTCATCAGCCTTCTTTATTGTTTGATGATCTCTGCGAAACTCCTTTCCTGTCTCCAATGTGGACGTTCCCTGACTCAATAACTTTAGTATTTTCTGTTTTTATCCAGTAGTTAGATTTTTCTTTTTACCCATGCTTCAACATATATTATAGACAAGATTAGATTTCAGAGGTGTTAAGCTAATATTAGTTTAATCTGTATATTGACTCCAGTGAGTCCATTCTCGTAAAATACAAATATCTCAAAACTAACAATTAAAAATGGTAGAATATTTAATTAAATATTTTACTGGGGGTGGAAATGGACAAGTTTAAATTTGACAAATATTGGTTTAAATCCTTTTTGAGTTATTGACGTATATTTGATTTGCATAACTTCAGACAGTGACTAAATGCGTTTTCTACGGGTTATCAACCCTTTGCAGGTTATTTAAAGCCAGAAGATATTTTTAGATTTTAATAATATATTCAGGCGATAATAATGGTTTACAAGTCTTATTAATTTCATCTTTTAATTTCTTCTATTTGAATCAGTAGATTCATTGATTGATTCGTTTTCTACGGATTATCAAACCTTTGCAGGTTATTTAAAGCCAGGAACTATTTTTAGATTTTAATAATATATTCAGGCGATAATAATGGTTTACAAGTCTTACTAATTTCTTCTTTTAATTGCTTCTGCTTAATTAGTAGATTCATTGATTGATTCGATTTCTACGGATTATCTCGGATTATCTATTTGTTTTATCGGCTCACCGATTAACGATGCCAAGCCATTATCTATTACATCATCACATATTGCAATGTGTATGAGATGTTTAATATTTATACGATATATTTAATACACATAAAACAAATGTAACAACCCGTTATAAATATCCGGTTTCATTTGTTTCATCAAACATTTGCAGGTTATTTAAAGCCAGAAAACATTTTTAGATTGGAAAATATTTTGACATAATAATGATTTACTTGTACAAGTTCTACTAATTCACCCATAGCTGTCTGGTAAGAAGAAGATGTGGTTTTATGCCTTTCTCAATAGTAGTTCAGCATAAGTGAACGAACCCGACTCCAATTATAATTCGGATTTCTGATTAAGAATTCTAAGCCATTATCCATTAACACCACCCGCACATCCTAGTGCATGACAGCACCTGGTTATCCCTAGTGGTCACCTATCTAGATACTGATCAAGCTCGATGTTGCTTAACATCGGTGGTCGTACGGTAATCGGTGTTTTAAATCTGATATAATCGTAAGCTAATTCTAAGTGAACATCCGAGCTGACAGTAATCCCAATCGGCCACACATTTGGGTACTGACCTGACACGACGTTGCTTAACTTCGGTAATCGTGCAGGTACCGGTGTTTCGATGTGATACAGACCTAAGCCATTTCTAAACGCATATGAAAGCTTACAGCAGGATAACCTAATCAGTCACCCATTTGGATAGTGCCCAAGATCGACGTTGCTTAACTTCGGTGATCGTACGGGAACCGGTGTTTCAATGGCCCTAACCACACATCCAATCTTGCAGCACCTGTTAATCCCAATCGGTCACCCATCTACATATTGACCAGGCTCGACGTTGCTTAATTTTGGTGATCGTAGAGGAACAGGTGCTTTCAAGGCTATGGCTAGATGTAAGTTCTATGCTGAAAGTTTTTTTTTTTTTTCATCGTATTTCTCGCTTGTGATAATCTTTTTTCCGTCTTCTTGCTTCCAAGTCAACTTTGATCTTCAAAGATTTAAACGCAATGTCAATAACCTGTTACGTCTTAGTGACTTTATTGCCTTGTTTAGTGTGAAATTATTAAAAAAAATAAACAAACCGAAAATGTGACATCCTGTGTCTTAGCTGTAAAGGCCTGAATTGGTGGAATTTCATTGGAATGAAATGATTAAAAAGAAATATATGGCCGTAATGATGTTGCTATCAATATTTACCGTAACAGGCAGCAAAAACAATTTTTAAAACCATTCCTTCTACTTTTATTTGCTGGATTTTATAGAGAATAATTTGCAAGGATTTATTTTCAGGTTATCCAAAAAGAAAGAAAAAGAAAGAAATTATTCAAAGCATATCGACAAATCAACACAGATGACGAAAAATTTAAAATATTTTCATATATTTAAAAAAAAAAAAAACTTTTATTTTTGTTGTTGTTATTGTCACTCACTCTAATTGATTGCTTTAATGAGTCGCTTTGATGATGCTAATTAATGAAGTTTTGATCATTTAATTAATGTAAAAACAAAATAAAAATGTCTTTGTTTTCTCTCTGTTCGAAACATTATCTTGACGGTGTTAATTGCAAGGTTTTCACTGCAGCAGTTGTAAAGAAACGAGATTTTTCAAAAATTTCATTTATGTATTTAAGATATATTTTCTTTTATTTTTGGACCGTTCTTTACAAGAATATTAAATTATTTAGCTTAAATTCTTCGTTTTTGGACATTTCTTTCCAATTCAACATTTTCTGTAACTTATCCCATATTGTTAATAAGACTTTTCTCTCCTTCATTTTCTTTTTTCTTCGAGTTCTTGGATTGCTTCAACTTCATACCATCTGCACTTTTCTTTGCTTTCTCTTCTTTCTTTCTTTTTTTTTGTTCCATCCTCTTTCTCTTTCTTTGTTCCATCCTCTTTCTTCAGTTCCTTCGTATTTTTTGCTTCTGTAACCAACCAATGTCTTGCTATATTTTCTTTTCTTTTTTTTTCCTCGGCTCTTTCTTTTCTTTTTTTTTACATCTTCTTTACTCATTCTTTCCTTTTCCTTCCTTTCAACTGTCATGTTCTTGTGTAAACCGAACTCATGTCTACCACTATTGCAATTCTTTATGAGTCTTTTTGTCCTAATCCTCCTTCTTCTTCATTCTTCTTCTTCTTTCTTCTTCTTCTTCTTCTTCTTCTTCTTCCCGCCTCTACTACTTCCTCCTCCTCCTCCTCCTTTTTCTTCTTCTTCTTCTTCTTCTTCTTCTTCTTCTACTACTTCTTCTTCTTTCGTCCTCTTCTTTTTCTTCTTTCTCCTTCTCCTCCCTTTTCTTTTTTCTTCTTCTTTTCTTTCTCCCCCTTCTTCCTTTCATTTTTTTTCTTCTTTCTTCTTCTTCTTCTTCTTCTTTCTCTTCTTTCTTTTTTGGACTTCTTTCTCCTTCTCCCTTCCTTTCCTTTTTCTTTTTTTCCTCCTCCTCCTTTTTTTTCTTCTTCTTTTTTTCCCCTCCCTTCTTTCATTTTCCCTCTTCCACTTTCCTTTTTTTTTTTCGTTTTCATTCTCTCTTTTTCTTTGGTCTGCATATTTCTATTATTTGCTTCTTTATTTTTCCTTCGTGTTTATTCGCTTTTTTTTCTTTCTTTAGAGTTGAATTCCAATCGGGTTTATATATTCGTGTACCTTGAAAAGGGCATGAACCAGAACCAACTCTGGTTTGATGAACAGAAGGTGTATATCAGTAAATCAATATTAAAACCCCCAAAAAATCTTGCAATTAAAAAAATGTTCTGGTTTTTTAAAATATTTAGGGAACCCCGTATCATCTGGAAATAATCTTTCCATCTGTTTTTTTTTATTTTTAAGTACTTCGTTATTTTGATTTTTAAAATTTTTTCCCATAGGCTTTTAAATTTTTAATACTAAACACTTTACAAACATCCTTTTTTTATTTATTATTTTTTGAAATTTTGATGTCCATACTTTCTTAGCTTCTTTTTTCTTTCATTCTTTTAAATTATTTTTTTCTTGTTTTAAATTTCTTTTGAACAATTTTAACCATTGAAAATGCTCTATAAATTTTTTCTCCTTAGAAGGCATAATATATAAAGTTTAAAAATTTTTTTTAAATGAAGATACTTTTTTCTTCTTGATGATGACCCCATAAAATTCTCTCTTTATTTTTTTTAATTTATTTAATTTTCTTTCTTTTCATTCGCTTTTTTCCCTTCTGTTTATATTTTATGTTTCTTTTTAAATTTTTTCTTTTTTTCTTCCTAAATTTTTTATTCATTTATGTTTTTCATTTTTTTATGCACATTATCTTTTTCTTTCGTACGTTTCATCTTTTTTCTTCTTCCTGTCATTTTTTTGTCGTTATTTCTTCTTTTATTTATTTTTTTTTTTTATTTATCTTAATTTTTCTTTTTTTCATCGTATCCTTCTTTCCTTCTTTTTTTTTTACTCTCTCTCTCCTTTTTCCATTCTTTTTCTGCTTTTTTTTTTTTTTAATTTTTTTCTTTATTTCTTTCCTTTTCGTTTTATAATTTTTTTAATTTTTCTTTTTTTCTTTGTTATTTTTCATATTTCTTTTTTTTTTTTTCATTTCTCTTTTCTTTGGTCTTTATTTTTCCTTTTCTTTATTTTTCCTTCTTTATTCCTTTTTCTTTCTTTATAGAAAATTTGGGTTGGATTTTTTCTTTGAATACTTTTTTTATATTTTATTTTGTATTTAAATTTTAATACTAAACACTTTCAAACATCCTTTAAAAATTTTTTTGAAAAATATTATTGATTTTCGTAAATTTTTTTCATTTTTTAACCGTTTTCTTTCAATTTTGAAAATGCTGTATAAAATGTGTAAGAAGGCATAATATTTTTTAAATTTTTTCTAATTGAAGAACTGTGATTTGACCCCAAAATTTTCTTTCTTCTGTATTTTATATTTTTCTAAATTTTTTTTTAAATTTTTTATGCATTTATGTTTTTCATTCTTTCTATGCACATTATCTTTTTCTCTCTCTTCATCTTTTTCTCTTAGTCGTTATGCTTCTTTTTTATTTATCTTAATTTTCTTCTCTTCATCGTATCCTTCTCTCTTCTTTTATTCTTACTCTCTCTCTCCTCTTTCTTTTTCTGCTGTTTATTTTAGTTTCCTCTATATTCTCTTTTTTATATTTCAGTTATCTTTTTCATATTTTATTTTCCCTTTTTCCTCTATTCATTCTCTTTATTTTTCCTTCTCTATTTTTCTCTGTATCCTTCTCTTTGTTTCCTTTATTTCTTCTTTGTTTCTTTTATATTTTTCTTGTTATTCTACCTTTTTAATTTTATTTTCTTTTTAATTTATTTTTCATTTTTTTCATTCTCTTTATTTTTCTTTCTCTATTTCTTCTCTTTTCCTTCTGTATATTTCCTTTCTTTCTTTCTTTCTTTTTTCTTTTTATTCTTCCTAATTTATTTTCTTTTTCTCTTTTTCATTCTGTTTATTTTTCTTTCTCTATTTCTTCTCTTTCCTTTTATTTTCCTTTTTTCTTTCTTTCTTTCTTTTTTTCTTTTTTATTCTTCCTAATTATTTTTCTTGTTTCTCTTTTCATTCTCTTTATTTTTCTTTCTCGATTTTCTCTTTATCCTTCTGAATATTTCCTTTTCTTCTTTTTTTCTTTTTTTTTTTTTTCTTTTTATTCTTCCTAATTTATTTTTTTTTTTCTTTTTCATTCTCTTTTTTTTTCTTTCTCTATTTCTTCTCTTTTCCTTCTGTATATTTCCTTTCTTTCTTTCTTTCTTTCTTTTTTCTTTTTATTCTTTCTTTTATTTTCTTTTTCTTTTTTCATTCTCTTTATTTTTTCTTTTCTATTTTTTCTTGTTTCTTTTTTTTTTCTTTTCTTTCTTTTTTTTTTTTTTTATTTTCTAATTTATTTTTTCTTTTCTTTTTCATTTGTTTATTTTTTCTTTTCTATTTCTTTTTTTTTTCCTTCTTATATTTCCTTTTTTTCATTTTTTTTCTTTTTTTTTTTATTCTTCCTAATTTTTTTCTTTTTTCTTTTCATTCTCTTTATTTTTCTTTTTCTATTTCTTCTCTTTTCATTCTGTTTATTTCCTTTCTTTCTTTTCTTACTTTTTTTTTTTTATTTTTCCTTTTTTTCTTTTAATTTTTTTTTTTTTCTGTTTATTTTCTTTTCTATTTCTTCTTTTTTTTCTTATATTTTCTTTATTTTTTTCTTTTCTTTTTTTTTTTTTATTTTCCTTTCTTTTTCTTTTTTTTTTTTTTTCATTCCTTTATTTTTTTTTTTTTTATTTCTTCTTTTTTCCTTTTGTTTTATTTTTTTTTTTTTTTTCATTTTTTTTCTTTTTCTTTCTAATTTATTTTTTTATTTTTTTTCTTTCTTTATTTTTCTTTTCTTTTTCTTTTTTTCTTTTTTCTTTTATTCTTCTTTTAATTTTTTTTCTTTATTTCTTTTTATTTTTTTTTTCTCTTTTCATTCTCTTTTTTTCTTTCTATTTTCTTTTCTTTTTCCTCTTTTTTATTTTTTCTTTTTATTCTTTCTAATTTATTTTTTTTTTTTTTTCTTCCTAATTTATTTTCTTGTTTCTCTTTTTCATTCTCTTTATTTTTCTTTCTCGATTTCTACTCTTTTCCTTCTGTATATTTCCTTTCTTTCTTCTTTCTTTTTTTTTTTTTTTTCTTTTTATTCTTCCTAATTTATTTTCTTTTTTCTCTTTTTCATTCTCTTTATTTTTCTTTCTCTATTTCTTCTCTTTTCCTTCTGTTTATTTCCTTTCTTTCTTCTTTCTTTCTTTTTTTTTTTTTATTCTTCCTAATTTATTTTCTTTTTCTCTTTTTCATTCTCTTTATTTTTCTTTCTCTATTTCTTTCTTTTTCAAGTTTCTGTTTATTTTCTTTCTTTCTTTTTTCTTTTTTTTTTTTCCTTTTTATTCTTCCTAATTTATTTTTTTTTTTTCTTTTTTCATTTCTTTATTTTTCTTTCTCATTTCTTCTCTTTTCCTTCTGTTTATTTCCTTTTTTTTTTTTTTTCTTTTTTTTTTTTTTCTTTTTATTCTTCCTAATTTATTTTCTTTTTCGTTTTCATTTTTTTTTTTTTTTTTCTTTCTCTATTTCTTCTCTTTTCCTTCTGTTTATTTCCTTTCTTTCTTTCTTTCTTTTTTCTTTTTTCTTTTTATTCTTCCTAATTTATTTTCTTTTTTCTCTTTTTCATTCTGTTTATTTTTCTTTCTCTATTTCTTCTCTTTTCCTTCTGTATATTTCCTTTCTTTCTTTCTTTCTTTCTTTTTTCTTTTTATTCTTCCTAATTTATTTTATTTTTCTCTTTTTCATTCTCTTTATTTTTCTTTCTCTATTTCTTCTCTTTATTTCCTTTCTTTCTTCTTTCTTTTTTTCTTTTTTCTTTTTATTCTAACCTTTATATTCTCTTTATTCTTCTTAATTGATTTACTTGTCTTATCACCAGCAGTAGAGTCTTATAATTAATAATCAAATGCAGATCAACTATGAAACAGAGTCCGATAAAACACGGAACAAATTTCAGACGTCTCTCAATCTAATGTTTCTCATTTATTAGAGATTGAGAGAGAACAGACAAAAGGACAGAAAATTTATTATTTTCAATTTTTTGGATATTAGTTCTCGTTAGTCAGTTACGTATTACGTGCATAAAAACCGTAGATAATTCTATATGTATGTAAATTTATGAAGATTCTTCTATGTCTAAGTGGGCCTCGGGTGCTAATATCAATTCGAAATTGTATATGTAGATCTGTCTCGTGTGAATCATAATGTCTTCTGCTTTGTGCGGTCAGTCAGCGCAGTGGTGTTTCACATCATTCTAATTTATATCTGAACTCTTTAAGCATGTAGTTTTTGTATTAGATACATATAAGTTACATCCTTTAAGAATGAATTCAAACAAAGATGGCGATATGATGTAATGTCTTAGTGTGTTTACAATTGGTAATAAGGTTATTATTAAGAATTAAATGAATATTCTTCTGAAAGAATAATGTTCTTTTTTTAATTAGGGTGGCATTAGTGATATCAAAGTTATGTCCAGCATCGTTTCGATGCAGAACGAGTTATATCGTTTGCATGTAGATACGATCTTTTAGATCCCTTGATGTCTCCCCCATATAAACATTTTTGAATTGTACCCAGTGTATTTGATACATACCAGTACATGAATTGGTGTTAGTAGTGTTTATTTTTTTCCTAATTACATCTCCGTTTATCTTGCAGTTGTTGTCAATTAGTATTAGGGATGACTAATTTGTTTGCAAGTTTAGTAGAAACAGTTTTGGCGGTTAGGATTATAAATTTTGTGTAATTTTTGTTAGAAATGTTATTGATAATGCCCGTTTTCTTGTCTTTGTTGATTTTGACTGCTTGTTTGATAGCGTTGAAGGTAAAATGATGTGTGTAGGTGAGATGTTTGTAAGTTTTCTTAACATATTTCCCTTCATTTGGGTATGTATCCCGGAATGTAGAAAGGATACTCGACACTCCCGTCAAATTCGACTTATGATGGTCAAGTTCGTAGGAAACCGACAGCACGACAACAGCACATGAGATTTGATTATAGTGGTGAAGGTTTCGTGTAGGACCAACCACACTTTTTGAAGGGCCGAATACAGAGACCTGGTGCACTACGTGCCACAAGGTCCCCAAACGACCCTTCGCAGATTTTGAATTGAGAGTTGTTCCTTCTCCTAGAACAGTTGCTATCCAAAGCTATAGAACCCAGTCTATCCTGCTATTTACCCATAGCTAAAGGAAGAAGAAAAAGATTCACACCTTTCCCAAGGATATTAGCACGCAATTGAATGTAATGGATTCGATTGGAAATGATTTTTAAGACAATTGCAAAAGCAAAGTGTTACTATTTTTCCAAAAGATAAAATGGAGGGGAGACATAAGTTGAGAATTAAAAAAATAAACTCGTGGGTATGTCTTGATTATCCAATTAAATGTCAGATCTGCCATGAATGCGAAAGTAAGTTCAGAGGTGGGTGAGTTATTTTTTCATGCCATGATATACCGGAACATAGACAGGGCATCATTGACAGTCGCTGAAAATAAGTATGCAACAAATGATTGAAGATCGTGATTGTAAATAAATATGACATGTTCAGTTTTTAAAAGGACGTTGAGGGGAGGGGTAGGAGGGTAATCAGACGTAAAGTTAATTTCAACAGAGAAGTTTTTAAAAATTTTAATTTCAGGAAATTGGCTTGTAGATAAAATTAATAATGCGGAACATCTATATAAGATAATAATAATAATAACTGGACGGCGATGCATAGCAATATTAAGACTGAATAAAAACATAAGATAATTACTCGTAGAGAGTGGACCATTATTTTCTAATAAAGTATGGCTATAAGAAATGGTAATACGTAATTTTTAAAAAATTAACTATATTTTAAGGTATATGATACACTGTGTCGGCAATTTACAGTTAATTCACTCTTTTAGTTTAAAAGGGATTTTTCAGAAAATTTTATATTTTCTAGTTTTCCATGTAAACATAAGAAGCAAGATTCATTTAAAGATTTACACTTTCTAGATCATTTTAGCATTTTCCATTTTACCGTGGGTTTTTTTAATTAATTTCTTTAAAGTTCAAAAATATTTAAAAAGAGACGTCATATTTCTGTACGCGTCATTGGTGAAAGATAATATACATGTTGGTATTACCTAGTTTTAAAAGAATTCTTGGTACTCCCGATGTAATTTTTTTTAACTGTTAGAAATACCGCTTAAGTAAGCAAGAGAGTCTGTTTGACAACGGCTTTGCAATGGACGTTAGATAAATTTTCTGCATGTACACTTGTTGGTATTATCTGCGTTTGTTGCTTTCAAATGGCTAATATTAATGAGTTATTTGTATTGGTATAAAATTTTATTATTATACTTTTTAATAATTTTTTCAGGATTATCGGTACAGCTATAACTTAGTTGTAGTGTATCTCTGTTAAAAAATTTACAAAGTGGATTATTTCTGGGGAAATGTTTCACAATTAAATGGATTAATTCTGCCTAGCTTAGTACTAACAATTTGGTACAATTCTATTTAATCAAATTGTTAGTACAAAGTGAGGGCAGAAGTTTCTCTCGCTAATTGAGAAACACTTCCCAAGAAATTATAATGTCATAATTTGTTGCTTACATATTTTCCGCAACTATCAGTGATGGACTGTCTATGTTCCGGTTTATCATGGCATGAAAAAATATCACCCTGACCTCCACCCTCTAAGCTTACTTTTCTATTTAGCGCAGATCCGACAATTAATTGGTTAATCAAGATATACCCACAAATCTATTTTTAAATCTGACAATTTTTTCCTCCCCTTTTATCTTTCGGAAAGGAGGTAAAACTTTGCTTTTGAAATTTTCTTAAAATCATTTAATCATCAGTTACTTACCATCGCCTGAAGAAGTGCAATCAAAAGTATTGAAAGATGAACGAATAAATACGCAAAACCTCGGCTTCCTCTTTGCCGGACGTAGATGGCCTAGGGGTTAGAATCTCCGACTGATACCAAATCGGTCCGGTTTCGGTTCCGGCCTGAAATGAGCAGATGTCAAGTCACACTGATGATCTGTGATACAGCGAAACAGTCTGTCTGTCTGTCTGTGTATGACTATATATATATATATGTATATGTGTGTGTGTGTGTGTATGTGTGTGTGTGTAAATCTTATTTTATTTATAATATTCCGACTGTTGTCGTCATATTTATTCTCATATTCACGACATTTAAACCATTCTTCAATCCCACTTTAGGATATACGTTGGAATTTCGAAGCGAAACCTTTATTTCTTTCACTGGGATACAATGTTCTAGTTCCACATGCCATGCATTATCTGGATATTTAAGTTTCAGTTGTGTCTCTTTAGTAACTCAACTCATCAAATTTGCTCATTTTGTTCACCTCTGCTGTGGCCAGGTATTGAACTCACAACTCTCTGGGTCAAGTCTCTGGATTACTTCGGCCAAGGCTTTTATCCACAGAACCTTGGGGAGATCAGTGAATGTATTTTGAGGATTTATAAACCTAATGCCTCAGTCACATTTTTTACCAGAGCTCATATTATAATTTGTTTTTATTGTTATTTTTCTTTATCACTCCGTATTACTGGTTCCCATATTGTATTCATATCTGTACTTGGCCGACTTAGGAGATTTTTGTGGCCTAGCATATGTGCTGATTCCTTAAGTTTTCATATTTTCCAGTGATGTTCTCTGTCTTTTTGTCAAGTTGGTAAGTTTTTGTTAACCTCTGCTATAGTAAATTTGAAGTTCAAGGAAACATTATATTATTTAGAATATTTTCCTAATATCTTAAGTTTACTAATTAAAATGTATATAACAAATGGGCTCGCACGATATTTGTCAAGTATTTTGTACAGCTATGTATCCAATATATAAATGAGTTAAATTCCAAAATATCCGGCTTTGGATTGAGCTGTCAACTCTTACTTCTGTGTTAAAATTTTTTCTGGGATATGTTAAACTAAAAGTAAATAATATTTGTCTTAAATCCATTAAACTTTCACTCAGATCATCTTCCTTAAAGGCAGTTTAAGACTCGATATTGTAACCGTATTCAGAATGGTAGATTTATAAATATGCAAGATGGATTCTGACGAGAAAGATTATCTGGTATGTCCCAGTAAACAAGCTCTCCGTGAAGTAGACGTAGAAATGATTCGATGCAGTCAGTATACATGTCAGTGGAAAACGTGAAGCCAAGAAGGCGGAGGGTATAGAGCCTTGTAGGACCCCCGTGTTACTTTGAAAAAAAATTGAGAGCGAGCCCGTGCAGCACAAGCTTTATTACTCGGTTTGTTACGAACGATAGAATTAATCAAAATAGTCATCCCGTGGTAAAAGTCTCGTCTGCCAAACTCTGTCGACCGTCTTTGAGATGTGTAGAGAAACAGTAGAAGCATCGCCATAGTTATCAAGAACTTGATTGATAAATTGAGCGACGATACGAAAACCATATTGTTTGTCCAAAATGAGGTTATAGGACGTAAGATGCGTAACCAATATATATATATATATATATATATATATATATATATATATATATATATATATATATATATATTTATATGTGTGTGTGTGTGTGTGTGTGTGTGTGTGAGAGGAGGCACGGTGGGTAATGGATATCAGGTTGGATTGAGGAATCGGAGAGCCGAGTTCGAATTCCAGTCGAATCCATTACATTCACTTAGGTGATAATACGCTTGGGAAAGGTGTGAATCCTCTTCCCCTCCAGCTATGGGTAAATAGCAGGACAGACTGGGTTATATAGCCTTGGATGGCAACTGGTCTAGGAGAAGGACAACTCTGAATTCAAAACATGCGGACGGTCGGTTGGGGACCCTGTGGCACGTAGTGCACCAGGTCTCTGTATTCGGCCCTTCAAAAAGTGTGGATGGTCCTGCACAAAACCTTCACCATAATCAAATCTCATGTCGTTGGGCTGTCGGTTTTCCTACGAACTGATCTGCTTGACCCTCATACGTCGAATTCGACTGGAGAATATATATATATATATATATATATATATATATATATATATATATATATATGCTTAACCAAAATATATATTTACAATGAATAAAAAAAACAAAAGAAAAACATTATTTGTCTTATAAACGGCCGACAGTTCTAATCATGATAGAAATATAAGTTAACAAGATGAAAAAATGTAAGACTGGATATCAATTGAAGCCCTCACACCACTATATACTTATCTAAACAAAAAAATGTACATTTGAGTTCTATCCTCACTGGGTGCCCTGTACTACGGGCTCTGTGCCACATCTAATCTAAGATTAGAAAACCATCATCTAAACACAGAAGTATGAATATGAATTAACATTTGTAACTTATTATCGCTTATATTACTTAGTCTTCTTCTTGGTTTCCGTCCTTGGTATGACGATAAACTACATCCGCGTCCTGGGAATGGCGATAAACTACATCTGCGCTCTGAGTAAGACGATAAAATACATCCGCGTCCTGGGTAAGACGATAAACTACGTCCAACAAGAAGGCCAAGACCAAGTCTCTGGAGATTTTGAGGAACATGGAACCACCTCTTAATTGCTGGTGTTCTCTGGTCCACCCTGAACCGGGGCGGTAGCACTTGTTAGGGTCTCAGCTATGGGCAAATAGTTAACCCCCAAAATGGGGGTCAAAACACTATGAAAGTATAATAATAGGTTTTTAAAACAACAATAAAATGTTTGAGGAAATATTACCAGCAATACATTATTAGCAGCAAGCATTTTTGAAGAAAATAAATATTACCAGGAATACATTTTTGAAGGAAAAACATTAATAGCAATACATTTTTGAAGGGAAAAAATATTACCAGCAATACATTTTTGAAGGAAAAAAATATTAGTAGCAATACATTTTTGAAGGAAAAAATATTACCAGCAATACATTTTTGAAGAAAAAATATTACCAGCAATACATTTTTGAAGGAAAACAATATTACCAGCAATACATTTTTGAAGGAAAAAATATTACCAGCAATACATATTTGAAGGAAAAATATTACCAGCAATACATTTTTGAAGGAAAAAAATATTAGCAGCAATACATTTTTGAAGGAAAAAATATTACCAGCAATACATTTTTGAGGGAAAAAAAATATTAGCAGCATTACATTTTTGAAGGAAAAAAATATTACCAGCAATATATTTTTGAAGAAAAAAAATATTACGAGGAATACATTTTTGAAGGAAAAAAATATTACAAGCAATAAAAATCTTGTCGGTATTAAGTAAACCACTGAGGTTGGTATGCAGTAAAACAATCCAAACCAAACCATCATCTTGGTTGTCACAACTTTTCGACTGTTTTAGACTCTGGACATCTTTAGATATCTGCTGTAGTAAGTAGCATTGAACCGAATCTATTAATATATAATGCATCAATTTACTAATATTTATTATAATTTCTTGTCTTATTTTTATATATTTTTGCAATCAGAAAATAAAGTGCTAAGTTGGTATGCTTGTTTTCATTCCTCACTTGAAAGAAAACATCTTCTGAAACGTTTTATTCAATCTTTCCATGCGGCGCTGACATAAAGTCCCCATAAAAAAATGATTTTTCACTCCTATTTATTAGCAAATCTTTATATAGGGAGTATTAAAACTCCCAACTGTTAGAATTTTGGGGTAGTTTTTTGTACTAGTGAGCCAGTCAAAATGAGCTGACTCATTTTATAGTTCACCAATAGAAGGGTTAACCAATCAGAAGGCTCAAAATATTCAATCCGACGTGTATAAAGGCAGCCATTTTGTTTTTTCTCCAAAAATATCTTCAATGCCAACCTCTGATAACGAAGACGTAAAGAATTACTTAACAGCTGCTACGCCGAATCTTCACTGCCAACCTTTGATATTGATCACATTACGTACTTCACTGGATTTTATATCCAGAGACTACGGCAAACATGGCCAACAGCAACTGCTTTCTATGTGGAAGGAGAGGTTAGTTGTAAGTTAACAAGCTGTCCCAAGGCTTAAGGGGTTGGACGTCATCGCTGGCACTACGATCAGGTTCTTTAGGTCCATAGGTACGTATCAGTAAATGTCTGAGGTATATCATTCCCGAGTTTTTCAAGGTATTATCAGATTTTTTTTTAATTTCACATTAAGACATACTTCCCGGTCAGGAAGTGAATGCATGCACGTAGGTTAGGGTCAGTGTAATGTATTACGATATTTATTTCTGTGAAATATACAGAAAATGTGGCACAAGGCCTAAAGGGACAGGAATAAAAGGGGCCAATGAGCAAACACACCTTAGCTAAGTTTACTGGAAAAAGGAAAAACTAAAGATTCAAAAACAAAACCTACACTAACCTAATATCAGGAAAGTTCAGTTCAAACCAGGACAGTGTAATGTATTACAATATTTATTTCTGTAAATATACAGAAAATGTTGCACAAGGTCTAAAAAAAAGGGGGATATTGAAAAAGACGGTCTTCATCTGTCTTAATTTTAAACTTAGCTAGCCACAAGCACTGACTCAAACATACAATCAATATTCTTAACACCAAAACAACATATTTTTACTAAACTCTCTTATTATATTCACCATAATACCTCATTTTCTCAATGGAAAAAAAAACAAAAAAAAAAAATAGATAGTTCCCATATGTACAAATCGTCGTATGTGACGGGGGTGGGGGAATAAAACAACAAATTAAAAAATCCCCAATGAGTATAGACAATATGAATTAATCTATTCACCAGAAACTAAACAGTCCCCACATGTACAAATCGTCCTATGTGGGGGTTGGGGAATAAAACAACAAATTAAAAAGATCCCCAATTATAGACAATATGAATTAAATTTACAAGTTAAACAAAATAATAGTTAGTAATATACCCCGGAAACTTCAGTTCACTGGATGAAATCAATGCGGGACTATAAAAATATATAAAAAAAAACAGTTATTCATCCCTAGCACTCCCCACAGACACGGTCAGCCACACACGACAATAAAAACAAAAAAAAGGCGAAAAATGAAAAGCGCCCCCGCATACAACAGAGAACTGATATCACTGTCCACCTGGGCAATTTAGAAATTAAGATAACAACATTCCTAACACCAAAACACCATATTCTTAATAGCCTTTCTTACTACTTCCACCATAATATACCTCATTGTCTCAATGAAAATCCTAAATAGTCCCCATATGTACAAATCGTCATATGTGGGGGTGGGAGTGGGGGAATAAACAACAAATTAAAAAGATCCCCAATGAGTATATACAATATGAATTAATCTATTTACAACAAACTAAACAAAATCCTTGTTAGTAGTAAAACCCCCTACAATACTTAAATGTGGTAGAAACATCAGTTCACTGGACGAAATCAATGCAGGCCTACAAAATATAAAAAAAAAAGTCTTTCATCCCTAACATCCAAGAACGCACTCATCCAAACATGACAACAAAATCAAAAAACACACATACATGATTTGAAAAGCATCTACCAGAGGAAGGACATCACTGACCACCTAAAAAGGTTTGGTAAGTTTAAATTAAAAAAAAAAAAAAAGGGACAGAAATAAAAGGGGCCAATGAGCAAACACACCTTAGCTAAGTTTACTGGAAAAAGGAAAAACTAAAGATTCAAAAACAAAACCTACACTAACCTAATATCGGGATGGGTTACCCGAGTTCAAACCAGGACAGTGTAATGTATTACAATATTTATTTCTGTAAATATACAGAAAATGTTGCACAAGGCCTAAAAAAGGAGATGCGGAAAAGGACGGTCTTCATCTGTCTTCATTTTAAACTTAGCTGGTCACAAGCACTGACCGAAGCATACATAACAATATTCCTAACACCAAAACACCATATTCTTACTAGCCTTCCTTATTACATCCACCATAATACCTCATTGTCTCTATGAAAATCCTAAATAGTCCCCATATGTACAAATTGCAGTATGTAAGGGGGGAGGGATAAAGCAACAAATCAAAAAGATCCCCAATGAGTATATACAATATGAATTAATCTATTTACAAGAAATTAAATAAAATCATCATCAGTAATAAACCCCCCACAATACTTAATTGTGGCAGAAATACCAGTTCACTGGACGAAATCAATGCGGACCTACAATATATAAAAACATTCATTCATCCCTAACATTTACACAGACACGCACTCATCCAAACATAACGAAAAGCACACACAGGCGAAAAAATGAAAATCGCCGCGCATCCACCAGAGAACTGACATCACTGACCATCTAACGAAGGGAGGGGATGGGGAATTAAACTAAAGAAAAAATGAGGACAGAAATAAAAGGAACCAATGTGCAAACACACGTTAGCTAAATTTACTGGAAAAAGGAAAAACTAAAGATCCAAAACAAACCTACACTAACCTAATTTCGGGATGGGTTACCCAAGTTCAATCCAGGGCAGTGTAATGTATTACAGCAATCAGTGTCGCCTGGAGACGTTTTTATTTGGCGGGGTGACATGAAATGTAAAGCTATTTAACTTAATATCGGCACATGCGCAGAAGAGGCAATATCGCAGATCGCGCCGTCGAACTTTTACCTGTAAAAAGTATGCAAAACAATCTCTGATTGGCTAATGCAAATCTTGATATCTTTATAAAAGTAAGACCTCCCTACTAACGTATTTAAAGAATGTTCTTTCTACCATTGTCCTCAGATGCGTCCTTTCTGGGACTATGCCTGCGAGTTGAGGGCTCCTATCGCTCCCGTTAAACTTGAGGTCATCGATCTCGCATACGCATGCGATTATGTATCGTCCCGTATTCAGGGTGAATCGAATGGTGTTTCTAACGTTGCTAGGCGTAGCAAGAATGGTGGTCTGCAAGACACGAATTGAAGGAATCTTACGATACGAGCGCTAAACATATCGGGCTCTGATCGGGATCTTTCAGACTCTTTCCTATGAAACACTCCCTTAGTTAAATTAGACTCTCATAGTGTACCTAGTTAATGTGAGTGTGTATCGTTCCCGGCTTGTTACAGGCTTCTCCTTTTTGTTATGATCCAAGTCGAGAATCCCAGCCTCCCAGGTTTGTTTTTGGCCTTCTTTTTCATCTTGACTGTTTAAATCCCTGGATGTTTTTGAGATTTCCATTTTGCATGGGTATATTAATTGGTGAAATTTTGTCGTATACAGTGAGGTTGAATAAGTGACCGTACACATGAAAATATTTCATATTTTTATTTGTAACATATTAAATATTTTCATCAGGCTCTGATCGGATTCATTCAGTATCAGCTGAAGGTGAGGATCAGAATTGATAGAAAGAGTTTGGAGTCGACAGATTTCAGCGAAAGGTGGGTGAAAGTAGCGTGCTTGGTTCGTGTGAAAGGAGCTATCTTTGAGTTCCTTTTTGGAGTCCTCTTTATCACAACGGGACAGATTGCTGTGAAACCCTCCCCTGGTTAAGTTTGACCCTCTTTGTGCACCAAGTTAATGTGAGTGAGTGTCAAGGTTCAGTGCCTGTTTCCGGCTTGCCCTTTTTTGTTCTGATCCAAGTCGAGAATCCCAACCTCCCAGGTTTGTTTTTGGCCTTCTTTTTCATCTCAACTGGTTCAGTCTTTGATTTCCCCACGTCCAGATTTACTTTATCCTTCCCACTCCGTTAGAGAGTTAGCTTCTTCATTCTGTTAGAAGACAAAATACATAGGCCACACTTATTTTTGTGGGGTAGACGTGACCTACTAACATCTTTTATTTTCTATTCGATATTTTGTTATATTTTAGTTTGTAATTACAAATCAATTAATACCCTCCATCTCGTTTCATAGAATCTTTAAATTTATATATATATATATATATTTCTATGAACATTTATACATAAGAAATTTTAAAATGGTGGTGTGGTTTTGTACGTCCCCTTTGTGTATCGGGTATTCTGGTATATGTAGTAGTAAATGGTGAAAGATGACTTCTTGTGGTATATGTGTTACTTGTAATGGATGAATGCGTCGTGACTCAGATTAACGAGGTATACGATAGTTAAAGATAACCAGTCTCACCCCACTTACTCATTTGGCCTTGTGACGCAATTATTGTAAATTTTCAATAATAAATATTAAAAATCATACTTATTATAAAACCCAGGTTGTGTGTGTGTGTGTGTGTGTGTGTGTGTGTGTTTACGTTTATATATTGGATCGGATTTCCTACATTTTTCAACCGATTTCAACAAAACTTCACAGGACTACGTAAAATTACCTTGCGGTGGTTCGGACAGCACTAAAAATTGGAAAGACACAACTGTTTTTGCACGAAATCAATTTGAAAACACGATTAAGAGGCATCGTGAAAATGAAAGGGGGACAAATCATATCGAGTTATACTTATAAAACCCAGGTTGTGTGTGTGTGTTCGTTTATATATGGGATCGGATTTCCTACATTTTTCAACCGATTTCAACAAAACTTCACAGGACTACGTAAAATTACCTTGCGGTGGTTCGGACAGCGCCGAAAATTGGAAAGACACAATTGTTCTTGCACGAAATCAATTTGAAAACACGATTAAGAGGCATCGTGAGAATGAAAGGGGACAACTCATATGGAGTTATACTTATTATAAAACCCAGGTTGTTTGTTTGTTTTTTTTTTGTGTGTGTGTGTGTGTGTGTGTGTGTGTGTTCGTTTATATATGAGATCGGATTTCCTACATTTTTCAACCGATTTCAGCAAAACCTCACTTTCTTTTTTTTTTTTTTTGGCAGGTAGTGTTTCTTATTGCCTTGCACACTGTTTTCTTTATTTTTACATTCGGAATGCTTCAAAAATTCCATTTACAAGACAATTGTTTATAATAAAATTCTATTCAATCGGTAGACTCATAACGAATGAAAACAATGTTTTTGTTTGAGTTTGGGTTTGACCAATTGATCTGATGCTGCAATACATGATATTCGTAATGAAGCCAGAGGGACGTCATTGATAACCTCCACCGTTTCATTTTATAAACGTATTTCAAGAGTTTACTAGCTTGCTATGGGGGAAAGCTAATTGTGTCTCTGAAACAAAATTAAAGGGACTTTACTTTAAAGAAATAACTTCAAATTCACTCGATCGGAGTTCAAAATATCACTAAAACTTTTATTTGAGCTATAAGTCCAATTTCGGAAAAGTTCCGATTTGGGCTGAATCTCCCATTTGGTCCAAATCTTCAGTTTGAGCCGAAATTTCAATTCAGGCCGAAAACTAAGTTCTGCAAATCACAAACATTTTTCACAATCTTATGAGTGAACGTCTATTTAACTTGTAACATGAAAACTTCGGTATTCATTGATGTAGCGAGTTATTATGGTTTGAGGTTTAAAAAGTAATTTTCTGAAGACAGTTTCAATGTAAATTAGATTTCTCGGGCCTACAAACTGTTATGGCTTTATCTACGATAGATAGGAGTTTCCTTCTCATCTTTTTGTTTAAGGGAAGGGTGGAAAGTCAGCACATTGATTCTATCATTATGTTCATTTTTAGTTTGATCAGATGTGTTCTCCATTCTTCTCTGTCATAACAGCGTAAATATTCCAACAACCATTTCAAATGTTTAACTATTTTTATATGAACCATGTTACATATATATCCATAAATCTATTATTTTCCATCATGGGTTTATCATTAATTCCCCTGTGACACTATTTGGCTTGCTAAAAGGGAGAAAGGAGAATAGAAATAGGAAAGAAAAAAAAGAAAGGCGTGAATTAAAATTAGGTGATAAGAAGCCATCACGAAAAGGACACTAAGCGGTGTTATTTTTCTGACAGGGAAAAGTGGTAAATTTTTTTATATCCATTGTCGAGAAGGTAAAAAGGAAGATACTGGAATTAATCTGATTTAGGTTACGGGGGCACCGGGTAAGATATGTCCAATCTGCCATGGCAATGGAAAAGGGAATTTTTAAGTTGGACAGGTTACCTCCCGCGGAGTTCCAGTTGAGAGGCAGTTGAGTTAAGTTCGCAGTTCGCAGCTGATTTGGATTGAGCTGGTCCCGCCTCGCAGACGCTGACTAAGATTCGCGCAAATTCCGAACTCAACTTCTAGCCAAGAACAATTTACTTTTGAAGAACGACTTAGACTCATACCAGCAAAACAAGTTTTACGAATATCGCCTGAAGACACACCAAGAACCAGTTTCTTAAAGAACAAACAACTTAAGATGTTAAGACTCGCCCAACAAACACAGTGTCACGAATCCATATAGCGGGTTGGGAAGTAGACGCAGTCTTGTATTAAGCAACCATATATAAAATATTGTTATCCTTTTTTAACACATTTGAACTTTTCGAGTTATTATTTTCTTTTCTTTTACATATACTTGTGCGATATCACCCTTGTTCTAACTCGACTTGCAGTACGGCCCGGCGACTAATTGATTTCGTCTGCCTAAGATCAATTCACAACGTGGGTAGGTGAGACTGGAAATCGAAACAGTTACTTCGGTAACCAGACGTTGGAGGCGAGTTGGGAACGACGAGGCTGATACCGAATCTAACCAGATTCCCATCCGAATGACCAAAAGGTTAGAACGTCACATTTGGTGCCACGACCAATACCAAGCCAGTTGGTCGTCACAGGACAGGATAGCACGACGGACGCGGCTAGGCGGACGTCACATTTGGCGCAGCGACACCCGGGGGGACGTCACACCCTACGAAAATGCCGTATTTTGATAGATGTTCGAACTGAATAGAGAAGGGATAGATTCTTGTGGTGATTGTTTCAATTGTTGGTATGAATGTGTTATGAATCGAACTAGCTAAGTGTACGATTGTTAATGATCATCAAATTTCCCCCTCTTGTCTTTGTGCGACACAAGCGCATGTACTTCTTCTAACACTACTAGTTACAAGACTTGCTCTCTCAGTTTCGGTCACATTTCCAACGCAATGATGGAACTTCCTTGTGTTTTTTGTATAAAAACAATTAATGGTAATTCTTCAGATGACTTTTTCGACATCTTACCTACAATTTATCCATTTAAGAACATTTTTCAGTTGAAATGGCTCGATGTAACCGTAAGTTCTATGCTAACAGTTTCTTCTGTCAAAATTTTCAATTTAAGAAAACGCTTCAGGGTTTCATGTCTCCCAGTCACTTTCGATATTCAACAATTTAAATGCTATGTCAATTGTTATAAACATTTTTTTTTAATTTTTTAGCTTTTCTACTTCTCGTTAATAGAGTTTTTCTCATATTTTATTACACTACTTAAAGCCTCGCGTCTTAGTGGCTTTATTGTCTTGCTGGGGTAAAGTGATTAAAATAATCTACAGTTCCAAAATGCATTGAATATCTTACAAAATTAAATTTACCTATCACGAGTTCCATGTATAGCATTAACGTTTATCGGGTTCCTATTCCTAAAAAATAATACTTGCAAAACTATTTATTACTTACTGAAACGTATATCGATATTTGTTGCATAAAACACAATTATGGCACAAGGCCGACAATGGAGAATGGTTTGAGACTGGTCTTCACTAACTATCTTATACCTAGCTAATCCGATTGACGATCTATACACTCATTAGAATTTGCAAATTCACCACAAAAACTCATCCATCACCAATCAATCCTTCATATACCATAATACCGCATACTCTCAGGTTGGGGGGCTAAAAAAAGCAACCCATGACATAAAAAATTGATGATTATAAAAAATTTATACATAAATATCTAATGATTCATAATGAGAGGGAAGGGGATGAACCCCGAAACAAAACTAAATATCAAAACAAACCAAATAAAGATAACTGATGTTAGTAGGACCCGTCTAACCCTCAAAAAGGAGGGGTCGTTCTATTCTGCCCTCAGACAAAACCAAGAGGCTCTATTGCTAAGGGAGAAGGAAAGGAGGAAATAAATACGGATATGAGGAAGAAAGAAATCTGAAACAGTCGAGATGAAAGCGAACCCCCTTCCTCTCAAAAGAAACTGGGGAGGTTGGGAATCTCAACTTGGATCATAACCAAAGAGGCAGCCGTGAGAAGGTCAGGGACAACACTTAGTCACAGTAACTAGGTACACAAAGTTTGTCTATCCTGGAGGGCTCCATAGGAAACCACTTTGATGGGAATTAGATGAACCTAAAAAAGAAAATCAAGGCTAGTCTCGTTCACACTAACCAAGCTCGCTTCAGTCACACATCAACGCTAAGGTCTGTCGAAACCAACCATTTTCTCTCACTTTACCTTGAGCTGATGCTCAAAAAATCGTATCAGATCCTGTTGGGAAAGACGGTCGCCGTGGCCAGTAGCGATCGAAACACCATCCGTTTCACCCCCAGAATACGGTGGGGGGAAACATTATCACACGTGTTTGGACGATCAATGATAACGAGCTTTTCGGGGGCGATACGAGCCGTCAACTCACCATCATGTTGCCACAGGGGGCGTACACGAGGACAATGGTAGAAGACGTGCAAAGCCATTTCCTCTAAACCAAGCTTGCATTTTTCACACTCTGGCAAATCCGTCAAGCCCCATATGAAAGCTTTTTCATTTAGAGATATTCTACTCATAACCAGTCACCAGGTAAACAAAAACTCAGAGTTACTGAGGTAATCGGCCGCTGGCGCCCAAGGCCAGTAGGTGTGTAACTCCTCCTGCGACATGTCGAGCCGCTCATGTAGTGGATCCTTCGTGAACACCCCTCCTTCACTAGTTCCCGATAGAAGATTCCTAGGTGGTGAAAAATTACTCGACCGAGGAATGATTGTCAAGACAAATGGGTACTCGCAAAGAAAATCCAATAGTAAGGAAAGGTACGGCGTACCTTACAATCCCCGCCATAATCGAATCCCCTGCCAATGTGCAGCGTAGAAAAAGTCAGCCCTTAGGGGAGCTTGAGACTCGCCAAGTGCGGCATTCGCAGTCCCTACCCCATGACACGGACATTGTGTATAGTCTTCTCTGAAGATTTTATGTTTGCGCCCCCTCCTCCATAAAATAGAGGATAGCAAGCGCTCGAGTGCCTTCTTGTGTTACTTACAGAAAGAAAGTACAGACAGTAAAGGATGAGATGAAAGACGTAAGTCGAATGCACCTCCGCCTTACCCATCACAGACAAACTAATTTGAAGCCAAGTCTGACCGGCCGCGCAGACCTTTGACTGTCTTTCTAACCAATTTTTCTCCAAACCACACTCCACGAATACGAACTGGACCATTGGTCCAACCGAAGGATCGACTCTTTTCCAGGAACCTTAAGCGCAAGCCGGTTGCGGTTAATCTTGGCAACCTGTTACATTTTCGTACCGTTCAAGCGCTTTCAGTACCACTTCAATGTTGCTGCGGGACGACACGAAAGTAGATACGTGTTTGGCGTACTCCAGGGACAGAGATTCCACGTTTTGCCGAACTGCACGCCCCGTCTCTTAGCCTGCGAATAGAGGCTCCAACGTCAAAGCGTAAAAGGGGCGACACTGGACAACCCTGACGAACCGACGTAGACAGCACAAAAGCGCCCGACAGCTTCCCGTTCACTTGTACCACAGCACAGGGGGAGGTTAATCCAGCTGCAGAATCGGATTCGACTCAGGCGGCCTGCAGGACAGCATCCGGGTAACGATGTTCAACCCTATCAAATGCCGTGGGCTGATTTAAATTGATCAGCACGGCTTTGTCGTCATCTTTTACACCCTCTATCATCGTGCGGATCAGGTGCAGGTTGTTCTGAATTGTTCGGTCCTTCATAGCACAATTCTGGTCAGGTCCCAACAGAGTCTCGGCAACTGACTGCAAACGCTCCGTCAGGATACTGGCCCAAATCTTTAACTCTATGTTTAGCAGAGTTATGGGCCTATAGTCATCTAAATCACTCCCAACACCTTTACCCTTTTCCAACAGCGTGATAACACATTTGAAGCTCACACCTCTGCAAATCATAGCCCTGGAGATCCAGTTGTTGAACATGACCGTGAAAATCGGGACAATAATGTGCGACAGACTCAAGTAAAATTTATAGTATAAACCATAAATACCCGGCGACTTGCCTCGGCCGACCTTCTTCAATGACGCGTAGGCCTACCTTGCAGCTAACCGCTTAGGTCAGCGAAAGCCTGGGTAAACCAGACAAATAGCTACGAAACTCCTCGTCGCGGAGACCAAGCTCCTTGATAAAACGGCTCTCGTAATGCCACGGAAACGCCCCACACACATTATCATTTGACCTCAGTGTACGCCCCTCCGAGGTTTTGACCTCAAGGAAGTAGCAACTGAAACCTCGACAGATGACTTCCTTGAGTAATTCTGCACCCATATTCACAGCTTCGGAAGACATCTTGCTTAACTTATGTCTAATTACCTGACACATGTAGTGCTTACTAACCAAACGCTCCAGAGCCTCCCTAAATAAAGCTATCTCTAGGGGACCCCCTCCAGCCACCGCCCGGGAAAGACGATTTTTAAGAGCCTTCACATTGTTAACCTTATCTAGTGCAAGCCGTTTACTAAACTCGGTGGTGAATGACATAATTCTATCTTTAAGCCTCTCCCACCACCTATTCCCGATAACCGCCCACGCTAGTTCCCGCTGCACTATGCTAGTGAGATGTTCCTGGAAGTCCCGCCTGTCCAATAAAGTAAGATTGAATTTCCAGTATCCAGCCATTCTAGGCCTACAGTCTAACGCCGCCCGGGCACAAACAAATGTGTGGTCCGAATAGCTTAATCTGTGGAACGTGGAACAATATAGCAAACATTTATTTGATTGATTGATTTTTTCCATTTTATCAACCTTTTTGCTGGTTATTTAAAGCCAGAAAATATTTTTAGATTTTTGGAGATATTAATATTTTATGATACAATTCCAACTATTTAACCCATAGCTAGGGAGAGAAAATGTGTATTTATATATTTTCCAAACGTATATGCACCTAAGTGAATATAATGAACCTGTATGGAATTAGAACTCGGATTTCCAACTATTATATATGACATCAGCCGCACATTTAAACTTACAACTCTATTCTGGAGTTATTTTCGCAGTGGAGGCTGGTATTTGTACTAAGTCAGTCCTAAAATTGGTTCGACGGACAAAACGTAAGGAACTTGATATAATAGGTAATGACGCAGAGTAATCTTGCTGTTGTCGATGGCTACTGTCGTCAAACATCGACGCTATTTAGTAACTGCCCCACGCAGTCACATGTGGCACAAGGCCGAATTTACTGTGGGGTTCCCGAGCCCGTAGGCTCGGCCAAAAAATCCCCGTAAACCCAGCATAAACGGGATCGGGTCTATCTACCTCCCCGGACGAAACTCTGCCCTCGTCCGGGTTCCTTTCTGCCCGAAGGTAGAGAGTTCGACTGTCGTCCGATCTCGACTAGTATTTAGTCCCCCCCACCCCACGACGGTATCATGTGGCCCAAGACCGGTTTAGCGTGGGATCTCCGAGCCCGTGGGCTCGGCCAAAAAGATACCCTTTGAAACCGTATAAACGGGTTCAGCGTCGGTTTACCTACCCGAACGAGACTCTACCCTTCGGCATAGCCTCGACTAGTATATAGTCACCCCTCCCCACTGGGGCATCATGTGACACAAGGTCGGTTATTTATCATGGGTTCTCCGAGCCCGTGGGCTCGGCCCAAAAATATGAACATTGAACACGTATAAACGGGGTCAGGGCCGGTTTACCTCCTCGAAAAAGACTTCGGACTTCGGTGTAACCTCCTTCGGGTTCCTCCCCGCACGAAGGCAGAGTGTTCAACCGCTCAGTCGGTCGTCCGACATCGACTGACCCTCGTTTCTCTTAGTACTCCTACTTATATTAGGTGGGAGAGTCTATTAACTATAGAATAGGTGTATTTCCCCATAACAAACTGTCATTTAGAAGCTGTCACCCATCTAGTTATTGACCATACGCGACTTGATCGTAGAGGACATGTGTTTAAACGTGGTATAGCTGTAAGCCAACATTCGAGTAAGAAGATAATGATAGCAGGTATAGACTTCAAAATGTCCCAATGAGAGATGTATCTTCCTTAAAAAAAAAAAGTAATTATATATTGTTTCGTTGTAGTCGTCTCCGAAGTTGAAATAATAAAATTATACTTTATACAAGGTAGATTCCCTAAGGTAGAATTTGAAAGGAATGTTTAATTTTTTTAACACCTTGTACTTTTTTCTTTAATCAGTGAGTCTTGAATTACTATTAATTAAAAAAAGAATATTATTACATAACAAAGAGTTTATGTTTAATATTTTATTAAACAATAAAAAAAAGAGAAGGCGTTTAAAAAAAAAGATTCTGCTGCTGTTGAAATATTTCGAGAAGTCTTTAGATCAAATGTTGAAAGATGGCCTTCTCATTCCTTGGTAGAACCCGTTTATAAATATCCATGGCTTCAGGGATGCAACTGTGCCGACCACGTTTGGGTGGTTCCGGGTAGATGATGATTTTCTCTGTTCCTACCCATCCAAAGCTAGAGGACAATTCGGTCCTGCTATTTACTCACAGATTGACGGAGAAGCGATGGATAACAAAAAACCTCCTCAAGGATATGTGCACGACAGTGAATGAGTGTCTGTTGGATATATAGATATAAATGTATATCCTAGCATCCCAAACAAAAGGGAAATTGATGAGACAGACTCGAATATTTGTGTGGAAAAGTGTCTGCTCTCTTTAGTTCCTTCACGTTAGAATATGAGAAAAAAGTATGATGGAAATGCTGTGATAACACACAGAATAAGAGGGGACAATAAATAAAATCAAATTAGATTACCTTATCACATCCAATGTCAAAACTCAAGGGAGTGTCTTCTCGCTTGCTTATATATATATATATATATATATATATATATATATATATATATATATATATATATATATATATATAATACAACCGTTAGGTGTCTGATGGATTTTAACCCAGTCAACCGAATCTAGACAGTGTTTTATATGTATATACCTGCATATTATATTTATTGATATATAACTATATATATTATAATACACGCATATCAATAAAGAACATTTTTACATATGAATACTGTACACATATATACATTCATTATTAAATACATACATACAAGTATTTCTTATATATATATATCATATATACATGTATATACATGACATATATATGTGCACACCCACATACTTTCATATAAACACATAATACATATATATCAGCTGTTTTAGTTTTTTGAGGTGCTGCTTTTTCCCTCATATTATGTGTCGCATTGTGATACCTGGTTCGTTTTTGTTTGTTTATATATATATATATATATATATATATATATATATATATATATATATATATATATATATATATATTAGATCTATTGGGTTTTTGCAGGTTTATAAATCCGTCAACTCTAAGAAGATTATGAATGATTTTCTCTACTACCTCGTATATTGCCTTATGCTCTAAATTGTCTTTCCGATAATCGATGGTGTAACGTATCGCCCTGGTTCTATTTGAGAATTGCCAGATTAGCACTCACTTAGAACATTCCCTTCTGAGACAATACTATTCTTTTCTCATAAGACTGGCATTTTTGAGAAGGTGTTCAATCCAACTTTTAATGATATGTATTATGTTGAACCACTCGTCCCACCAGATAATTGTCATCCAAAATATCTACGTGGTATTCATATAATATTTATTCAAGTCCCCTTAATGCTTTTCTTATGTACGTCAGTGGATATTTCGTCACTTAATACCCCCTAATCTCGACCCCACTCAAGCAGGTACACCTGAATATATCTTTTTCTAATAGACCTTATAATTCTGCTCCCGAAACTGCTCCCTTTGTCTCTAAACTGTATAATAAATGCTTTCCTCCTCTTGCATTTCTATATGCTGGAAATCCTTATCTGTTGTTCAAATTCTGAATAATTCATATGAACCGTCCGACCCTTCCATCTATCGGCATTTTAGCTTTCTGTCCCTTTTTGGCAACCTGCTAGAGGCCCTAACCAATGCTGAATAACTTACGTATTTCACGACACATGTTCTTCTTTCAAACAAGCAATATTTCGTTTCTCTAGATCAAGTGCTGATGTAGTGACGATAATTGGTGAAAGAGTTCTATCAAGCAATGATATAAGAATGGCGTGGCTCGGTTTATTGCTTTTGGACATCACGAAAGATTTCGACAGGTTTTGCCATAATGGACGTCTTCCCAAATTTAAAGGTTACGCTGTTTCCGGCATAAGTTTCGAACAGACTCGGTTTTACTTATCAAATCTTAAAATGAATGTTATACTGAACGACCTCTCTTGTAGATCTTTTTACGCAGGTGGCACCCATGGGCTCTATCCTTGTTTCTACATTGTTTTTTTTTTATTTTACATTAACGACCTTCTCAATGGTATCAGCTCTCATATTGTCATATATCCTGATGATTCAACCATTTACCACTGTCACGATGTTAATTTTTTTCCGTCCGATAATGTCAAATTGGAGGCTCTGGTTAAAAACAAACTTCAGTCTGTTGTTACTTGGTTCAAAGGATGGCTTGTTAATTTTATCGCTTCCAAAACTAAACTGTGCTCCGAGAGACCCCTTTCTGTCTCATATCAATATGGCTGATGCTAACCTCCAGGTGAGTGATACTTTTCGCCTTTCTGTGCTAATGTTCACGGCTGACAAGAAGTGAAAAGACGATATTGAATTCTTTGCTAAGTTAGCTGCTAAGAAAGGTGCTTCTCTGTGTCGTGCTAGAGAATTTTTCTCTCTAGAATCTATCTTAAAATCTTAAAAGTTTACCATTCTTCCATGCTTAGATTAGTGCTACCACATATGTTCAGCTGCTTCCGCTGTATATAGAGAGATGCTTGATCTAATCCAAAGAAGAATCAGCCATATTATTGGTCCTGATCTATTATGTCGGCTTCAGTCACTTTCCCACCACGGTAGAGTTGCCTCTTTGTTCTTAATCTATAAATACTTTCATAGCAATCGTTTGGATGAGTTCTTCTTCATGATACGCAGAGGAATTGAATTGAAACTCAGTTCAAGACTTGCGAAGAAGTCTCAACAATTAAGTTGACAAGATGTACTAGATATAACCGTATGTTCTATGCTAACAGTTTCTTTACTCGCACTTCTCGCTTGTGGAACTCTCTCAAGACTCCATACTTTCAAGCCAAATTTAAATGCAATGTCAATCTCTTTCTGCTGTCCTCCTAATTACACTTCTTTTGTTTTTGCTTCTTAGTACAGTTTCCGTATTTTAATTCTACCACAGCCAGTAACCCCTTGCATCTTAGTGGCTTTATTGCCTTGATTGTTTAGCCGTGTTTTGCTAAAAGGATTTTCTCGCCTGGATCTATCTTATATGTATATAAGTATATCATTCGACCTTGCGTTAAATATTGCAGTACGTATTTATTGGGGTTTCTGCTACATATTTAGAGATGCTTGATAAAATCTAAAGAAATAATTTAAATAACCTACAAGAGGTTAATAAATCATAAAAAAAGAAATGCTACAATGTTCTGGTTCTGTTGTATAAATAGAGAACGTCTATAAAATCCAAAAAAAGAATCGGCAATATTATTGGTCCTGATCTGGCGTCTTGGCTTCAGTCTCATTTCCAACACCGTATAGTTTACTCTCTGTGTTTATTCTATGAAAAACATTTCTGGCAAATGTTAAGATGGTCTCTTCGCTAGGGTACCTAGATTTATGAATTTAAGCACATTGATGGAATGGTAACAAGGTCTAGTCAACATATAAAGTTGATTTCGCTAGATGTAACCGTAAGTTCTATGCTGACAATTTCTTCTCTTGTACTTCTCGCTTGTCGAACTCTCTTAAGGTTTCATGCTTTCGAGCCAAATTTAAATGCAATGTCAATCTCTTTCTACTGACCTCCTAATTACACTTCTTTTGTTCTTGCTCCTTAGTACATTTTCTGTATTTTAGTTCTTCCCCATCCAGTAACCCCTTGCATCTTAGTGGCTTTACTTCCTTGACTGGTTCGCCGTGTTGTGCTACAAAGGTTTTTTCTCGACTGAATCTATCTTACATGTATATAAGTATATCATTCGACCTTGCGTTAAATATTGCAGTCACTTATGGACTGGTGTTTCTGCTACATATTTAGAGATGCTTGATAAAATCTAAAGAATTATTTTCCGTGTTTAAATAACTTCCAAGATGTTAATAAATAATAAAAAAAAAAGAAATGCTACAATGTTCTCGTTCTGATGTATAACTAGAGAACATCTATAAAATCGAAAAAACAATTGGCAATATTATTGGTCCTGATGTGGCATCTCGGTTTCAGTCTCTATCTCAACACCTTATAGTTTATTCTCTGTGTCTATTCTATGAATAATTTCTTGGAAAATGTTAGGGTGATTTATTCGCTTGGGTTTTCATAAATTTAAGCTCATTACTAGACTGACAACAATGTCTCATCAATATATATATAGTTGATTTCGCTCGATGTAACCGTAAGTTCTATGCTGGCAGTTTCTTTACTCGCACTTCTCGCTTGCGGAACTCTCTTAAGGCTCCATGCTTTCCAGCCAATTTTAAATGCAATATCAATCGCTTTTTACTGTCCTCCTTATTACACTCTTTAATACTAGTTCCTTAGTACAGATTCTGTTTTCGAATTCTTCCCAACCCAATAACATCTTGTGTCTTAGTTGCCTTGATTTTGGTAAAATCTATTGAAAAAGTTGTTGGCTGCTTTATATATTCCTAACTTTGTTCTGCTTTCTGCTCTTGTTTGACTCAATGGGTAGCATCAAACGATAAAACAACAACAAGTGATCAGAGGCAAGAATATAGAAAATAGACCGCACAGATTGCGAAACATCTAGACACCCACAAAACAATTATAGTAATACCGAACAGATGTCCGTCATGACTACAGTCTAAACGCAATCGTGGTTCAACATAATACATGTGACAATTGTCTTGACATTAAAAAAAATTCCATTCTGAGGAGAAAAGAAAACTGAGAAGGAAATGCCGAGAGAGTGAACGAATCTCTCAGTTCTCAACAGTAAAACCTGAAGTCCAGAACTATACGTTACATCAAAGATCATCGCAATGACAATAATAGCACAATACAACATACGAGATAGTAGAGAAAACAAAAGATCTGCTTAGTGTTGGCTGATTTAAAACGTACAAATTCAACTGATCTAATATATATATATATATATATATATATATATATATATATATATATATATATATATATATAAACAAGCAAGAAAACAAAACAAGAATCACAATGCGACACATACTATAAGAGAAAAACAGCGATCTAATATATATATATATATTTCTATATATTTGTATATATTATATGTTTATGTATGTAGATATGTATACATTTGTATCTATATATTTATATCTATGATTATATGTGTACAAGAATACATATTTAAAAATGGAATGCAAGTATACACATAAAAACCTGACGGACCTCGGTTGACTGAATCAAAAAACAACTGACACCAAACGACTGTAATATATATATATATACATATATATATATATATATATATATATATATATATATATATATATATATATATAAAACAAACGGGATGACAGACGCACTTTTCATTTTGTACATTATCGGTGATAAGGTAATCCATTTTGTTTTCATTTATGGCTTCCACGTATCCTTGGAGATCACAACATATTTTTCCTCAGTCCGTGTCGTTATACATTCATCCACTGTTCCGAAAGTAGATCCGGTCTTTTTTGTAGAATAAAAGAATTAATTGATGCCCCATTTTGATTGTCAGATTTTGATATGCGTTCCTAACAGTTCCTCCATTTTTGGTTCAGGAGAAATCGACGGTTTGAAACAGTCATGATTTCTCTTCGAAATTGTTTGTAAAGTTGAAAAGTTTAGCAAAGTTTAAATTAATAAACAGGAATAAAGAACGTCAAATTCAATTAACAAGAAGTAACAAATCAATTTTTGTTCAAAATATGTACAAGTCTATGTTCAAATTAGTTTCCCATAGACAAATTCAAGAAAAAACAGTGATAAAAAGTAACAGTAAATTCAATTAACAAGAACTCAATCAACAATTTGTTTTAAATATGTACATGTCTTTTGGTCAAATTAGTTGACCATAGACAGAATGATGTTTTCACACAATTAAACAACATTTTACAGCATCTTCCGTGGTTGTAGATCGCTGTGATCTTTTTATAAATTTATATATTATATATGCAGCGACGACATATATTAAGACGCTTAATATAATTAACTTATAGGCGTTGTTCTTTAAGGTAAACAGCTCAATTAAGGCCATTGCAAGGCTTATCAATATATAGATGATGAACCACATAAAATTCGCCTTGTTCATAACAGGTTTGGCTGGTATATATCTTGTTTTGTTGTCCATTTCATTTTTGTTTTTGGCAATTTCTTTTATTTCTCCATTAATTATGTCTTCTTCTTTTTCTTTTGGCTCGTCAAAATCGGCCAAAGGATTAATTGTTATATTATTTTGGCTATCTCTTCTTAAATCTTTGATTTTTCTTTCATAGAAATTTATTCTTTCCTTAACGTTAACTTTAACCAACGGTCCGTTTCCATCCTCCATAAAGATGATGCAAGTATCTTTCTTGCTTTGAAATAAGTTTGCCATTTTATTTGCTCTCCAAGAACTTATTGAGATGTTTTCAATGTAATTTAGGCAAAATTTAGAGGCCGACGTCCAGTTGGTTTGAAAGTCAGAATAAATGTGGCGTTTCGCTTTCTCGCCCGCGTTCTTAATTATGACGTCATAATAGGATGACGTTTCTTAATCCGACTACAAGTTGGAAATAACGGATGGAAAAATAAATAAAAAAAGAACGAAAAAAAAAAAATGTCTAAAAATTATTTTTTTTTAATTTCTTTCAAGTAGGACCCCTTTGTATATACGGTATAGTAGTTTATGGCAGATGAATTTTGATCAATGAAATCCTGTGGTCATTTAGTTAACTCTAATGGATGAATAGGTCGCGAATCACAGTTGCTAGTTCAGGATAGTCAATGAAGACAAGCCTCATCCCCGCTTTTTGATACAACACACCCACACACACACACACACACACACACACACACACACACACACACACACACACACACACACATATATATATATATATATATATATATATTCAGGTGATCTAATAAAGCTTAATAAACAATTGCAAAGGCATAGCCAACATTTTTCTTTGTGGAAAGTTGGATTAATTTCCAAAACAGAATGCTAATACATAGCCGTGACAAATATTATTCAATATGAAGGGCGCCGACTTGGGCCCCAGAGCGGGCCACTGAATTTTAAAATTTATTTTTATTGGAACGTAAAATTTACGGAAATAAATTACGTTTATATCAAAAGGGAATTTACGATAGAATTGTAACCATAACATTTGTGAGCCTTTTAGCAAAACTTAATCCACTATATTTTGTATATTTATCGTTCATAAGTGCAGGCCGCCGGATTCGAACCCGACTTCTGCCGCTGGATTAGTCTCCTGTATCGCTTCCCAAGTGCCGTGGTACAGGTGAACGGGAAGCTGTCGGTCGCTTTTACTGTTTCTCGGTCGCTTCATCAGGGTTGTCTATTCTCGCGTCTAATTTGGCATTGGAGCTTCTCCTTCGCCGGCTACGGGACGTAGCGTGCAGTCCGAGCCTACGTGGAATCGCTGCCCTTGGAGGGGCTCGAGCCAGGGTTCCCATGTACGCCAATGACCACAGCGACGTTGAGGTGGTATTGAAGGCACTTGAATTGTACAAAAACGTGGCAAGGGCCAAGATTAACCGTGAGAAGATTTTCAGCTTGCAGTTTATGTGCCTTGAAGCGGGTGAATCTTCCGGGGCACTTTGGCTGGACGGACAGTCCTGTCCGGCTGCGATGTGTGGTCTGGACCCGACGGGAGAAAAATTGGTCAGAAGTACAGGCAAAGGTCGGTGCGGCGAGTCGGACTTTTTCCGTCTTCAGGGCTGACGTCGGCTTGCGACTAGCTCTGTAAGCGTCATAAGGATTCCTATCTCTCGTGGAAGGGACAAGGTCTTTATATGAGGCTTGTCACAAAAGATTTGCTGGGGACTCACTGTGAACGAAACCCCGGGATGACGTTGGTTTACAGGAAACGGTTTCTCGGCCTAGATGAGCCTTCGAAGGGATCCCATTGTCTTCTCGTCCACCCCTGAATTGGACTTAAATCGGCGGGGTAGGCCTATCTCAATGACAAGGTCTTTATATGAGGAAAAAATTTCCCAGACTGTGAACGATGTGACGTTGGTTTAGAGGAAACGGCCGTATGCCTTCTATCATTGTCTTCTCGTCCACGTCCTATGGGACCCATATCGGCGAATTGACGGGTAGTCCCTCCTTTTTTGTGCTCATTGATCGTGAGTACGCGTGGGAAAGTGCGTCGCCCCCGTATTCTGGGGTGAAACAGATGGTATTTCAAACGGGCCATGGCCCGAATGGTAATTCAAACGACTCGACAGCAACGGATTTTTCTCATCAGGCATCAGTCTTTTCAACCAGATCAAAATAAAGATTAGAACTGATATAAGACGGTTGGTTTAGACAGACTTCAGCTGGATAACTGAGACAAGTTTGGTTCTTGTGAAGGGGGCTAGAATTGGTTTTCTTTTTTAGGTGCGCCAAATTCACATCGGGGTTGTTTCCTGTGGAGCCTTCCCTTGTTTAGGATAGATAGGCTTTGTGTACCTAGTTAATATTTAAGTATTTTTCCTGGCTTGCATCTTTAGTTATGATTAGCAGCATGGCCTGGCGTTGCCCGTGCTTGATTCAAAAATCGTACGACCCATACAGCAATCGCTATCACTTGACTTAAAATATTTTTGCCCTTCCTTGCCTTTAAAGGAGTGCCCTTTTCTGTGCTGATGTTGCTACATGCCTTACTTCTTGCCTATCTCACACTGTGAATTTTTTCCAAGCTCTATACTAAACATTAAATCTGTTACGAAAAAAGAACTAAACAAAATGAACACAAAACGATCAGCTTTAAAAAAGGACTCGTGACTGGAAAAACCGAATGAAAAAAGAATGTTAACAACAAATACTTTTTCACACCCAACCCAGTTCTGCGGAATCAGAATCAACGTTGAGTTTAAGCAAGTGAATGAGCCAATTGGAGTAAAGTGCCATGCAGATTTAAATTTTTCCCACTTGTGACGAATGCAGCTATCGATTTTTTGCATGGAATCTTCCTGCCTATTCGTGGCAGCCAGCTATAGGCTCTAACTCTGTCCAGTAGAAAATGGCCGCAAACTATATGAAAACTGCGGTAGAAGCATGAACAAATCGATTAATTCCACTATCGATGGGAGTTGGGAAATGCAACGTCGGTCTTGACCTTTTCGCTAACTTGGAGCATGTGCATGTAAATTGTGGTGCAAATCCGTCGAAAATTGCGGCCGTGCATTCGTTACACACACACACACACACACACACACACACACACACACACACACACACACATCCTGCATTTTATATTATATATATAAATATATATATATATATATATATATATATATATATATATATATATATATATACATAATAAATAAAACCAGGCCACTTTTAACGTTCCATGTAATAAATTATTTTACCACAACCCTTTTAAAGGACTGCGGATCATCACTTTACTATATATATATATATATATATATATATATATATATATATATATATATATATATATAATATATATATATATATATATATATATATATATATATATATATATATATATATTTATATAATATTTATAACCGATATATATATATATATAATATAGATAGATAGATACACATACACACACACACACACACACACACACACATATATATATATATATATATATATATATATAGGAAAGGAAACCGTGGTATTTTTTTTGAGTATATGTAAAAAAAAATTGCTTCATTCCTAAATTATATCGATATAGTAAAGAATGAAAAAATGAGAGAAAAAATTCACCTTCATCCCTCTATATCTTGGGATTCAAAAATTTTGGAATATATATATATATATATATATATATATATATATATATATATATATATATATAGAGAGAGAGAGAGAGAGAGAGAAAGAGATAGAGAGATATATATATATATATATATATATATATATATATATATATATATATATAGAATTAAAAGTTAGACACACACACACACACATATATATATATATTTATACACGTTTCATTAAATAATATAGACAAGTGTTGTCTATTTATTTTATGTAAATTTTGTTCGTAACATGTGATAAGTTTGATTACATTATCATTAAACGAAGAAAGAAATTCACAATATTGATCTATATTTTTTTAATATAATCTAAGCTTTCGGCTTACTTAAGCCATTATCAAAGAGATAAATTACAAACATTTTAAACAATATACGGACTAACAATGACAGACTATCATCACTGTCGTGTCCGTATATTGTTTAAAATGTATTCCACCCCAGGAAAGAGTGACACTTGGAACAACAGTATATAAGAAGGTGGTTCAAGACTCCTCAAAAAATTTCCTGGTTGTCTTTAACGTCGTACCCAGAACAGTACACCGGAAATTTAACTAATATATATACATACATACATACATATATATATATATATATATATATATATATATATATATATATATATATATATATATATATATTATATATTCTGTTTATAATCTATTTTTCTAGATATAATTTATTTAAGTAGATGATCCGTTTTTTAATTAAACAGTATTAATCACATTTGACGGTCAGAATATTCGAGAAATTTTATACGCTCCTGTGAGAGTTTATCGAAACGTATTTCACGTTTAATCAATAGTTGTTATTTTTCGGCAAATGTTAGGGTAATATTTGTTACCCGTCCTGCTTTCTCTTCCATTCATAAGGACGTCCTCCCTCCCCATCATGTTAATTCATTGATTTACCAATACAAGTGTAGTTGTGGACACGACTACATAGGGAGGACGTCCCAACGTTTGGATTCGAGAATAAAACAGCATTTACCCCGCAGGATTTTGAATCTGTCCTCCAGGAATACCCAACTGACTAACAGTTCTGGTTCTGCTATTGCTGAACATTTAATAAATAGAAGGAAATGTGTGGGAAATTTTAGTGGTGACCCATTTATAATTTTATCTAGGTCCCACTCCACATTTCACCTCAAGGTTCTAGAGTCCTTGTATATCAGATCTCGTGAGCCTTCCCTTTGTAAACAGAGGGAATGCTTGCTGGGTCTGAATATTATTGGACTCTAGTTTCTTCAAGAAATTCATAATTTTCCCCTCCCCATTCGATTACATTCGTGTGTGTGTGTGTGTGTATATATATATATATATATATATATATGTGTGTGTGTGTGTGTGTATATATATATATATACACACAAATATTTATACACACACACACATACACACACACACACATACACACACACACACACATAATTAAATAATTAATTTGTTCATTCTATTTCATTTGGCAATTAATGTTTTTTTTTCTTTGCCAGATGAACAAAACTGAACACGTTTTGATAAAATATCGGTCCGTGGAATCTGGACAACCAGTCCTCTCCGGACACATATTTCAAAAATTATTTGAAAATTTTTCGCTGAACCGTATAGAAACGTGGGCAGCAAATGTGAATGAAACTAATAATTTTCCAATAGTGACAAGGACCAAAATATTAAATTTGCAAAAAATATATAAAAAGAGGTATACTGGCAGAAATTTCCCTAAATTTCTAAAAATGTGTATGGAATTGGCACATTCAAACGTTTCGAACAAAGTTGAGAGCGTTTCATGTGCAGTTGAGAGCCTGGCAAATCCAACTTAGAGCGAGTCAAACCCCACGGAAGCAACAGAAGGGACTGAAACGCTTATTAAAAAAAATAAAAGTTGAGAATGTTTGGTACGTATGCAAAAAGAAATTAACAAGGCATCCTAAAAAAAAAAATCCAAAAGTTGACAAAAACTTTGAGTAGCACCAAAAAAAAAAAAAAAAAATCAAAAAGGGCTGCAGAATTGTCTAGTAGGAAACTACATTATGCCACTTTATTGACTGGAGTTGCATCAAAAGAATGTCAGAACTTTTAAACAAATTTTCCCACATTATTCCTGATGACAGTTTCATTATAAAATCAGAAACCACAGTTGGCAGAATGGTGGCAGAGCTAGGTTTTTTCGGACTTAAAGACAAGTATGTCTGTTCTGTCATCAGATAGCTGCAGCATAATTTTTGATGAAACTACACAAGATGGGATTCATGTTAATTGTGTGATGATCACCACACCAACATCATCTCATCTTGTGTCAATTTTTCAACTGCCTGGTGGGACAGCAGAAGATTACATGAAGCATATCTCTGACAGTGTAATGAAATTGGCAGAAGTACAATCAGCAGTTTCAAATTCAAATGTTATAGAAGTCTTTAAAAATTAATTTCCAAAATAAAGTGCTGTTTGACTGATCGGGCTCTAGTCAAACCCTTGACTGTATACCTTTTGGAAAAAGATTGGAATAATTTTTTTGAAGGAATTAAATTGCAATGTGCATCCCCTGGAAGCAGTTTCTTCAAGAATAAAGAAGGAACTGCATGCATGTGAACAAAAGGCAGATTCAAGTGACTGTGTGGCATGGCAAATTATTGTTGCATTAAATTCACTTAGATATAGTGAAAAATATCATCAAGTGCCAAAATGAAAAAATTTTTTATGGACTATGGACTCTCAACACATGACATACCAAGATTCCTGGGGAACCGTATGCACATAATTTTTCAATTAGGTGGTACTTATTTCAGAATTTTAAAGAGCTGCTCAAATATTTATTTCTAAAATGCAGGAAACAAATAAAATTATAATAAAACTTAAAATTTAATTAATGATGAAAGCTGCAGCAGAACTAAAAGTTCTAGGATTAATAGGCAAGATGTTTTCTGGACCATGGATGACCACATTTTATACTAATTTGACAGAAAGCACCAAGCTCAAAGGACACCATACAAATAGTGAAGGGCGTCATTTCTGAGCTGAATCAATTTGGGACTCAGAAGCTATATTTCAATCTGGTAGAGACTTCTTCGGAAATACATTATCTGAAATGTAAAATTCATGTTGGCACCACCTAATTCTACATTGTTTTCAGAAAATGATGACTGCTTCAATCAAAGGGACAGCAGAATTACTTGAAAGGCAGTACCAGAAATCAATTGAAACAGTGAATAGACAACTACAGAAACAATTTTAGCTTCTGTCGAAATCACACGATGGAAAGAGAGTGTAATTGGGGAATACTGCGAAAAAAAAAGAATATCACGAAATGCATATGTCTCCAGCCTGAGTAATATTCAAAAAGCTAAACGGAATAATGTTTGGGATTTCATAAATCAGCTGGATGACAATACATTTCAAACATATATGGATTTGGCAGTAAAACATGGAATCAACGTAGTTGACCATCGAAAATCATTTCAAGAAGTGGTAGATTCTGAAATCATGAAAATATTAGAAGCAAAAAGAAGGAAAAGTGATCAACAACAAAAGTCGAAACTACATAAAAGGCTAAGAAGGATAAGTCCAAATAGCTCCTCAATTAAGGCAGAATTCAATGATCTGGAGCTAAGCAATACAGACATTGAAAAGCTTACAAAAATACTGAATGGGGAATTTGTTAATGAAAGAATTAAGCATGTGTGGGAGGTCAATTCTAACGACAAAATATTTTCAGGATGGATACATGGATTTTGTGATCCATACTACCAGATATACTATGAGAAAGAAAACGAAGATTATGAGCTGTCAAAATTAGATCTGGCTTCTGATTTCTTAATGCATGAGGTAGAAGTAAATTAATGCCATTTCCTTCAAAATAAATCTTGCAACCTCATTGAATCTGCCAACATTATGTCGACAACAAAATCATCTTCCAAACTGTCCCAAACATAGCAAGTGTCTTCAAACAAAACCTGAATTGAATTTTATGTGAATTTCCTGTTTCACACAAACATGACAGCAATTAAAATTTTGATGCAAATTGCCACACATTTTGATATGGATACACACCATATGGATGTTAAAGCAGCTTATGTAAACACTGCCATCAAATATGAAATATACATCGAATCAATATAAGTATTTGAAGAAGGTGATAATTATGTACGGAAACTTGAAAAGTCACTATATGGACTAAAACAGAGCGGAAGATCATGGAATAAATTAATCCATTATAATTTCATAGAAGAACAATTTCTATCCTCCCAATTTGACACAAGTCTGTACACGAGAAAATTTAATAAGGAAATATTAATAATTCTGGTTATTTAAGTCGATGATATGTTAATTGCATTAAAGTGTCAGGCCACTGCATTAAAAATCAAACATTCCCTAGAAATGACATTTAATTTGACTCATTTGCGTCGACTATCATGGTTTCTTTGTATACAGTTCAAATTTGAAGACAACACTATTTCAATGAATCGATCGAGATACATTGAAATGATATATCTACATTCAGCATGCAAAATTTTTAAAAATACGAAATACTCTATGTGAAATGGATTTAAACATAATTATGAACAAGGAAGATGGTACTGCGTCATGAGAGAAAGAATACAGAACATTGGTCAGAATTCTTGTTTATGTGATGACATCAAACAGGCCAGATTTCTGATATACGCCTAATAAAACTATCATTTTCCCAAAACTTAAATACACCAGGACTATGCATTTAACCAGAGCTAAGCAAGTATTACGCTATCTAATGGGAACTAAGAGTTGTGCATATTACTTTACCAATCAGATAAAACATTAAAATTGGACGGATTTTGTAATGCTGATTGGGCAAATTAACCTAATCGTATGAGTATAACAGGGTATTGCTTTAAGCTAGCAGACGGTAATCCAATAATCAGCTGGAAATCGAAGAAACAGGGAATGATTTCGCTTTCTACTTGTGAAGCAGAATATATTGCATTGTCAATTGCATTGTGGTGTGTAACGCAACAATTCAACTGATGATAGCAGGTAGGCACAAAGAAAACCGGTGTCGCACGTCCAACCTTCTCACGAGCCGAAAGCCCTCTGATCTGAATCAGCAAAAACGAGCCTGATTTATACAGCCGCGGACCGACCTCGATTTGCATGCGAATGACGAGACAACGAAATTTCGCGTTAACTAACCGAGACCGCCCGGCATAAAACGTGGGCGCCGCCATTTTGGGTTTTCTTATACCGTTGGAAGGACCAGAATATGCATACTGCGCAGATTCGAACGCGTTTCCGAGGTAAGCCATTTTCACAATTTTCCCCACAACGGTAATCCAATAATCAGCTGGAAATCGAAGAAACAGGGAATGATTTCGCTTTCTACTTGTGAAGCAGAATATATTGCATTGTCAAAACCTATTTTTCTTAAAATAATATTAAAATCAATTAGAACACGGTAATAACTGAGCCAAAAATTATTTACTGCGACAAACAGGCCAGTATTCCCTTTGCCCGAAATCCAATAATACATCAAAGATCAAAGCATATTGATATAAAATATCAATTTATTACGGACTAAGTACAGAAGAAAACAGTACAAATAGATTATGTTCAATCGGGGAAAAATATGGCGTCTTTATTTACCAAAGCAATTAGAAAATTTTATTTAACGGGCTTTCACTTCTGCCATATTTGGTACTGACTTATAAGATTCTTATTAATCAACAGTTTATTACTACATGATATTTTATGAGAAATTTATCACAAATTCTGACACATTTAACCTCTCATTTACAGTGAGAAAAATCATTCACTGAGTGTTTCTGCCAAATTCTATAAGTGTATACAATTGAGCTTGAAAATGTTTGCAAATTTCCAGTATTCCTTCTGAGTCCTTGGTCCATTCTGCCTAAAGCTCATAATCATTCCTGCCAATCAATCAATCAATGAAAAAAAAAACCTCACAAGGTTGTCGACTTATATGAAAAAACTACTGCCTAAATGATCACTGTGTCTTCAAAATATTTGCCACACATGCATACGTTGCTTCATGTTGAGCTTGAAAATGTTTGCAAATTTCCAGTATTCCTTCTGAGTCCTTGGTCCATTCTGCCTGCAGCTCATAATCATTCCTGCCAATCAACCAATCAATCAATGAAAAAAAAAAAAACCCACAAAGTTGTCGACTTATATGAAAAAACTTCTGCCTAAATGATCACTGTGTCTTCAAAATATTTGCCACACATGCCTACGTTGCTTCATGTTGAGCTTGAAAATGTTTGCAAATTTCCAGTATTTCTTCTGAGTCATTGGTCCATGCCTGCAGCTCATAAATGATTTCACCAATCAATCAATCAATCAAAAAAAAAAAACCTCATAAAGTTGTCG